>CM077222.1:30597029-31197029 GCA_039654775.1 Spinibarbus caldwelli | reverse complement strand
CCATTTCAGTTTGCTCCAAATTTCCATAGACATTTTGAGACCACATAAATGTAATTAGTCTTTTTAATGTTTTAAACAATGGAAAATGAATACTATTTCTAGGTCACAAATCAAATGTAAGTATATTTATGAGTCACTATTTTAACTTGATCTAAAACTAAATGTAATTAGATTAATTCATTAAGACATTGAAAATTGCAAAACACCTGTAATACCATGACTTTGCTGAAGGGCAATTAAAGTGGCATGCAGTCTCACTCTTCTGCTTTGATTTAATGAATTTCAGGAATTCTCCATTAGAAGAATTGGCATTTTAGTTTGATCCAAATTTCCATGGGAACCATAGACCATTAATTTATGTTCAAAACCATGAAAAATTAAGAATATTTTCAGGTAATTTTTCTTTTCAAAAAAATCTGTCAATGCAACTTTTCACTTGGATTATTTTCCTGATAATGTGATTTATAATTAAAAACGTTATGACCCTGTCTAGGGCTGCAACGAATTGATCACAGCAGCAGTTTTTGTTTCTGGTTCCACTCTGCACTCTCAGAAAAAAAGGTACAATTTTGTACCAAAGAAGGTACAAACCCTTATCACTGGGGCAGTACCTTTTAAGGGTACAGAATTGTACCTTAATATAAAGGAAAAAATTTGTACCAATCCAATTTGTACCTTAAAGGACATGATTTGTACCACGGAGAACCAAAATGTACCTTTTCGTTTTTAAAACTTGTTGGTACAATATTGTACCTTCATCAAAGGTACAAATCTTGTCCTTTAAGGTACCACCCCAGTGACAAGCCCATTTGTACCTTAACTGTGGCAAATATGTTCCTTCAAGAACTATTAAAGGCCATTTTCCTATTGAATAACATACACATTCAACAACTGAAACCAAAAGATATTTTAATATCAGTAACTGCAAATACATGTCAAATACACACAGTGGTTCAACGGTAAAATATTTATTTGTGAAAATACATCTTTCCAGATTACAACAAAGACTTAAAAATTAGCAGAGTATCACTTAAAAAAAAAAAAAAAAAAAAAAAAAAAAAGCTGCCATAATGTAATTAAACTAAAATGTTACAGTACATAAAATACAATTACACTAAAATGTTACATTATGTAACAAAACTAGAAAACTTTTTCCCCCTACTTTTCACACAACATCCCTGCATTTATTTAACACTTTCAAAAAACACCATCCTCCACCTCATCTGCTCGGCAAATTTCAGATCCCTCCATTTTTACAATGCTGAAGATTCTCTTCTCACTGAAGACTTGTGTCCAGTCAGACGTTCCCAAAATCTGCACAGTGGGATATGGTGTGCTCTGGTTCTTCCTGAAGTAAATAAAGAGTCAGTATTAGAAAAGACAGAAGTAAATTGATTGCATTTACGGTATATTCCCGCTGACTAGTTACAACTGTACCCTGAATATTTTTATCTTACTACAGATTCTTTGCATGTAACACCTGTCTGATTGTGACAATTGTTCACTTTTTCCCTGAATATCATCAGATGTAAAACCAGAGCAGCATTAAAAAAAATCTACATCTAAAAAGACATTTAGCAACTATAAAGACATACAATATTCATTCCATACTTTCAAAACAAGCAAAGTCTAAAGATGAAACATGCATACCACAAAGATTCACTAAAAGATGTTTTTTATGAAATCTGAAAGCTTTCTGTCCCTCCATAAGCAGCAATGCAACTTACACATTCAAGGCCCATAACAGTAGGCGAGACCTCATTAAAGTAATCCATTTGACTCCAGTGGTTTAACCTCAATTTTATGAAGCGATGCGAGTGCTACGTTTGTGCAAAACAAAACAAAAACATAATTTACCATTTTATTTACAAAAACATTGATCTGCAATGCACTTTCACAAGAGCACCGCAATGCATTCATTTTGTGTTCACACAAGAGCTGACGCTGTCACATGAATGCACTTTGGATAAATTACTTTGTAAATAGGTGGTAAATAGTGTTGCACAAACAAAGCACTCACATCGCTTCATAAAACTGAGGTTAAACCACAGAACTGAGTGACATGTATTACTCTGATGTCTTTCTTACAATTCTGGACCTTGAATATATAAGTTGTGTTGCTACCAGTGAAGGGACAGAAAGCTTTTGGATTTCATCAAAAATATCTTCATGAAGATGAACTAAGGTGTTATGAGTGTGAATCAACGTGAGGATGAGTAATTAATGACAATTTTCATTTTTGGGTGAACTTACCCTTTAAGGAATCCTGGAAACTCCTTAAATAAGTTACAGCATGCAGTGGGCCAATTTCCTGGAATAACTGAAATGCAGATAAGAAAAGAAGAGTTCATTACAATTAATGGTATTTCTTGTTTGCCATTGTATAAAATAACAATTCCCACATTTGAGTATTTAAGTATTTTACATGACCATAAGTATTTAAGCATGCCCATGGTGAACAGGCTTCTCTCATGCACTCTTGAATGTGCAATATAGAGCTAGGGCCACTGTGTACACAAAAATGAACCTCGTTTTTTCAAGTATTATGTTTACCATATCTGATATGTGTACTGACGAATGTTTATATGTGCATAAAACCATAAATTCAATCTGTTCATCATATAAAATGATCGAGTCTCTTCAGAAAATTTGGACTAAACTGTTCGGTTCATATGAATTCGTTTTACAAACTTTTTATGAACTTTTTGAAGCATCAAAGTAGTAGATGTGTGGACTGTCAATGGAGGAACAGAAATCTCTAATTTTTCATTAAAACATCTTCATTTGTGTTTTGAAGATGAATGAAAGTCTTAGGGGTTTGGAATGGAATAAGGGTGATGACGATTTTGATTTTGGGATGAACTAACCCTTTTAAAATTAGATGCCATTGTATAGACATCAGCAAAAGAGACATACCGGTTGTCTTGTTCTGGTCCTGCAAAGTCTTCACATGGGCATGAAACAGCATCCTCCCTAACAGTAGACACAGTCTTCTCCTGCATATAAATGCAAAATACACATATGTAATGGCAATATTATAGATTCTATCATATTTAATGTGAATGACTTGTTTCTTTAGTGTAAAGCTCATGAAACATAAGTTAAATCTGAGATGTGTTTGTGTTACAGACCACAGAAGACTATGTTAGCATCTATTCATTTTAATCTTTGTACGAAAATTTAAATTTATTTACATTTAAATTTTACTCATTTTGTACTGATACTTGCCACACAGCTGAGGACGCAGATTTCTCAAAAAAAGCTGTGCTATCCCTGAGACCAGCACTGACAGATTCTCCATCGTCGTGATCTGAAAGTTAAAGACATTTGCTGAGTTTCAGAGCTCTCTAATAAAATGAATGATATGTATATGACTTAGAGATGGGGCAGAATCAGGTAATCACATTCTTTTAAAAACAGAGACCGAAAGAAAGGCAGATCACACGGAACATGCATTTCAATTTGTCTGTATTGTGATATTTTTGTGAACATTAGACTAGACGTATTTGACAGTTGTGCAGCAGCTCAAATTTGCATTTATGTGCCATTGACAAGGCACATTATTAGGAAAAAACAAAAACAGACTGTGAGAAAAAAAAAAGAAAAGAAAAAGAAACCACGTGTTTTAGGTGAAGCTCTTAAATGCGAGAATCTTAACCTTTAGGATACGGATAATATAAAAACACTAATATAAAAACAGTACGGACAACAACAACTGAGTCATTATACGAAACGGGTGCCATTTCCAATTCACAATTTTCAAAATTTTCATTAAGAACAAACCTTCTTTAATAAAAACTACAACTTGAAAGGCATGTTAACCCTCCAAAAAACATATTTTCCCACCTCACGCACAAACCCCTTATTAATATTATCCTTTTTCTTCAGGCCAGGGCGCATTTCTTGTACCACCCCGTTACGGACAATATGTATGCCATTAGAGTAGTAAAACAAAAAATAGATTTTTAAAATTGTATGTTTTCCTAACAGTAAAATTTCCCTTTTTTGGAAACCATAAATAGACAGTCTGTAATTTAATTCATTTTTTTATTCTTAGATTTTTAATCTTGAAAAATGAATTTGACATTTCAATGGCCTCACTGTTTGTAATGAAAAAACAAATTCACTTAAAAAAATACAAATAAAGTTGCATTTATTTGATTAGTCCACACAATTAGAACATCATTCAACATTAATTTCTGTAACATTTCATTTTCTTTCCATAAACTTTTAACAAAATGACCCTGTGACGGGGTGGTAAGTGATGTAACAGGGTGGTTCAATGTGACGGGGTGGTATGGACAAAGTGTTTCTCCATATGAACTGCTGGTTTTAAACTTTAAAAACTGGGGGAGGGGAGACATTAAAATAGGAGATGAAATGGAAAACTTGCTCATGCTTTGAAAAACTGAAATAAGCATCATAACAGTTACTGGGAGAGTCACATCCACACATCCTTCTGGATTTCCATGTGGCGGGATGTCACAGGCTGTGGCGCTTGAATGATTTCGAGCACATCATCAAAGAGATACCACAGGAAGTCATCTCTTGGAGGCCAGAAGAACCTGTTGGCCCCAACACGGTGCACACATTTTACAAGGGCATGTGTTTCATCTGTATCCATGATGATCCCAGGATAAAGGTCATTGTCATATTTAATCACACACCACTTTCCAATTAGGTTTCCGCTTTCCCAATCAATTGCTTTTGTATGCACCTTTTGGGCTGTCTTGTTAAAAGTGAAATGCTGTGTGTTGAAGCACTGACATCTCAGCTGCTTTTGCGTGGAGCACATGCAACTAACTTCCCGGTAAAGGATTTCTCCTGGAGTGAATGTGACCACTTGGTGGGTTTTCATTGTGGATGGCACTGGTGGAATCTGGCCTGGCATCCTTTCCATTGCTTGCTCTACTGCTTCGGCTGCTACGTAAAACAACTTAACAGTTGTAGATGTTTCTGTGAGGGCCTTATATAGCTCATGGGCATCGGGTATGTCACGGCCATTGGTCACCAGCTTGTCCGCTGTTCTTTTCAAGGTTCCCCCAACACCGTCAGGGGCCCCCTTGCCATGGCTTGCCTCAAAACAGTTCTATGTTCCCCCTTTCAGACCTCGTCTATATTAGAATCCTTGGTTTCACACATTCTCACATTCACACGGGAAGCAGAACCACCCTATCACATCCATTACCACCCCGTCACAATAAAACACGTGACGGGGTGGTATGTGAAGGGGTGGTAAATTTCATCCCAAAATGGCCGCAGGTCTCCCATGTGGTCAAGTTCCTCACCTAGCATACATACATTCAATATGAAATTTAACTTTCTTTGCATTAATAATGTAATTTTTTAAATAAAAAATAGTTTTCCCTATCTACTTTGCGTGACGGGGTGGTTGGTTTAAGCTTGACGGACCCTGTCTAACATGAAAAATTAACAAATAAACAATGTGAAAGAATGTCAGTACTTGCCTGCTTTTGTTCTTGGTGGCTGCAAGGCTCAAATGATGTCACTTCCGCTTTGTGATGTCATTTAAAGCAACAGTACATTAATTATAGATAAAACAAGTTAATGTGACGGGGTGGTAAGTCAAACTGAGGGACACACACAAATCATGAAATATTTACAAAAAAAAAAGTTTTATTTTGAATAAATACATCTTATGTAAACAGGGACACACATATAATCTTGAAAATAATAAAAGTTTTTAAAAAAATACATAACTTATTTGGTGATATTTTAGATGAAAATGTCATATTGGTCAACATGGACATGTGAAATTGGCTATGTAATAATGAAAAATTATGAAAAAATTGTATGTTACTCTTTAAGAATAGTGTTTTATCATATATCATGTTAACAAGAACACTTGAATGAATAACTTTAAGCTTTGGAAACACACTTTAGGACTTTTTTGTGCCTTATGCATCTCATCAAACGTTGCGGACGCAAATGGCACCCGTTTGGTAGAATGACTCAACTATTCATCTGTGCACGAGTTGGTGGCATTCAATCACGTTGTTCAACAGGTGCAATACACCACCATGGCGCTTCAGGGTAAGCATTCATTTACAATAATTCAACAATATTATTTTATGTACTTCAAACTTACAATACACAAGCACTGTTGCTTTAAAATTTATTTGCAGAAGGCTATACAGCCGGCTATTTACGCTCCCTGTTGTGAATGGGGTGGCTGTAACGTCTTAAACATTTTTGATTCGGTTAAATGCAAGCATAAAACTCACTTTTGAATTGCCTCCTCTGTTCGTCTGATAATTCGAGTCGAGCCTCTCTTATGAAGTTCCTCCGACGGTAAAGAAGCCGAAGTCCTGGTTGTGCTGGCTCTCTGTAGACGCGCGCTCTGCTTCCCGCGCTCCGCTGTTTGAAAACTCCGTTAACGGCTGCTGCGACTTCGGCCCGTCAAGTGTTGCGTTGCGATGCCTAATTAACCGTTAATATTTAACTTAATAGTTACAGAGGGCAGTGTTGAGCAAACGCCATATTGTAAATGTAGTCGCGATCATTTAATACTAAATCCATTCACTGCATTTAAAAAAAATATATAACGTTATACAAATGGCTAAAACCATTGAGCGCATAGCTCCGTGAAATAATTTAAGCCATTAATTTCATGCTGAGTAGCTGAAACATTTACATTTCCAACTTGTGAACTTAATATAAAGGTAAATTCAAAACTCACCTTTAAATCTCGTCGTCTTCAAGATTAACACTTAAAATCCACCCTCAAAAGAGCTTTTCTGTTGAAAAAGGGGCAAAAGTAGTCTGCTTCCCGCCAGGGGCGGATCTACCGGGGTGGCACCTGCCACCCTAAGAAAAAGCTGTGCCACCCCACCTGCCACCCCAGAATTATCACAGAATAAAATATAAATGTAAGCAGTGTTTCATGTGCTACTTTTCAGCTGCGGCGATGACAGCGTAACGGAAAATAATGGGGAAAAAAACAAGTCTTTCACTAAACTGTGCACGATGGTTGCACGCGCACGCGGCGCGCCCAGTGTAGTCCGCTTCATTAACAAAATCTAAATCTAATCCCGTCTGGATGTGTCTGAGATTAATCGCGTAATTGTTTGATCCGTTTCTCCGACCGCTCGCTCCACTTTCATCATGGATATATATATAGGCTAGGCCTTTCTGCCATATCGGACGAAACAATAACATGAAACCAGTAAGAAGATGCCGACCACGAAACTAATAGCAGAGTTAGGTAAGAATCTTGTATTGCAGTTTTCTCGACTGTTAACATAATATAGCTGATTTTAGTTGGCCCATTTTCCCAAACCATTAATTCAGTTCTCAAAACAAAGACACATTTCTCAAAAAGTTTAAGAATAAGTAAGTTAAACATTAGGTAGCAAAACTGATGACACCAATCAGAATCTCTGCATCCTAACAACGGAGAGAGGAGAGAGCTGAACAAATAATATACATGGGTTTTATACTTACACATTCAGTATAATTACAGTACAGTAACAGTACATTAGATGATGGAAATTTCACTATTCTATATGTACAGTAAACTGCAGCACATGTTGTACACCTTCAAACGTGAGACTGTCAAATTTTGTTTGTAACAATTTTTTATGTGTACTGCAACAGAGAAATGACTGCCTAGAGACATAGCTAGTCTTGTGTCAGGAGACCAGGAAACTACTATAGTACTGTATACCGTAATGAAATTTGACCAAATGTGCAGAGGATGCTGAATTTACCGGGAATTGTTTTTTTTTTGTTTTTTTTTACTGTACTGTATTGCGGTGCATAACAAGTTCATATACAATTCTTTGGCATTTGAACTTTTCTAGTGTTTTTCATCTACTGCAAGATTACTTTACAGTAGTAAAATGAAAAATGATCTGTTCCCAAAAGTTCATTGCGGAATTATTATTATTATCTATAATTTAATTTATGTTGTATACTGTAATAGACACTGAGCTGCAAAAATAATTCCTGAATCCTAATAAGAGTTTTTTGTTAAGTGTTATTGATCTCATGAGTGTTCACTGGGCAGGAAAGTCGTCTGTGTATTTGAATTGTGTGTAAGCATTTAAGAATACCTGTAATATCTAGATTGAAAAGTTTGAAAGACAGATTTGTGCTGGCTTGTCTTAAAGTCTTGTTGGTAGCACTTTAGAATACTGTTCCTTCATTAATGAATAACTACAGGAAGAAGTGACTAATGCACTATTAACACTGTAGTAACTACTATTACCTAACAAGAAACTCTGATTAATGATTTAGTATGTAATAGCGCTCAATTGAAACTGGTAGTTCACTATTAGCTAATCAATAACTACTATTTATATATATATATACAGGGCCGTCGCTAGTGGGGTGAAAGGTGGTGACGATTCTAGGGGCCCACGGCTGAGGGGGGCCGTTGATCTCAACCGACTGGCTGAGGCCAGCCTAAGAAGACGCTCAGGACAGTTGATGGGCCACTGCTGCGCGTCGTCACGAAAGCTTACCGTTTTCGCGTGTTTTTAAGCCTTGCCAACTTAAACATTCAAAAGAGTTTAAAGCATTCAAACACATGACGCGGAAAAGCTCAACTGAGTACTCGCGCGCTGTGTTCGGTGCGCACGCAGAGAGCCGCGTCTCACGGACAGCAACACCGAACCGAGCTCTCCTTCGCGTCCTCCTGCACCTGAACGAACAAATGCAAATCGCAGTTTACACATGCAAACAGAAAATGATGTGAAAGAGCCCAATTCAGCACCCGCGCGCGGTGTTCTGTGCTCACAGGGCGCACGCAGAGAGACGCGTCTCAAAGCGCTTCAACAACGAATTTGCCTCTTCTTACTCTTGTCCCGACATATACATACAAAATTATGTCAAAATACCGGTCTTGGAGAGCATTCTCGAAAAAACTGTCGGTTATTTCTAAAGTGAAAGTAAACATTGGGGAAAGAAATTAGATGTGTATCATTATAATGGATGCATTGTCTCTTAAAGTGACCGCACCTAATTTACTAGCTGCTGTCCGTGTCCTTAATGTTAATCCAATAAAAAAATAAATAAATAAATAAAATAAAAAATAAAATAAAATACAATCACTCACTGCTCTTGACTGAATTACTTTGTAGTTTTAACAAGAATTAATCCACAGTCAAACCAAAAATTATTCAGACACCAGATATAATTTTTAGATTTTTTTTTTTTGTTTTGTTTTTTTTTTAGTAGTGGGTGCAGGACACTATCGTTCATTAATGTAAGTGAAGATAGCAAAATAAAGGATACTGTGACATACCCAAAAAATCTTCATACAGTGGACTACAAATAAAATTGATGATAAAATTTGGAACCAAAAATTTAGACAATTTGACCTGAGCATGTTTTGCTTAAGTGTTTTTTCTTTAATTGCTAATGCGACCTTTTTACGCCACAGATTGAACAAAATTAAGCATTGCTTGGTAATTGGTCAACAAAGTATTGATAATTGTGTAAATATTGTCATACTAACAGTCTTCTGAATTTTTGGTTGATTGTAATCCATTACATACCTTTCTGTCAAAGTTATCTGACATTATCAAGATGAATTTGTTCTGACACAGTTTAACTCTGAGTTCTTGTCATATTTTATCACTAAACTATAGTGAATAAGCTGTGATAATGTGAGAAATGTGTCTGAATAAATTTTGGTTTGGCTGTATATTTCATTTTTACAGTGAAGACTCTGCAGTGCTATTTTACATTTGATTATTCGGTTTCTGTACCTGGACACCTACAAACTTGAAAAAACTTAAATATTGTGTAAATAGCACAAATAAATAAATAGAACGAACATACAAATTAAACAATTTCAAACAGGGCCCACGGGTACAACCTGCCCCAGGTGCCCCGCAAACCCCAGCTACGGCCCTGTATATATATATATATATATCATGGAGAACTACTATGAACTACTGTATACAGGTTCTTTATTAATGTGAATTACACATAATGTACAATTAATTCTAAAATGAAGATCATAGTAACCCACTAGTAGTGACTCAAGAATTACCAAATCCTTCTAAAGGAACTACTGATTACTTGGATCAGTATTCTAAAGTGAAAAGCATCATAACTTCCTAATATTGACTGACGTCCTTGTAAGCTTTTGAGGTATATGTAAGGTTTTGGATAGTAATGACTCATGTGTTACTACATCCTTCTGAAGAAATGTAATGATTTAAGTGTTACCAAATCTAACAAAATGGATTACCAACCAAAACCTTACAAAAACCTCAAACGTTTACAATGACTTCAGTAATTACTAGGGAGTTATCACAATCTTCACTTTAGAATACTGATCCAAAAAATGAGTAATTCCTTTAGAAGGATGTAATACCACCTGAATACTTACTATCCAATACTTTACAAAACTCTCAAAAGCTTACAATGATTTCAGTCATTACTAGGGAGTTATCATGATCTTCACTTTAGAATACTTATCCAAATAATTAGTAATTCCCTCTGAGGAATTTCATAATACTTGAGTCATTACTAGAGGGTTACCATGACCTTTACTTTAGAAGTAATTGTACATTATGTATAATTCATATTAATTATGAACCTGTATACAGTAGTTCTTAGGGAGGTATGAAAAAATAATAGTTACTGATTAGCTAACAGTGAACTACCACATTCGACTAAGCACTATCACTTACTAATTCATTAATCAGAGTTTCTTGTTAGTTACTAGTTGTTACTAGAGTGCTAATATTGTGTTACTGTGTGTTCTTGTGTGTTCATGTGTAGTTATTCATTAATGATGGAACAGTATTCTAAAGTGTTACAGTCTTGTTTAAGAAACATAAATAGTTTGGTCAGTTAGATGTTCTAGATGTTTGCTAAAGTGTTGCTAGTTGGTTGCTAGGATATTCTGGGTGGTTGCTAGGCTCTTGCTATGCAGTTGCTGGGGTGTTGCTAGACTATTGATAGTGTGTTCTGGGTGATTACAGACATTCCCACCACTGGTAATAACAGAAAATGAAACATTGTTTTCAAAACTGATCTAGTTTCAATACTTTGATATTATTGTATTTCTTTCTAATGTAAATTCAAAAGTGTTACTCTTAAACTTGCTCTTAAACTTGCACTAAAACATGATTTATACCATCTAAGTAGCCTATGTAATATTAATAGAACCGCATGTCTTCTTTAATGATACAAGCTCAGAAACATTTATAACCTGAAGTTTTTTATATAGTATTGACTTGGTGCCATGATGGATATTGAAATGTTGTTATTTATTTATTTATTTATTTATTTTATTTTTTATTATAACAGTATAGATGATTACTTAATGGTAAGGCAATATTTGTGAACACAACTGTGCATGTCAGACAATAAATCCCCAAAAACTATGCATGGGGGCTTGTTTTGGTGTTACCACCCCTCGTAGACCCCATGCCACCCCTTTGCCACCCTAAAAATTATTTTCTAGATCCGCCCCTGCTTCCCGCTCTCTGTTCTGTTTGAAAATTCTGTAACGGCCGCAACGATTTCGACCAATCAGAATCTTGTTGCTATGTCTAATAGTTAAAACATCAACCAATCATGCATGAAAGTAATTTTCGTCTATCACTTGTACCTTTGACATGAGAACATTTATGTACCTTCATTTCAGTTGTACCTTGAAAGGTACTAAACAGTATCATCAGAGGTCTTTACCATTAAAGGTACAGTTATTGAAAACGTACAAAAATGTTCTTTGAGGGACATTATTTGTACCATTGTGTACCTTTTTTCTGAGAGTGTGCCCACCCTGAGAAAAGTGTGAATATGATCTAAATATGTTATATTAGATTAATTCAAGAAAACATTGTTTTTATTTTTCATTTCATTCACATCACATCTGCCTTAGATAATATATTCATGAACTGAACTGTCATCCATCCAGTTTCAGACATGGGTTACAAAAGCTGTTGAAAGCAGTTTCACTGAACTCTGCTGTTCTAGCAAATCTATATTCCAGTCATTCACATTGCTTTGAAGCAAAAACCACAGCCACAGAATTGGACACCCCAAAACTTCACGCAACACTTTAGGAAGCTCTTCAGTCACATTTAGACTCGCACATCTTTTCTAACAGATGAGCTCAGCGAGACCTCATTTAATAAAACTCACCGCTACCAGCATACCGCCTAAACATTTGCTCTCACTGCACTATTGCGCTCAAAAAATTTGTCTGCTGACATCTTCACTGGATCATGATTTCAGCCTCTGTAGTGTCATGATGTGCAGTCGAGCATTCAGCAAAGCTCATTTCATCTGGTTGTCTCTCACAAACAAATTTGCTCCAGTCCATCTCTACTCAACACTTCCCAGATGGGAATCAAGTGAGTGAATTGTTCATTTAGATATACGGAAATTTTTATTTTTTACTATACAGCAGCCCATCTAAAATTGAATTACATCAGATGTTACACCAGAGGATTTGCCAGCTGCGTTCCTTTGCGCTTTAGTCTGTGTGCGTGCATATGTGTTCAGATCTGTGTGACATGCATATGCATACATCATATTTTCTTGCGGTGATTTGATAAATTCAGACAGAAAATGGTGGGCACAATGAACATCTCAGTGCCTGCAGAGAACCATGGCGCCACATGATGCCACCGTCTGTCTGCTACTGTTGTGTTTGAGTGTGTGTGTGTGTGTGTGTGTGTGTGTGTGTGTGTGTGAAAGGGCACCTTGTTTTGGTGAATAATTAAAATCCTTGTTAATCAGCTCATCATTGGCTGCACAGTGAGTGAACAGGCATCCAACCATGATATAATTATTCACAAACACATACACACACTCCCTCTGATTCCCATTTCATACACACACACATACGCGTACACACATGGTAACCAGCACGTTTAATTGAATGATCATCGGGTTTCCACTCCCCGGATTCAACAATCAGGATACTGTACAAATCAACACACACACACACACACATTTTTGTGAATTGATCTGATGATCTGGGTTGCACCGAGAGGTCATTACAGATTCTTCATTATTTTTAAACTTGTGTGGATATGCATTGATTAATCTGAGGGCCGAAAGGTAAAACCTGAATATTGAAATCTCAAGCAAAAAAACTCTTTTATTATTATTAAAAAGCAGTCACGAAGGCAGCACAATAATGTTGTCACAGTGTCTGTCTACTTGGTGCTTAAGCATCCGTGGATAAGAAACTCTTCATTCTCTTCAAGATGAAAGTGCTTACCGTTTAGGACTGTTTTTATGCTCTTGCTTATGAAGAAAAAACAGCAGCAGGCATATATGAGGGTTGGTTTATTTGTTTATTCTACTAGAGATCTTTCATTATTGCTGAGAAATGAAACTTTTCATCAAGATTAATATTAGGGTTATATTAAGGTTTAATGTTTTTAAAATCCTCCCTGAATGAGTACTAAATGGTTGTAGTTGAGATCAGTGGTCCCTAGCGTATGTCAGTTGGTCTGTGTGTGTGTGTGTGTGTTGATTTATGTTAGTAGGCTGTTAGTTTTGTATTTGAAACTGGAGAACTACTGCTGAGAGATGTTTTCCTGAACCAAAACCCTTTGAACCAATTAAAAGAGGGAACTCAAGTGCTTTGAATGTTTCAGTTCAATATGAGTACTGGATCTTTCACTGCTCTGGGAGATGGGGATCATCCCAGCGTGCTAAATGATGATCAGATGCTTGGAGCTTCTGTTCCTGACATGGGTATTGAGGAGAAAATCAATGCATATATGAGCAAATCAATGCAGGATGGCGTGTCAAATAAGATGTAACTGATCTGAACATGTTGCATTGATATTACTAAGGGGAGAAAGTGGTTGTTCATGTTACAGTTTCTGTTAATAGTAGTGTTAATTTTGAATCAGTATTTGCTACTATTATGCACTGATAATAAAAATTATATCCGATACTGATAATCTGATCATTATTTTCATGTTATGGTTGATACTGAAATGTATATTATTTAGTCTAAATAAATTAAAAATGCAAACCTAAAAACTAAAATCAGTTGTTTTAAATGTAACAAATGAATTTAAGCATCACATCCTTATAATGTACAGTATGAATTATTACTGTCTTTTAAATGACTTTACCTGTTAGATGACATCAAAGGTAATCTCAATGCCGACCAATACCAATAATTAAAAAGAAATACATAATATTTACCCAGAAGTGAGCTAAAGCTGTCAAAACCTCCTTTTTGGACGTCCTCATTTGTAAAAACTGTATAAAAATAAAGTTAATCAAGTAATTAAGTAAATTTATATATACACTGCCGTTCAAAAGCTTGGGATCAGTACGATTTTTAATGTTTTTAATGGAGTCTCTTATGCTTGATCAAATGTACAGAAAAACAGTAATATTGAGAAATATTATTGCAGTTTGTAATATTGATTTCCTTTTTTTAATATACATAAAATATAATATATTTCTGTGACACAGTACTGAATTTTCATCAGCCGTTACTCCAGTCTTCAGTGTCACATGATCTTTCAGAAATCATTCTAATATGCTGATTTATTATCAGTGTTGAAACTGTTGTGCTGCTTAACATTTTTTGGAACCTGTGATACATTTTTTTTTTTTTTTTGTTCTTTTAAAAAGAACAGCATTTATTCAAAATAAAAGTCTTTTCTAACAATATAAGTCTTATCACTTTTTATCCATTTAACATATCCTTCCTGAATAAAAGTATTTATTTTTTAAAAAGATTTACTGACCCCAGACTTTTGAATAGTAGTGTATATTTTAACACAAAATTTCTGTTTTGAATTTTTACTGTTTTATAATATATATACAACCCGAATTCCGGAAATGTTGGGACGTTTTTTAAATTTGAATAAAATGAAAACTAAAAGACTTTCAATTCACATGAGCCAATATTTTATTCACAATAGAACATAGAGAACATAACAAATGTTTAAACTGAGAAATTTTACACTTTATCCAGTAAATGAGCTCATTTCAAATTTGATACCTGCTACAGGTCTCAAAAAAGTTGGCAAGGGGGCAACAAAGAGCTCAAAAAGCAAGAAATTTTGAAAAGGTTCATCTGGGAGAACATCTAGCAACTAATTAAGTTAATTGACATCATTTACTGTAACATGATTAGCTATAAAAGGGATGTCTTAGAGCACAACTGTTTCCAACATTGATTATAAATCAGCATATTGGAATGATTCCTGAAGGGTCATTTGACACTGAAGGCTGGAGTAATGATGCTGAAAATTCAGGTTTGCTTCATAGGAATAAATTATATTTTAAAGTATATTAAAATAGAAAACTGTTATTTTAAATTGCAATAATATTTCATGAAATTACATTTTTTTCCCTGTATTTTTGATCATATAAATGCAGCCTTGATGAGCATAAGAAACTTCTTTAAAAAACATTTAACATCTTACTCATCCCAAACTTTTGAACGGCATTGTATGTCTGTGTGTGAGCGTGCATGTGTTTGTGCTGACTGAGTAAAGTGCCACAGCCCAACCTGAGAAAACATTCAATTAGATTTACAAAATTCCAGCATTAATAAAAGAGAATCTGACATTCACAGAGCCGCCCACCCTTCTCCCTTCCTCACTTCTGCACTCCTACTCTCAGTATTGTGTGCACTAATAATAGGCATTAAAATGAGTTTCTGATGCCTGTCTTCCAAATGCCACGCTGGGGATGAGCGATCGTTCAACAGAAACGATTAGATAATTAGACCATCCTCTCGCTGTGTGAATGCGCGTACCCGCACACACATATTGATCTTCTGCTTGATCACTGTACAGTAAATAAACTTCACCCTGTCAATGACATCTCTTAAGTGATAATGACACTATCACCTACCTCTACACTGTCACTTCATGCATTAGCTGACTATTCCGGTTCGTATAGATGGGATGTGATATCTAAAAAATATTTCAAAGAACACTCTCCCATCTGTTGTGGAGAGGTGACATGTGCCTTGCAGTGGGAGTGAACCATTAGGGGGCAGTGCAAGAATATTTCAGTGTGATAGTGGGCTGAAATGGTCCTCATGGTTAAGACTTATGACATCTTTGTACTTCATGGGAAGTGTAGACACAAAGCCAAATACTTGTGGGTTTTAGCGTGGATAATGAGTTAAGGAGTGACAGTGTTGTTGTTAGGGCATCAATGTTGATAGAAGTATGATGTTTTATAACTTTTTCTGTGGGGTTTGGGCCTAGCTGTTTGTTTGTGACCGTGTGTGAAAGAATTGTAAAAGAGCTTAAACGTACATTTGCTGTGTTTTCGATAGGAACCGTGTAGATGATTTCTGGTTGTTTTGTCTGGTTTCAAGGTGAGGGAAGTTTGACCTATTGTGGTTCTGCACCATTTTTGAAAGTAAGGGTTAATCTGCATTTTCAGTGATATGTCAGGCAAGTCTGGAGTTAAACTCCATTCTTTCGCTTGCCCCCCCCCCCCCCCCCCCCTCCCCCCTCTCACTAGGTTGCGCCGTCAGCCCTTTTGTTCCAGTCTCATTGTAATGCGTTGGCGTGGAAACGATGCTTTCTGACACCTGGCCCACATGAGCCAGGCCCTATGAAACAGACCTCATCACCACCAATCAGATCAGCTCTCCCACAAATCACAACCAATCAGATCACTAGCCTCGCAGACACAGCCGACGCCACAGCGACCACCGACCTAGTTGTGCTCTTAAAGGGACAATACGCACTCATCTACAAAGCCCTGCACCCACGAACACAGAGGGCTGTTTAGTGAGTCCTTCATCTGTAAATGATTTACTTTTCATTTGTTGATTGTTTGAACAGATTTCACACAAAAGAATTCATATTTTCAATTTAAAACTCATTTCATTTCAAAAATATTTAGGCCTCCAAACTCAAAACACATTATTTCAGAATCCAATTTCCATAATTGTTGTTAGAATCATTCCATATCAAGAAAATCAGTCCATCATGTCTTTTTAATTCTTACTTATTTAACACGGTTTATTTTTTACTTTATTTTATTCCTCTCTATTAACAAACCATTACCTACTACTTTAGCCTCAATAAACTCCTAATTTGCTGCTTATTAATAGTTAGTAAGGTAGCTGTTAAGTAGTATAGGTATTGGATAGGTTTAATGATGTAGAATATGGTCATGCACAAGATGTGCTCTATAAGTACTAATAAACAGCCAATATGTTAATAATAGGAATATAAATAAGCAACTAGTTAATAGTAAGAATTGGTCCCTATACTAAAGTTTTATCAAAAAAAAAAAAAAACATGAATTGCATTGTGAGCATTCATATGGTCTCTGTTGATCACTATGAATATGAGTGAGTTAAATTTAGACCAACTACATTTTTTTAAAAGAATATTTAGTAGCTATTGAACATATTTTTATGTTGTGTGTGTGGTCAGTAGGCCAGTTTTTCAGCACATTGTGGTCCCCAGTGATCAATTTTCAGCGTTAAAATATATGCGTAAATGGTGCCGTACTAGAGCGTACACAGGAGAGTTCAACCCACCGCCTCTATTACAGCTTTTTTCACACCTCCCTTCCTCCCTTTGTGCTTTTTTTTTTTTTTTGTCGATATAAAAATAGATGAAGAAACCAGCAATGGTGCATATTTGTGTGTTTTCAGAGACGTTCAAATGCTCGAACTTTACCAAAGCTTAGGAGGTGCGCCTATGTGTGTGTCGGTGTGTACAACATTTCTTTGACATACTAGGATGTCATCTGACATATTTCGGCTTGCAGCTTTTTGCTGCTTAATTTCTTCAAGACCCATTCTCTCCCTCCATCAGATCCACACGTTCTCAGAAAGCACAAAGACCAGAGCGTAGTCCTCAGAGGAATGCATCACACGTATTACCTGCACTGAATATTAAGTGTGAATTATAGTTTTCTCATTGGAACTGAGGAGGTGGCACTGTTTAGACTGTAAATGTTTCATTTCAGGTTATTATAGTCTGACAGAGAATATTGATGACTGTGTGTGTGTGTTTAATATAGAATTAAAGTGTGAATCAGATATCAATCCGAAGTGAGTGAGTGTATTTTCTTTTAATTATACAGTTGTTATTATTTTAAAAAGCTCTAGAATCACAGCACATCTGACAATCTATAACATGACTCCTACTGGTCCCAGTGCTAGTGTAATGACTGGTGAGTAGACTGTTTTGTGTGTGTAAGAAAGAAAAAGAGTTTTGCTGTGGGGGTAACAAAAGACGCCTCTTAGATCTCTTATGTAATTCAGTACATGCAGTTCAGATTGAGTTTCAGCTGATCCATATCTGTCTGTCCTCTCACAGTGAGTGGTTTGTATGCTCACATCTGAACATCATTTCTCTCTCTTTCTGTGTTTCTCTTTGGAACACATGTTTTCCACTCAATCTCTGACCCAGATGATGTAGGGTCTGCTGGGACTAAGTACTCTTCATGGACTCTCTGTATTAAGGACGGGCTGGGGAAACACGAATTTGATGTTAAGTGTATAATACTCTTAGATAACACCTTAAAATAACCTGCAGAGTCATCTGTATTCACAGAGAGTAACTACTGAATAGAGTCTGTAGTCTGAAATCTTTGTATTTAATGTGGATATGTTCTTAATTTGAACATCTGGCACATGATACATTTTTAATAATGTGTAATAAAATTTGAAAATGCGTGCGGCATGTTAATCGTGTCAACAGTATAGCTGGCAAATTATCTGGAGCACACATCAAAGCCATAGTAATATATAATCATACTTTTCATGACTGTAGTGAACACATTAAAACACATGCTTTCACTGAAGGCAACCTCAAGTTTGTTTTCATGTTTTGCTTTATAATTCACTTGGTTCAAATAACTCGAAGGAACACATTTTCTCAGAGGCTTAAATGTACGCTGAAAGTGAAGAATCAATAAATCTTGTGCACAAAACTGTACCAACCAAAACTGTTTGACTCTCCGCTTCCCTCCAGACTGACTGATCACCATAAAAGATTAGATAAATCAAATTTCCTCCAGTGTGTTTTTAGTCTTCCAGCATGGTGCCCAAATATTTCCTCCTCAAAGTCTCAGCTCAGATCACTGCCGGATGGTTAATGATCTGGTGTATTAACACAAAGGGAGGAGATTTTAATTTCAGGTAAGTCATGATGGAGACTTACTGAGATCAAAACTTTGCCCTTGAGTAAGTCGGGTTGCTGCAGGGGGACTGTACTTGCATTTGGTCTGTTTGCTATTGAATTAATTTTCATTGTGCTATTAAAGGTGAGTTTAGCTATTGCTTTTATCAGTGTTATTAAAATATTAGTGTTTTTAAAGATTAATTATACAATACATGACAGCAATTTTTTCAACAATGTAAAATTAGTGGAGATGAGCATGTCTAATCTCAACTGTTACCCTTAAATTATATATGTTGTAATACTGATGTTGTAATGATATATTGCACACTTTAGGTCTTCTCTGAATGCATCAATTACTGATCTGTTTAGTATTATGAAACATGTTAATGAGTTATTATTCAGGGTATAATAAAGCGGTATATACTGATCAGTATAATTATGCTGGCCATGTTGGTAAGAAATGAATATAAATAGAGAAAATGCTTTGGAGACCCAGACATGGCCTTGCCTGAGAACATAGACAATGTTTTCCAATCTCTGACTTAAAATTCAGTGCATTTGGATTAAATTAGATACGGTTTGGCGGGGGTCTCTAGATGATCTCCAGATAATTCAGTGTTTTTTACCTTGAGGTAATCCCGATGCATACAAGCTTCCCTAACCAGTCTAACTAGTTAATTACAGACTTGTCCTAGCCTTATGTCAAAAGTGGATTAAACATATTAATGATTCATTTAGGTTTTAGTGAACAGAAATGGCTTAACTAAACCTGATTGAACGGTCTTTTCAAGTAACTCAAAAACTACAGAGAACTGTGACTGTGAACTCAAATCAAGAGGATGCACAGAATCAATATTATGATATATAAAAATATGGAATAATAATATTTTTTATTAAAACTTTGCTGAGTTTCTAAGATTTTAATCAAGCATGTTAGTAATATGAATAGACAATATCACATTTGCTGCGCCAAGGAAGGAAAGTAAGAGAGAAATGACTTGAGTTTAATACTTAATACCAAACGTTTAATACTTTGTCACTGTTAATGTTTTCCAGAGGGAAAAGCCAAATTTGTAGAATTTGTTAATCTTGATGCATAAGCCTCTCAAGGATTTATGGAGAGTTCTCATGGCTCAAGTTTTTGGAGTTTTTGGATGTTCCTGTAACTAGTTTGTGTTGAGGACGTGTGTGTGTGTGTGTGTGTGTGTGTGTGTGTGTGTGTGTGTGTGTTTAGGTGCTGGCCTTTAGGGCAGATAACACAGGTGATAAATGAGTGTGGTAATTTCTCCTTGTACCTGCTTTTAGCTGCCCTACAAATACATCCACACAACTACATACACGTACATACAACCTCCTTCTTTATTTATAAAATAAAAACATTAATATATAAACAGAAATTACCAAGGATCATAAATGCACAAAAGCCTGTCATCAAGGCTTGTTTTCTTCTGTGGAAACTCTGTGTGTGTATATTCTTCGGTCTTCGTCTTTTTTTTAATGTGTTTATTTATTTTTTTTCCTCAGCCAAACAGGATATTACTTTTTCCTTTGCTTTTGTCTTTCTTGTTCACTCGCTTGTAATCACTCTTTTTGTTTGTCTTTCTTCTCTCCTATGGCACAGCTCTGACTCACACTCACACTCTCTCTAGTATTTTGTTTGGAATAAACAGTATAATATTGTGTGCAGTGAGGGAGTGATTACGTGTGTGTGTGTGTGTGTGTGTGTGTGTGTGTGTGTGCTTGTCTCTATACGTATTTGTGTGTTTTGGGTGATTAGAGTCAGGGTTTGTGTTTCCTCAGAGGAAATTAAGCAGGCATGGCCTCCAAAAACTTCCAAAACTCCTAAAGCATGGAAATCATATCCAGACAAATTTGTCCCTAGAAGCTATCTAAATCTGACAAAACGTATTTTAAGAAATAAATCAAATTATTAGCCAGAAGTAAGCTAAATCTGACAAGACCACCTTGTTTTCCACCAAGTTTTCTGTTAGGTTTAGGGTTACTAAATCTATAGACTTGTGTGTTTGAAATAACATGAAACGTATTTTTGTGAATGTTTGAAAAAATGTTTTGTATTGAGTTCAATTATATGTGTTAATAGCAAAGTACTCATTTGAGCAATAATAAAAACGCAACCAAAGCTGGACATTACATTATGATATTAAGTGTGATAGTGTTTGAGATAACGATGATTCATTTATATTCACTCCTTAAAATATGCTTGATATGTTGTATTTTAAACTGGCTGAAGAGGAATGAACTCTGTCAAACTGCAATTAAAGAGTATGGTCATTTGAATAGTAATATTTTTACAGACATTAGGATGACTTTGGATTTTAGGATATCAGAGGGTGTCAGCTATAGTGAAAGTGGTGGGTGATATTTTGTGTGCAGCAAGGTTGTAGGGTTTTACTGTGGCCAGCAGGGTGAGCTGTGGTGATGTCCTGTCAGTCTGACAGTGTCTCTGAAGTCAAGCTTCTCTGTCAGGACTGTTAATTCTGCAAATTCACTCACTTTGTCATATCTGAGAGGTTTACAGCATGACGTACCAGCATTCACTTCTCACACTGAGCAGTTTGTCATTTCAAATCTGTATCTCTCTCTTTCTTCTTCTGCCTCTCACACAAACACACATTCAGATTTGTTTTCTATCATGATGGGGTTTCTGTTGTTGTTATACTAGGTTAATGATATTTTCTTGCTCCCGACCCCTAAACCTAACCCTCACATAAACCCTTTGGCTTTCTAGCCTAGTCATTCATTTGGACGGTCCCCACAATGTATGTAAGTGATTACTGGTTTTACCATCCTTCAAATGTGTCGTGCAGGTTTTTGTGCCAAGTGGTTTTTGAAAACAACTTTCAAGAAAAAAAAAAAAAAAAAAAAAAAAGCTACAGGTTTAAAAAGTGTTTTTTTCTAAAATTCTGTAAGAGAAATCAACATTCACCACCGCACCACTCAGTCGAGTTGCTTTAAAAAGACCTTTTCTCCTGTGAACCACAAGGATGTTTTATATAAATGTCAAAATGTCAATACTAAATTGCATGGTGATCACTGGCTGTCATCCTTGATGGAATTTTGATTGGTTTGTTAAAAAAAAAAAAAAAAAATGGTTCCTGATTTTAACCCTTGTCTCTTTGCAAGCTAAAAAAAAAAAAAACAAAAAAAAAACTATAGCACCAGACACATTTTACTTTTTTATTGCAAAGTACTAAATGTAGTTTTCTTTTCATTTAATGATGTTTTGTCTTACTTTATCTCACAGCATTGGTAACTTAGCCAACTGAATGAAGACATGCCATAGACTTATACAACTTTTTGGTCACACTTTATTTTAAGGCACAATTCTCACTATTGACAAACCATTGACTACGACTTCTGCCTGAATAAACTCATAATTTGCTGCTTATTAATAGTTAGGTAGTTGTTAAGTTTAGGTATTGGGTAGGATTAGGAATGTAGAATATGGTCAATGCAGAATAAATGCTTTATAAGTACTAATAAACAGATGATAATATGATAATAATGTTAATAATAGGCATGCAAATAAGCAACTTGTTAATAGTGAGAATTGGTCCTAATACTAAAGTGTTACCAGCTTTTTTTTTCATATATAAAGTTAATTACTGTATACTAACCATATCCCAAACTGTTTTTATAACATTTTTAATTTTTTTTCCTATTTTTTACAGTAATCATTTAAAAAAAAAAAAGTTTTTTTTATTAATTTTTTTTCAGATGAGTATGTACCCAAAGTGAAGTTATATTAGGCAAATAATGCTGACATACTGTATAAGCACACACATACACACCCACTCACTACTTTAACTACATGAATTTTCTGAGTCAGTTTTTATAAATAATCGATTGATTCATGATTTATGAATATTTAACCATAAGGAGAGTAGTGTAACGAGTCATGTTGTGTGCATTTACTTCAGGGCCTTTGGGACATTGAGAGAACCTGCCTCCATGAGCTTCCATAGACTAATGATCAAATTATATATATGATTTTGATTGCAATTGAAAATGATTTCACTTTTGAAAAAAAAAATTAGATAAATAAATAAAATTCCCTAATTACGATGTCATTAATAATAATATAGCATAAGAATGACAGAATCAGTGTTGTGTGTGCCTGATCTTGATCTTGATTCAATAAGAATTCATAATTTATTATTAATATAACTCATTAGACATTTATTACATTTTATTTGATTTCAATGAAGTGATAGTTCACCCCAAAAAAGGACTTTTTTTTTTCTTTCATTTTTTACTTGCCCTCATGACGTTCCTAATTGTATGACTTTAATTCATTGAACTCAAAAGATTAGCAGAGTGCTGCTCTGTGTCATACAGTCAAAGTGGATGGGGTCCAGGGGCAGTCATGGTTATCAGTCACTTTTATAGTACAGAAAATTACAGCTTGATTTTACTAGATAACTTGTGTTCTTTTGCGTTCATTAGACATCATTTAATCATTGAGAGTTCATCAGTAAAGGAGAGTTGGAAGTAGGAGTTCTTGCAAGTAAAAGTTTTATTTAAGATTTTTTAAGGTACAGTTAGTCTGAGTGAAAATGACAGGCAGGGATTGTGTGCTGTAGGTGAGATCGTGTGAGAGAGAGGGAAGAATAGAAGCAGAAGCAGCGGAGAGAGGCGTGTGAGGGCTTTTTGCTGTGGTGTTGGCAGGTTATCAGACACTATGAAGTGTCTGGACACTCTGCTTTAAGACACACCAGGACGTTTCATCTCCTTCCTGCTTATAAATATTAAAAAAAGTAGAGCTGATATTACCCATAATCCCACACACTAACAACCAGTATTGTGTGTATGTGCGTGTGACTGAGGTTCTGCTAGGTACCAAATGTCCCAGCAAAGAGTAAAAGCTGACATCACCATGACCAGCCATCTGTCCCCACGAGGAAAACAACTTAATAAAGTCACTAACTATAAAACAAATACATCTAAAAATGCAAAAAGTTTCAGTAAGGTGTGTATTTAGTGGTAGATGTTGGGTTAGGCTATAGAAAATATAATCACCTTCAGCAAGTCAAACGTGTGTATGCTCAGCTATTGCCAACATTGTGGGGACCTTTAAAAGTATTATAAAATAGTTTGAAATTCATTAAATTACTAAAAAGTTTTTTAGTTTTAGGTTTTTATATTTTAGCACTAAAAATTAATGTTAATACATTTAATTGTACCTTGTAAAAATGTTTAATAGCATTTAATTGTGGCTGATTGTAATGGTTTCAAGGTACTATTTGGGGTTGATAAGATAAAGGCTTGCCAAGGCTGCATTTATTTGCTCAAAAATAAACAGTAATATTGTGAAATATTACAATTTTTTTTATTTTTAAACATTTATTTTTAAACATTAATTAAAGATTTTAAATTTTAAAAATGTAATGTATTCCTTTGACAGCGAAATTTCAGCAGCAATTATTTCAGACTTCAGTGTCACTTGTTCCTTAATTTTTTTTTAATATACCGATTTGATGCTCAAGCAACATTTCTTATTAGGAATGTTGAAAGCAGTTGTGCTGCTTAATTTTTTTTTTTTTTTTTTTAGGCTTATTTGAATAGAAAAGTTCAAAATGACAAAAAAATTTTGAAACAGAATTCACGATTGATCAATTTAATGCATCCTTGCTGAATACAAGCATTCATTTATTTCCAAACAAACAAACAAAAAACTTTGAATAGTAGTGTATAATACACCATGTATTAAAAACTAACAATTACATTTATTTTTTGGCCATTTTTATTTCAATGTAGACAGTTTTAGAGTCCTTAAAATGTATTTTACTTTATGGTCTTTGTTATGATAAACTTGATAAATAATGGCCATCTGAAAATACAAATAAGTTTATCTCAGTAAAAACAATAGAAGTCAACGGAAATTCCCCACCATGATAGAAAAACAAATGTGTTTTTTGTTTGAGTATGTTTAGGGCATGTGTGGTCAGTTTCATTCAACAGAAAGCCATGATGAAGATGATGATGAAGGCTAGCTATCGATCATGCCACCACTAAACACAGGAACAGTGTGTGTGCATACTATTACTTGTTTATCTGTCCGGTGATGGAGAAATGGACGATGGCCGTAAAGAGAGCATGATCACACATTTACTTGCCCAATTATTACAGGCTCACAGAGCAACAAGCCACAGCACTGTAACCTAATAGAGGAGCGAGAGGACAGAGAGAGAGAGAGAGAGACTGCAGCTCATTGAATAAATGGGACAGCCACTGTTTGAGAAGGAAATTGCCTATTTAAACACTTACATCATCTTCACCACACACACACACACAATGACCTTGATCTGTTTTTGTATCAAATGTCTTTGAAACATTTGTGCATGTGGGATAGTGAGTCTTTGTGACTGTTATATTAATATAAGTCAGTATATTTTGTATATTTGTATGTATGTAGATCTTTGCATATAATGAATTTGCCTTTAAATGAATGTCTTCAGTGCTTCTCCTGGTTCGAGTGAAATATAGCACAAGGTAGACAAAGAGCATGTGTTTGTTTAATATCCGCTCTAATAATCTTGATGTCAGTTTGCTATATTAAGTATTTATATGTTTATTCTATGTGTGAGTGTAGGAGATTTTTATAAGGCAAAGCGTATTTATGAAATATGCTACTTTTTTCTTCAGCCTTTAATGTTTTTGTCTTTGAACACAGAGCTAACAAAACAGTGACCGCTATTTTCTGTCTGTTTTAGCTTCTTAGACATTAATGCCCATGGTTCTGAATCAAAATCCAAAGCAGTAAAATATTGATACAGTTTTAATGCTCTGCTGTAAATCATGCTGTCATACACAGACCACCTGTATGGCAGCAGAATGCCTCTTATTGCTAAATCAATAGATTTCTATTAGAAATGAAACCTGGACAGCCAAAAACATTGTCTTCATTTGGGGTCAGAACGATAGATCAGCGCTGGCCTGAACTTCAGCTGAGAGTCATTAATGTCATGGCGGTGGGACTCAAAGATTTAGAGCGGCCTCGGTATATAAGCTAATATTTCTGCATTTGAGGATTTTTTTTCCTCTTCAGAAATAATAAATTCATTGTGGTTAGAGAGTTTGCTGACTATATTAGGCTCGAAGCAATATCAAAGCACGTTCTCTAATGTTCTAGGGTTGTGGAGGATAATTTGCAGTGGTGCAGACACGCACACACTTTGTCTCTCATGCCATGTGTGTTTGACAGGTCGCGTGTTTGATCTGTCTTAGACATGCTGTAATAGCTAGAAATATGTAATAATAATCGCTGTGGGCTGCAGTCTTCAAACGTTATTCATACACGCAGGAATTAGGTGGAATTGTTAAACTCATTTTTGAGAAGTCATTATTAATAACTGAGTCATGGGTAACATTGGGCTATGAATGTGTGGCTCTGTGCTGTGAAGGACAGGAATGTCCATGGGTCAGGGTTTGGCGGTGCATAACGAATTACTGTCTGAAACATTTAGAATGCAAATGAGACGTGCTTGTGTAGAATGCAGTGCTTATGTATTCAAACTGCAAAAAAAAGTAAATATAGGTTACACTTTATTTTAAGGTGTCTTTGTTACAATGTAATTATACGTTTAAGTACTGAGTAATATTAATTAACTACATGTACTTACTATATGGTGAGGGTTAGGATTAGGGTTTGGCTTAGGGTTACTTGCATGTAATTATGCATAATTAATTGTTATTATAATAGCAAGTACATGTAATGTGTAACAAGGACAGGGTTGCCAGATTATCACAACAAAACCCACCCAATTGCTACTAAAAAAAACTAGCCCAATTGCATTTCGAGGGGGTCTACTGGAAAAAAAATCACGTTTTGGGGGGTAAAATGCATGTTTTTTGTTGGGGTTTCTCTGGTAAAATTTGCATACCCAGGACTAAATATCACGTTATTTGAGTTGCTTCAATCCGCGGACATGAAAAACAACCCGCGGCAACACTGTTAAAGTAGCCCGGTTTTCTCGGGAAAACCGCGGACTTGGCAACACTGAACAAAGACACCTTAAAATAAACTGTTACCTAAATATATTTCAAAATAGTCAAAAAATATGTATTGCTGATATATATTCTAAAATATTTGTATACTGTAAATGTTTTACTTACATTTTTTGCCCATATTATATTTTTCCCCCCTAAATGTATAACTATATTGTTTAAAATATTTTTAAAAAATGTATTTTAATGTAATATATTTAAGTATTTGAAGGTTATACAAACTGTATTTTCAAACTGAAAAACATTTTTCCTTAAGCTATGCTGTTTACAACATATATTTAGCATATATTTCAATATATTCTGGCCAGAAAAAAAAAAAATAGATTTTTGTTGCCGAATGGGTGGAATGTGTTCAGTCCTAACCGTAAGTAGTTAAAGGTCAGCGCCTACATATGAAATGTGATATGATATGTAATGGGGGTCTTTTCTGGCACTATTCCCGCTGAAACAGACAGAGACATGAGGTTGTTAAGCAGCTTGGTATATGCCTCCATTTGTCTGGCCCTCTATTTCGATCTATCTATGCATCTGTGTCTCTGAATCTATCTGAAATCTACACTGTCAAACTGGACTCTCATGTATTATGAAACTTCTGGTCTGGCTGATTGTGTCCACCCCCATCCCCTTCCAAAGTCCACACCTGCTCCTGCTCGAATGATCCAACAGCCCTGCAGTTCCTTGTTCGTACATCAAATCAATAATGGCTTTACGTGGCATCAGATAAGAACGTCTCGTCTTAACCTTCGTGTCATAGGCTGATTCCATTATGCTATCAGTGCTGCGCATCTGTTGTTCTACAATTTGTCATGCTTTATTTAAACAAACGCCTGATAGAGGGGTTCGAGGAGGGCTGGGTCAGATCTTATGCAAACTAATAGAACATTTTTAATTATAAATATGCCGTTTTTCTTTCCAAGACCTTTCAGCCAGCTACCCTTTCTAAATATTTGTGAACAGTTTTAGAGTCAGTAAACTCTTGCAGAGGCCAAATGAAGGACAAACAGCATCTGAAACCATCTGGTGTTGTACTGTCAGTATGCGTGTGCGTGTTTGTCCTCTATGTGTTTCGTGTCTGGGGAGGTTCAAGACGTCACAATGCCCTAGCGAAGTCCATCAGTGCTTCCAAATAGCAAACTTGTCTGTAAATATTTGGTTTGGAGGAAGCATTATATGTATATGCTGTCAGCACACCAGCTAAAATGCACTTTTGGCAGGTCGCTCTGTTTATGACACAAAGGCACTGCATTGATAGCATGTAAACTAACCCAATTTCAGATTTCCTGTCAAAGCCACAGTGTTATTATTTGCCATCGTGTCGAGTGTTTTACACTGAAGGAAGGAAGTTTCCTATTTGAAAGTCTAAGAAAGTCACTGACACTGATCTGGGATCTGTTAACGTGGTTGACCTCCGTTTTAGAGGCAGCGCTTTAAACTTTTCAACTGGCCTAGAGTCAGCACTTCTTCACTTCGTTTCAGGTTTACTCATTCGAGTTCAGATCTGTTAAATCCTTTGCTTTAGGTTTATATCCAGCAGCGGTTCCCCAGACATTTAGTCTGTCAAACGCATCAGCAAGTCAAATGCGAGCTTCAAATATTTGACACACTTTATTGAATCAGTCTACCGTCTCACACAGAGGCTAAATATTCAGTCAGTCAACCAAGACTTACCGTAAGATGGAGTTCACAGTTACACTTATTACACTGTAGCAAGTTAACCTTGAAAAGGGTCGTGTTTTATGTTGGTGATGCGAGAGAAAATTGAGTTGACGTCTGTTCTGATAACTCTGTCCACTCATCTGCCAGTGCGATTGGCCGTCTCAGAAATGATGTTCCCGTGGAACTCTCCGCTGTTTAACATTCAGAGAGGGAATATTTTACCTTTACCACATAGCTTATCTCTACAGGTCAGACGTGTGTGTGTGTGTGTGTGTGTGTGTGTGTGATGGAAAGTGAGGTGGAAAGAAGATGAAGCCAGACACTTGAGAAAGAGTGTTTGTTTCATGTGTTTGTGAGAGTGACAGTGTGTGTGTGTGTGTGTGTGTGTGTGTGTGTGTGTGTGTGTGTGTGTGTGTGTGTGTGTGTGATTAGGTGTACAGCTGTAGGCAGTATTAGCAAGGTGCAGGGTTGAGATTAAAGGCTGAGGACTTTGGTGGCATAGCTAATAGTCAGAAGTAAGGAGTTCAGACAACAAATGTCCACTCATGTTCAATCAGTCAACACAGATACATGCAGTATAATAATACTTAGTGCTGTAAACAATGAACATGCATATGTTGCAGCAGAACATAATGTTAATCAAGCCTTCATTCAGTAGAGGTTAGTTTAGAACCAAATATTAATTTAAAGTTACAGATAAACTTATATAATTTTAAATTACTTCCGTAAATTTATTTTTACAGAATGTAAAATTGTCTATGATGGGAAAATCTTGCGCTAAGAAGTTTGCATGCTACTGTTTTAGTCTTATTTATATATTATTTTAGTATTTATTAATATTTTTAATTAACATTTAAGTTAGCATTTTAATATAATTTAAGTTTTAGTCATTTTATGTGCTTTTGCCATTTAATCATTTTTATTTGCCATTTATTTTTTATGTCAGGTTTAGTAATTTAATAATTAATTAAACAATTAATATTAATATGAATTAAACAAATTAGAAATGTTACCTTGGCAACTAACTGAATAAAACATGTTTATTTTTTCTTTGAATTTTTCATCTAATTTTTAATCTATTTTTGGTCACACTTTATTTAAGGCCCAATTCTTGCTATTAGCAAACCATTAACTATGACTTTTGCCTCAAACTCCTAATTTTCTGCTTATTAAAAGTTAGTAAGGTAGTTGTTAAGTTTAGGTATTGGGTAGGATTAGGTATGTAGAATATGGTCATGCAGAATATGTGCTATATAAGTACTAATAAACAGCCAATATGTTAATAATAGGCATACTACTAAGCAATTAGTTAATATTGAGAATTTGTCCCTATACTAAAGTGTTACCCTATTTTTTAAAATAGTTTTCGTGGTGACACTTTAGTATGGAGACTAATTCTCACTATTAACTAGTTGCATATGCATAAACATATTCTATATCCCTAATCTTACCCAATACCTAAACTTAACAACTACCTTACTAGCTATTAATAAGCATCAAATTAGGAGTTTATTTAGGCAAAAGTCATAGTTAATGGTTTGATAATATCAGGAATTGGACCTTAAAATAAAGTGTGACTGTTTTCGAATTACTTTACAGAAATGTGGGAACCAGCAAAACATTATAATTTTGGTAAGAAAAATTATTTAATTCATATAAGAGTTTTTAATACAATTATTAGAATATCAATCCAATGAATAACCTATGTGAAAAATATTTTGCATCTAGTTCAATTGATATTTCTTACAAAAGAAAACATGGCTTTTGTGTCTCTAAAGGTAGAAAATGTAAAGCACATTTGTGAGTATTTTTTGTGTGGTTTTGATCCTGTTATTTCCATTTTTCTTTAAACACGTACCATAGTACCATAGTTATATATGGCATTCTATATAGGGTATTCTTTGAATTATTTTGAAATACCATGTAACAAACGTTATATATGAATATAATAATCATATATACAGTATTATGATTTGTGTCCATGCCCTCTTTTGTAAAAGTATGACCGAAGGAATATTCACTTTGAAAGCGCAGAGCAGCAGAAGGATAGAAGAGCATTATGAGAGCTTCAGTGTTCTGCTTGAGCTAAAGGCAACGAGACATGCTGTATTGTGCAGGTACTCTGATGGCTAGGCTGTGCTGTAAGAGCTCAAGGCTATAGGCTACGCTACACTAACCACATCATTGCCAGGCCAGGAGAGGGTAATGACTACACGTCCACATTGGCATTCATTCTCTGCTAGCAGTTTCAGTGCCAACAGATCCACATACCCTTAAGACACACATCAGCACAAACAGTAGTCTCCATGTGGCACACAGACACGCTGAAACTAGAGAACGCACACAAAAACCCAGTGAAATGACTGACACATTTTGAAAGAAACATATGGAGAGACAAACACACACTTTGCAGTAAGCAAAATATTTTGCATTTAGGGGTGTAACACACAAACATGACGGTTCGGTACATACCTCGGTTTTGACGTTACGGTATGGTTTACCAGAAGGAAACACGATGCATCAAGAGCCAGGGGGTGAAAACTTTTGAACAGGATGAAGATGTCCAAATTTTTCTTATTTCATAGAAATATAATTTTTTCCCATTTAATGCCCTTCGGAAGCAACACAAGATACTTGCATGTTTCCCGGAAAACAAATTAAGTACAATTTACCTTGATCTTCAAATTCAAAAAGTTTTCACCCCCCGGTTCTTAATGCATCGTGTTTCCTTCAGGACCATCAGTGAATGTTTGAACCTATTTAATAGTTGTGTTTGAGTCCCTCAATTGTCCTCAGTGTGAAAAGATGGATCTCAAAATCATACAATCACAGCTGGAAAGGGTTTAAATATGCAAAAGATGCTGGAAACCTGAAGATTCTGCAGGACATGGAGGATTTTTCTGAAGATCAGTGCTCAGTTTAACTGTTCAGAACAAACAAGGGACTCATGAACAACCATCACAAAACAAAAAACAGTCGTGGATCATCCAGGTGACCACACACAGTATTAAGAACCAACGGTTCACAAACTTTTGCATGGGGTTATTTTAATAATTTCAGCTATTTTTTTGTCTTGTGGACTAAATGTAAACATCTTTTATGTAAAATATCTTACTCAGGACAGTACTAAATAAAAAATAACATGCATTTTGTATGTTCTCTCTTATTTTGTTAAAATTACTCACATTTTCACAGATTCTGCAAGGGGTTCACAAACTTTCAAGTGGCACTGTATATATATATATAGCCTAATATAATATAAAATGCATGTTTTGTTTTTTTCAATAACATTTAATAATAGTAACTTTATTAGGACCATGGAAACTAAAATACACAAATATGCAACTAACCGTCAAAAAATTATGCAGGGCATTTACTGTGAGGTTGATTTACAGGGGGATGAATTCTCTTCAGAGTTATCTCTCTCTCTCTCTGTGTGGGTGTGAGAGAGAGAGAGAAAGAGTGAAGAATAATGCACGGTGCTTATGTCGACCGTATTTATGTGAAAACACACCAGTGCAGGCATTTTGACACTCCTTGTTTTTTGACCGTTTAGGCGTGCCACTGAAGACAAAGTCTACTATGCTTGTCTGTGTCTGTGACGTAATGACGCAGCAGCTTGCTCGAATTTCCCGCGGAAACCTACCCGTAACGCTCAAATTAGAAAACATTATTATGAGATAACCGTTGTGAATCGGGCTAAAGTAAGGCTATAGTTTTGAACACTGGCTGGTTATGTACTTGCTCAAATATCGATTTCAGATAATTTTTAACCAAAAAAAGTTACGGACTGCAGCTTTAAATAAGACATCACTAACAGGTAAAGTAAAATATGAGTATATAATCTAATATTTCACAAACTGCTCTTTTTTGACTTCATTTCTCTAGCGAACTAACTAACTGTTGACACTGATGACTTGCCTGAGGTAAATGAAATGCTACGTGACATTTTGTTAATACGTTTTATTGACGTCTTTCCGCTGTTGAAACGCTGATTGAGCGATTACACGAGGCATGGGATATTCATTCATATTTATTTCATGTTAAAACTAGTTGTAAAGAAGATGGGATGATTGCATTCAGTGCTGCCGTTTGAACTGAAGATCTGCGATCTGTCGCGCCACATCAAAGAGCGCCAAAACAATTTCCTGAAAAAAATGGACATAATTTGAAAGATGAGACTTTGTTTCTTATCAAAAGTAACAATATATAAAACTAAGTTTCCAATGAAGTTCCACTCATGCAGTGGTTAAAACTATGCTGTATTTATTTTTGTTACACGTGTACCAAACCGAAAGACATGTACCGAAAATTTTCGGTACAAATACATGTACCATTACACCCCTAGTTGAATTCTTTCTCAAAAAGATCTTGTTATGATTTGTTTAGTGGTTAATTTAATGATTCTTACTGTTTGTTCACAATTTATTTAGGCTAATTAAAATAATTTAATTAATTAATAATAATAAATTAATGATTGGTTACTTTGATTAATGATAAATTATTAACTTTAAATAATTAAAATATAAATTTGTTAAATTGATGTGTGTGTTTATATATATATATATATATATATATATATATATATATATATATATATATATATATATATATATATAAACATAAACATAAAAATTAAAAATATAAAATAATATATAAAAGTAATATAATATAGATGCTGTTTCTTTTCTGTCTACTACAAGGGAGAGACTTCAGTGAAATGAAAATCCAACTGAGTGTGTTACATACACATACATGTACACACCACTGATTTGACTTTTTGACTTCTCAGTGTCTTATATTTCCTGTAGAAAGGCGCAATTTGCTCATATTGAACGAGAAATGCTGTGTCATCAGGTATGAGGTTGACTGGTGAACATGCAACACCAGAGGGACCAGAGGTTGTCCCATTAACGTCCTTTCAAAAGTGGCTAAATAGTGACCTCGTTCAACTCCGGATGTTAGGTGATTTATCTCTAGGTGTTTCCATGGTAACCACTGACAGGTAGGGCAGACAGTGTGCACACCTGAGTTCTATGTTTAGCCTGTGCGTCATTGTCTCTCCTAGCTACGACAGAACATGGTAGTTACCTGGGATTACCTGATTGATACACCCTTATTCGGTCTACTCCATCATTTAGAAGGATTTGCAAATTAATGACCAGTTTATTGAGACATCTCAGTTTATTGTATTAATTTAAAATCTCATACACCGCGAACAACCAAACAAGCGGTCTCTTCATTAATCTGCATTCATTACTGTGAATTTTCCAGTGCACTGATCATTATGCAGAAGAGCTTTACGTTCATATTTTTAGATTTGTATGCAGTTTTAAAATAAGATGATAATTAAGCAGTATCACTTCAGAGTTCTGTTCTTCTGAAGATCAATTTATAAACAAGCAAACTAGCACTAATGCTATCTCTTTCTCATTGACACTGGGGAGATATGGCTTTTTAATTAAGTGCTCTCTTTATCTTTATTTTGATTGTCATTAGGATAAAACAGCTCGTTCCTTTAAAAGCTATATAACATTAACAAGCTTGTTGGATTCACCTCTAAATCTCCTTTCTTGTGTTTCACTCACCCACACACATCTCCTTTTTCTGTCACACTGTCTCATTGATTAGCCTATTGATCTCCGTTTCCTCTTCGCATTTCCCGTAATAGTGTGTCTGGATCGTAGCCAACTTTGTGTGTGTGTTTTTGTGTTGGAGAGAGAAAATAAAAGAGAGAGAGTGCAAGGAAAATACGGGGATATTGAATGTCTGATTTGTATTTAACAAGCACTTGATAATTTTTTTTTTTTTTTTTTTGGCGAAAAAAAAAAAGGCCTGCGTTTTCCGGGGCCTGTGTGTGATGTTTACGAGCACATGCTAGCTGAACAGCTGCTTGTGTTTGTTTTTCATTTTGTAAGATGTCTTCTTTTATGAGTTGTCTGGATTCTTTTGACAGTGTTTTCCATGTTATTGATTTTTACAAGCTCACAGTTTTAGGGATGTGGGGGTGTGTGGTAGAATGTGAGAACACGTCGGGGTTCTGGAGTAGAATTCGATGGGGGGGATCTGAAAGCTGAAGCGTTGTAAATCTGTGCACTTCAGAGTGTTTTGCTCGGATTAAAAAGAGAATTTAACAATGACACAATGTCAATGTTTCAAAGCATATATAGTTCTATAAAGTAATGCTGTAGGAAAGCTCTGAATTTACATGTCTCTTGTGTATTTCTGCTCATCACAGTGTTTTCACACAACCCTCACTAAAGTTTGAAATGCTCAATTAGTGTTTGTTACCAAACTGATTATTGGAGTCTGTTTTCTTGATGCACAACATAGAAGAACAAAAATGAATTGGATTACTAAAAATGGGCCATACTGATTTCTTTTGAATCTGACAACAAGTACTGTCCAATAAAGCAGATACTGATACCTCTATTAAACAGAAAAAGATTTTGTGATTTATGAGGATAAAAATATTGTAGATTACTATTGTAAATTGTTAAATAATATGTGCAACATGTAAGTAATTGTGTGTGTGTGTGTGTGTGTGTGTGTGTGCGTGCGCACGCTTTATTTATATATTTAAATTCATGCTTATAGGTGGTTTATATTTATTTAGGATTATTTATTTATTATATTTAGTAATTATTATATGTGTATGTATGCATTTTTGAGTATCTATATTTCATGTGAGCCATCTGGAAAGAATTTTGTTATACACAAGATTACTAATATAGTGTATGGTGGCCAAAATTATTTGAACACTAATATTTTAAACAGTTAAAAAATGAAATGGTTTTAAGTCAGTTATTTCTATCTTTTGCTGTAGTCTGTCAGTAGGAAATATCAGTTTACATTTCCAAACATTCATTTTGCCATTAATTATAATAATCCAGTGAGATTTTTGTTTGCACAAGGAGTCTGACAACAGCCAGTGCTCCACACAGCGATCTGATCTCATCATGATCCAGTCTGTCTGGAATGACATGAAGAAACAGAACAAACTGAGACCGACTAAATCCAGAAGAACTGTGGCAACATCTACAAGATGCTTCAAGAGACCTACCTGATATAAATAATTGACTTAAAACCTTTTTTTAGCTAGTGAAATACTAGTGTTCTAATCATTTTGACCACCATTTTGTGTGTGTGTGTGTGTGTGTGTATATAACCTTAACTTACCTTATATAACAGGTGTTTTATTTAATTGTTATTTGTGAATAAACTCCTAAATGACGTTCCCTTTGTGAAGGACCTCCTCTATAAAATATAAACGAAGCTACATATTTCAAAACAAACCAATTGTACTGTATTAGAAAACAAATGCTATAAGTGTGATATTATAAATTCAACATGCTTAGATATTAAATAACTGGCATTTATGTTGTATTTGTCCTAAAGCCACTAATAAAATATTAGCTGGAAAATATTGTCTGCACTGAATTATAAATTTGAATCGAAAAAAATCAATTAAATTAAATTTTTTTGTATTTCTATTATTTTATTTTTATTGACTTACAGTAAATATTGTTTTAAAGCAGATTTTCAGAGAATATTACAACTCCCATGGAACAATCTACCATAGACCATCTTTAACCTTGTTAAAACCAGTGGTAATTAAAATTCATATAATTCTTAAATTTTTACATATTAATCAATTGTTATTTAATTGTAATAATAATTTATTGTATATGCACACTACTATTTTAATGTTTGGGGCCAGTATTATTTTTAATTTTTATAGAAACTGCTACTTTTATTCTTCATGAACATCACTCAAAATAATTAAAATAAATGTCACACTTACCCGTACCCATGAAAAGCCTCCAGAAGTCAATGTTATATTTATGCTGGCATCTGTTAGGAGCTTTTGCATAGTAATTTCGGGCTGTATCTTAAAAGCAATCTCATGTAAAAAAAAAAAAAAAAAAAAAAAAAAAAAGGAAGTCATGCATAAAGTGACCAAATATGGCTCTGTGTCTACAGCGATTTTTCAGTCCACATCTTTTATCTCCAAGGATTCTCTGACGTGCTAACCTCTCTGGCTTAAATGGAACATTATGTGTTTGTAATCTGGATATATGCTTTAACTGAGATCTGGATTCTGCTTTCTCTCCACGAGCAAAAGGGAGATACGAGACAGACCCCGCAGGCACAGACATTTAGTATATTAGGGTCAAGATCACAAGCCTGGAAACATCATCTTCAGCTACTGGCAATGTAATGAGAGTAAAAGACAGAAAGAGAAGGAAAAAGTGGAAGAATAGGGCACTATCAGAACAAGATAGGAGCGTAATAGAAAGCAAGTGAGGGAGAGATGGTTTGAGGGATGAAAGACATAAATGGAGGGAGGAGAAGAAAAATACATTTGGATGGATGGAAAATGAGCTGTAAGTGGCTTGCTGATGGAGTGATGCTGATGGGCTGGAGGTGCTGGGAAGGGAGGAGGACCACGAGGCACCATGCACACTTCTGCTGAGCGTTTTTAAGCATCATTTATTTGTACATCAGATTGCGCAAAGGTCAATTCGAAAAGATGTGCAGATGAATATGCAGTAGGTTTGTGTTCGAGTACCTGGACCAGACCAGATCTTTTCTGTTTTAGCTCGAACTTCTCGACAGAGACCAAAACCATATAGGCACAGACTGTTATAATATAGAAGATACGTGCAGTGTTCACATTTAAGATCTCTGCAAATGGCCAAGACCTGACACACACACATAACAGGCCAGGTGCTGGGTTAAGGCTCTGGTGAGTGTGTCTGGAGGATATTTTGCATGTGCAGAGATGATCAGTGATGGAATGCAGAGTGTGTAAGTGTGTGTGAATGTATGTATATGTGTTATTCAATGAGCTTCGGGCTATGGGCCAAGGGTAGCCTAACCACCAGCTGCTTTCAATGGGCTGCAGTCCCTCCAAAAACACTTGCGCTGACAGAGACCTTGTTTCTCAATGAAAGAGACACTGAGGACATGTTTTTGTTCAGAATTCATAATTAGTTTTATAGTCTATTCATACATTAATTGTGTTTCTTAGGTGGACTGTTTCAAAGATTCAGTTTAACCAGGCTCTATGAATGGCTAATGTTACTATAAGATGATGCAAAATCCAAATGAATTCATGAGGACCTTGATCACTTGTGAGTAGATTTTTTGGGTCAGGTCCTGCTTGCCAAAAAATTCATTAGGGTGAAGGATTGTTTTGTCCAGAATACTTAGGGGCTTTATGTTTTTGATCAAGAATTACTTTAATTTGAGCTAGGATTTGTTGCATTTGTGTAGAACATATGGTTTGTTGACCAGGCTCCCAAACACTCCAGGGTATGAATCAATCATGCATCCTGGGACAGAGAGAGATTGTCCCAGTTCAGAGTCCAGATGAAACACACATGCTTGATGCACCGCAGTAACATAAGTGGACCTGCTTAAAACACATGAACACACACACACACACACACACACACACACAAGCATTCTGTACCAAATGGAGCAATATTGCAAATTATGCGCTTGCGATATAATTACATTTCACACATCAGTGAGGTATCATTAGCACTGGCTAATGCTAGCTGACCATAGCCTGTCACTACAGCATTAGCATGCCAGCTCACATATCGTCATGCTAATCCCCTGTCATGCTAATACACCAACTGGCTCCAAGGCTCCATTAATTCAAGTTTGGATGTTTTTCTGGACATATTAAACTTGGTCTTGGGCTAAACCGCATTAGAATTGGGCTAACTGCATTTAATCTGCTGATTAATTGCATTTATCTTGAGCTAAACTTCATCGGTGAATCAAATTACTCCTTCATGGACCCTAGAACCCCTCAAGTACAACTGAGCATGTTAACTCGTGGCCTTTTGGCTAGCTGGACTAAGCTTGAGATGGCAACTTTCATGTCATTTTTTATAAAAAAAAAAAAAAATAGTAGTGCTGTCAAACGATTAATCGCATCCAAAATAAAAGTTTTTGTTTACATAATATATGTGTGTGTACTGTGTATATTTATTATGTATATATAAATACACACACACACACACGTATATATTTAAGAAAAATGTTACGTTTATATATTAAATATAATTATATGTGATATAATTTATATGAATATAAATATATACGTCACACTTCACGGGAACCAGGAGACGAGGAATACACAAAACGAGAGTCTTCAATGATACAATCAGGGAACACAGAGCACATGAAGACATTCAAGGACCAACAAACACTAACTGAAAGGACAGGCTTTTAAACTCAGGATAACGGGGGAACTAAGGAGGCACACCTGGAATCAAATTAACAATTAGACTGGGGAGAAACAGGGTCACAGGGAACACATGGGGAGCAAAAACCACAACAAAACAGTCCAGGGGTGTGACAATATACACATAAATACGTGTAAATATTTTCAAAATATATGCTGTATGTGTGTGTCTTTATATATACATAATAAATATACACAGTACACACACATATATTATGTAAACAAAAACTTTTATTTTCACAATTCTGACTTTTTTCCTCAGAAATGCAAATTTACCTATCGCAATTGTGATTTTTTTTCTCACTTTATAACACGCAATTGTGAGATATAAACTTATATCAATGTATCAGTCTTTTTTCCCCCTCAGAATTGGACTTTATAACTCACAATTGTGAGTTTATATCTCACAATTCTGAATTCAGAAAAAATTCAGAATTGTGAGAAAAAGGTCAGAATTGTGCAATTTTATCTCGCAATTCTGACTTTATATCTCGCAGTTACAAGTTTATATCCTGCTGTTCTGATTTTATTAATCTCAATTGTGAGTTTTTATCACGCAATTCTTTTTTATTTTTTTTATCCAGTGGCGGAAACACTTCCATACAGATTTGTTAAATGATAACAGAATTTTAATTTGTTAGTTTTTGTTGTACACTATTCAGAATTAAATTTAAAATGTCTTCAAAATTACAATTTCAAATGAATATAGTAGAATTAAAATAAAACTGAAATTTGAAGAAAGAATAATTGCTTTTTAATCTCCATTAATTAAACACACAATATATGGGGTATTTCCAGAAACAGATTAAATTAATAATAAACGAAAAGCAAACTATAAAAAAAAACAATTCCCCAAATGTTTATATTAAAATCCAAATAAATTGTTACTAAATAGTGTTAAATTTTCAGTATGAAATTCTGTCACACCAACTCAAATTCCAATTCAACATCCTTCATCTCATAAATAAAACGGGAGCCAGTTTATAAACTCTGAATTGTGTTCAGTCCATACAATGTAATGGATTCAGCTGTATTTATTTGAGATCTGTGCTTGTGCAACTGCACTAAAGTCATTCAGGATGTTGCTTTTGTTCTGCAGGTGAACACAGTTGAAGGTTGTGTGCGTGGCTTTATACAATAGACAGGATGCAGACCACGGAGCTGTACTCCGACTGCAAATAAACACTAACCATGAGTTCACTGTCAGTTGCAGGATCACAGACCTTAGGCCTGTATTAAACAGCAGGGTGTCAGCACTGTTATAATCCAGACAAACGGACACTGTGTGATTGTGTGTGTCAGTGATTCTGGTCCAGTGTTCAGCTTAACCCAAAAAGAAATGCCTTAAGGGTGGTTAAAAAATGTTGAACGTGGTCTCATTTATTGATGTGGTCTCACTATTGGTTTAATCTGGTAAGTGTGGCAAGTTTAATTTGCTGAGGTGAAATGAACACTGCTCTGAATAGTGTCCTCCCTCATAAGGACATTTCTCCTATCGGTTCTGCTTGCTGTCTCCTCCTTTTTCTCGCCCCAGTTCTGTCTGCTGGTGTGTGTGTGTGTGTGTGTGTGTGTGTGGGGTTTGTGCTGACTCCATATTTTTCTTGTGTCCCCATAGTGTTTGTCTCACCTACAAAATGCAACAAACTGTCCTATTTGTTTCTCTACTGCTCTCGCTCTCTTTTCCTTTCTCTCTGTCTCAGTACATTGATCTATATCATAATAGGTTTCTAAGGGTTTACAGTTGACATGGATTCTCTCACAGTCCTGTATGGTACAGTCTACATCCCTAAACCCCCTACATATATAAAACCTTGTACTCCCCTCAAAAACAGTCTATAAATTTACTCTGTACAAATCTCTTCCATTTGCTGTATTATCCAGTATCCTAATGCATAAATTAAAATGTTGTGGGATGTGTTGCTGGTTCAGATTATTCTGTGTGATTTTTTTTTTTCTTGTTAGATGCTTTCTAACCAAAGCAACTCATATATAAACCATGTCTCATGTTTAGGACAATTTTCCAACATTTTTTTTTTTTTAGATGTGCTCGTAACATCAAACTATACTGTATATTGATATAAATGGTATTGCCTTATCCTGCCCTAACTGCAAGTGTGATATTGCTTTTATACAACAGTTCAACCAAGAAATTAATATTCAGTCATTTACATTAGAAACACACAATTTTCAGTTTATCGGTTTTTGCTCCCTTAGTAAAACTAGTTTTAAAGTCATAAAGACAGTTACTTGTTTTGTTAAAAGAATCAGTGTTTTTGAATAAATCATTTGACTGAATCTATCAATTACTCACTCATAACAACAGTCGCTTGTTTCATTCCTGAATGAGTCCGTGTATTTTAACGAATCGTTTGACTGAATGATTCATTGACTCATTCATGAAGACATCTACCTGCTGGTGTAATGATGTAATATGCAGAAAGAATTAATGAAAAATCCCCACCACTATCAGCACTCTTGGTGGACAGGAACTAACTGTTGTGTAATAGAAAACGTGCTGCATAAAACTGGAAGAACAAATATTGGATCAATAGTATAATTATAATCAGTATTCATTGTTGTATATAAAACATTTGCCAGCCCTAAAGAGTTCATGCTGATCCCCAGTGCAAATTTCTTAGACAGTCCTCAGTTCCAACAGCTGGAGTTTGACCCGGCAGAATAAATGTTTTAATTTCTTAAAGATATATTGCCATTGTGTAAATGCAAAATTCCTAAAGTTGAGAGATTTTTGGGAGTGGAAGGGATACTTTAGTCTCTGAGTTAGTAAATGTTTTGACTTCATTTTTTCGGGGGGTTTCCAGTAGAATGCTTCCTGTCTTTCCAGTGGGATGTGTTCAGTCTGTTTAGCTGGAAATGATGGCCTCTTAGAGAGTCAAACTCACTTTTGAAGCAATAGACCACCAGATTAAACAGAGCGCTTTTAAAATGAAGTGGAAAAACTCTGAGGGTGTCCTGTGTGTATGTGTGAGGTCTGGATGCAAATAAAAAATAAAAAAAAAAACATGCATGTGTCCTGGTCTCCACAAATCCACCCTGACACCACAACTCTACCCGACATCCTGTTTATAAGGGTGTGTTTGTGTGTGTGTGCATGCATGTATGTGTGTTTTTAACCATTGCAGCTGAGTAATCAGATCTCATAGAGACAGACACAAATGTCTGGGGAGGAAAAGTCTTCACACTCCATTTACCTCAGCGTGAGCAGCCTCCCGCATATACATAAACACTCACATACACACCAGTGCACACATACCGGGTCATTTTTTTGTGTGTGTAGAGTGTCTCTGACATGGATGAGGAAACACTATGAAATCTTTTAGTCTCTTTCCAATGAGAGCAGCTCCGACATGGTAGAGGTTAGTAGCTTCTGGGCTGGTAATGCAGAAGTCGCGAGTTGAATTCCAGGTAGGGCGAACCTCTGAACCACAGCGATGCTGAGAGAACTCTATCGCTGTTGTACCCTTTAGCAAGGCACTTAACTTCAGGTTGTTCTAGGGGGAATTGGTGCAGTTCACTTTGGATTGAAATTCACTTTGTAACCGATTCAAAACAGCTGTGAACATTTCTGGACTGTGCTTCAACAAGCTGACTTTGTCTGATAGAGCGCTGAGCAGAACGGGGTCCTGCCGACCTTGATCACCAACAGGAACATGAGTGAAGGACGTGTGTTTGACTGTTATTTCGCTGCTGAGGCCAAAAAAATTAATTAATTAATTACAAAAAAAAAATATATATATATATATATATATATATATGATTGAAATAAGTCTTTTTTTTGAACAAGTGTGCATTTATTTGACTAAAAATACAGTAAAACAGAAATATTGTAAAATATAATGGTATTAATATTATTTATTTATTAGTGTAAATGCAAAGTTGAAGTTTTAACATCTATTACTACTGATTTAGTATTCCGTACTTGATTTATTGTTGCTGAATTGGCACTCAAGTAACATTTCTTAGTGTTATTAATGTTGAAAACAGCTGTGCTGCTTAATATTTTTGTGGAAAACCTAACATTTTTTTTCCGGTTTCTTTGATGATTAGAAAGTTCAAAAGAACAGATTTTTTTTTCTTTTGTGACATAATAAATTTCTTTTCTATTGCTTTTTAATTCAGTGTGTCCTTGTTGAAAAAAAAAGCTTAATCTAGGTTAAAAATATTTCATATAAAAGTTAATTGTTAGTTCTAGATAACAAATTGAGCCTACAGTATATGCGTTATAAGACATTTTACCATATTTAAATCCATCCCACAGAATTCCATGATTTCTTCCGCAAAATCCATGTAGAAAATGTTAAACCAAAGCCGTCTGCAGATTCTGTCTGCTCTTGCTCAATGCTCAACAGTTCAGTGATTTTATATTTGTTATGAAATGAAAAACTATTACAGTGTAGCCAGTCCAGCTGAACTCTCCAAACTCCAGGTTGACTGAAGTATTTGACAAGGTTCTTACAAGGTCATTTGTTTTGCCAATGGACACCGCCAGACTTACTTTGCCTAATAAGACGAAGCAAGTCAAAGTTCAGCTATTTAACACATACCAGAATCCAGAGGTTTTGGTCAAGATTATGTCTCTTCAAGGTTTTAAAATGTGTGAAAAGCGCTTCAGATCAGCAACAAGCACTCACCCTTGTGACCTCTATCAGTCTTTAGATGCCTGCACTTCCAGACTTGCACAGACCACAAAGTTTCAGCATCTGCTAAATGCATGAGTGTGTTTAAAATCTTTAGTGTGCGTGTCACAGACAGGCATTTTTAGGGTTGCACGGCTCTCTGTCTTTATAGTGTTTCCAAAACCAGGCCTAAACTTGCCACAGCCTCCCTCTGCCTTGTGAAAACTGACTCTCTCCTTCTCTTTTCTCTCCTGGTCTCTCATCCGCATGAGTCACTTTCTCCCCTTGCATGCTTGTGACTGTCTTCTTCTCTCCTCGTTAGGCCAAAGGTGACGTTTTCCAGCTGCGATTTCCCTTCTGCTACAGGTAGTTCTCATCTTTTCTGTTTAAACACAAAGAAAGAGAGTGCACGTATACTGTTTTAAAATGCAAGATTTGTAATTAAGATGCCAGCGTTCCCATTGCATGTGCCGTCAGGGTGAGTCTTTTTTAATGATGCAAGTTATTAGACAGGAAGTATTACTTTATAAATATCAAATGACCTTTGAAGAGGGTCAGAGGCAGAATTGTTGATTGATGACATCAAAAGCGACTCATTTTTCACGAGAAAAGCAAAGATGGAATAGATTTAGCCTTGGAAATCTATAAAGACAAACAACCGTGCAATTCTAAAAGTGGTGAATATGGATGGTAATGGGGCCCATGTGACGGTTTTGTGTGTTCAGTCTCCAAATCTCGAGATGAACTAGTGATGCTGGAGTGCTACATTAGTTCATCTGCTCTGGAAGGTTCCTCGTGATTTTCACACAATGAATTTCAGAGGACTTTTCTCTGGTAATAATGGTCTCAGATTTAATCAAAAGACACAAGGAGACATTTATGCCCAAGTACATGCACAGACATGCATGCACTGGTTATATTATTCACATACTATATATTCTCAGCATAAGCGAAGCATTATCATGTATCATTTCCAGTCACAAAGAACTGGAACGGGTTTCTTACAGCAGAATTATTACTTGCATCCTATGTTTGTAGTGTGTGAGGCAGTGTTGGGGAGCAGGTATCTAAAACTAGCGATGCTGTTAACACTATAACTACATATGTCAGTAGTGTCAGTTTTTCCAATAACAAACTTTTTTCAGTTAGTACACTCAGACATGCTTGCAAACTGTCCACTCTCTCTCTTAAATGAAGCAATGGTAAGTTAAATAAGTTTTAGAGAATTATTTTTTAATGATGTTCAAATTGTATTGTTTATTTATGAATAATATAAATATAATACGCTACTGTTCAAAAGTTTGGGGTCAGTAAGATTTTATAAATTAATACTTTTATTCAACAAGGATGCATTAGATTGTTTAAAAGGGACCGTATAGACTTTTATAATGTTACAAAAGATTTCTATTTCAAATAAATGCTGTTCTTTTGAACTTTCTATTCGTCAAAGAATCCTTCCAACATTGATAATAATTGGATATGTTTTTTGGGGATATCTGAAGAATCATGCGACACTGAAGACTGGAGTAATGGCAGCTGAAATTCAGCTTTGCCTTCACCAGAAAAAATTACATTTTATATTCAAATAGAAATCTGTGATTTGAAATTGTAATCATATTTTACAATACAACTATATTTTTATTATTTTTTAGCCTTGAAGAGACTTATTTTCAAATAATTAACCAATCGCATTGACCCCAAACTTTTGACTGGTAGTATAAAGTAAAACAAATGAATAATATGAATGTTTATCAAAATAATAACATAATATTTAATCCAATGCTGCTGTTCATCATTATGTTTTTGGCTTGGTTATGTATTATAAATGAATTATGTGTTTTTGATGTTTATAATGCAAATTAATCTGTTCAAATTCCTTAAATTGTTACTTAAATTGAGATCCTCATTGTTTGAGGATAAAAATGTGGCAGTACTAGAACAAAAATATCATCTGATTTATTTTACCATGTATTTTTCTGTTTTATATTTTAAAAATAGATGTTTCTGCCTTAAATAGCTTTAAAGTAGTTAGCTTCTTTTATTTAGTAACTTTAATGTAGCAAACTGTTTTTCTCTAAAGAATAACTTGACTGTAGTTGAAGTATTTGAGTATTTCGAAGTAGCTTCCCAGAAACTGATGTGAGGTATCTTGCTGCTCCAGAGGGAAACATCACAGTGAAGTCTGAGGTGTTTTGTCAGTTTTAATAAAAGATAAACTGCCTCCTTTCTGATCTGAAAGGACATGTCACGCAAGCTTTAACTGCTGTGACTAAAATTACACAATATTAGAGCATATTTTTTTTATCTTATTGATATAGTAATCTAACCATTTTTAATTTGGAAATTGTTCCTTTATAATTAGTCGAATCATATATTTTTTATTATTTGATTTACTTTTACTATTCACCAATGATAACAGACTAATTCCAGATTGATTACATTTCAGTTCCTTCAAAACAGGAGAGGCATTAAAATTCAGCATCCAATTTGTTTTTGCTGGAATCAGTTTACTTTGTTTTTAAATCGCTCTCATAGATGATGTATGTTGAACAGTTTGGAAAGAAACTTCCATTTTGAAACATTTAACAGACAATATATTTTTTTCTTATGTTGAATGAAATGTTTTTTTTTTTCTTTTACAGTAGAGAAGGTTTTGACTTGCAGTGGAGCGACTCTCTTGTGTCTTTCCTCCAGGCAAACGCAACATGAAAAATAGTAAGTGTGAATGTGTTAGCCAGTTGTGGGTCCCCTCAGTTGCTCCAGTAGTTTCTATGGTGATAGTGCACCTGGGTTTAAGCCTTATCTGAGGGAACTAGTGTGGGACATGCATACATGTTCCCACAGTGATGATTGTAAACAAGTAGTGAAATGAAGCGTATGGCTGTCAGCAGCATTTCCAAGTTCACATCCAACATCATTAAAGCACATAGGCCTTTTTTGGTACTAGTTTAAGTATAATTGACCCTTCGCAAAGACCCACCCACCTTAGTTACTGTTGCTATGTCCAACAAGCCATGCCGTTCTCACGACACACATCATGTTCTCATGCAGTGAAAAATACATTGCGGAGCAAAGAGGAAACTTGCAACGTGCCAACAGACAAGATAGAGTAGGTTACTTCTGGTATGAAACAAAATCTTAGATTTCAAATTTTGTCATTTTTCAAGAAATTCAAATAATAAATACCATTTTGTGGCTCTTTAATGTGTCATAACAGATCACTCTAGTGCCGAAGTTAATCTATTCTCAGTTTTTTTTTTTTTTCACTTTTAATTCTTCTATACTCTGTTTTAATGGTTAAATTAAAATTTATTAATTAAAAAGCATGTCTAATTAATTGAAATCCTGAAACTTACACAATTTAACAGCAATTTATTAAAAGTTTAACAAAAATTAAAATTTTAAGGCCCTATTAAATTTTTTTTTTTTTTTTCAAATTCAGTTTTATTTTTACCAAATTCTGTGTTTTCCATTGCTTTTCTGGATTGCGTTTTAATGGGTTCATTACATTTTAATATTCAAAAGCATCTCCAATTAATGGATTTTTTAATTAAAATAATGTATTATTATTTTATTTATTTATTAATTTTTTTAAGAAATACAGTGTACTTACATTTTTCTGCTAAATAAATTCTGGTAAATAATTTTTTCTGGTAAATATTCCTTAAAAATAATATTTTGATGATAATTTTATCTGTAGTAGTAGTATAATTACTGTAAGTAGGCTAATACATTTCTGCCACAGTTTCAAGTTAACCGAACTTTTATTTTGACGGGTTGCTGTGAAGACCTCCAAGTTTTTCTCAAATTAAATGGACAAATGCTCATGAAATGACTCTGGAGATGATGTTCATGTGTTCATGTACTCATATATTGAGGCAGCAGAGGCTGAAAACACCACAAGCGTCACGCAGGCTTCAGTGTGTGTGTAGTAAACGAAACAGCGTGTCTGCACCATTCATTCACACAGAGACATGCAGAACATGCAGGATTCATATTCAAATAATGTTTTTGCAGCTTATTCAAAGAGACTAGTCCATACGCTTTATACAGTAAATTCCATTTTTATGACTGGATTAGACGGTTCCATTCGCATTTTCTGCAACACGGAAATCATAGGGCCCTAAAAATGGCAAAAAAAAAAAATGTCCGATTGCCTGTCAATCAAGCTCCCTGCGAAGGGTCAATTGATAGTTTTCACGTGACGTCACACCCTTATAGGAACGCCCACCTGGAGGGCAAAACGAAGCTTTGCTCCACTGACCGCCAGTTATTTTTACGCAGTTTGCATTAAGTAGTAATGTAGTAAAACGCAGATATTAAAAGGCGAAATTCAGGAAACACCTTATTGATGATGTATATTTTGTCCAGGGAACCAGATGAAGCCATAATATAAACGCAATGTGCAAAGTTTCACATTAAATGGTTTCCCATAGAAAACCATTATAAGGAAAACACTGAACCATTAAGCGGATTGCATTCATATTCTGGCCTCATCTGCATGCCTATGTAAACTATGCATCATTAACTATAGAGATTACTGAATTTTATAATTTATTATTACTGTTTTAAATATATTAAGACACTTTAAGTGTTTTTACAATGTTTTGTCGCACTGTTTAATGATTGAAATATGGCCGCGGGTGTCTGACCATCTATATATGGATTGCAAATGGCCAAAACTTGCATTTTGTTCACATACCTTTGTTTTATTCTTTTGAGAGGTGATCTAAATATTTGCGGCTGTGAAACAGATGGAAAATTGACAGGCTTGTCCTGCAGTTCTATGGATGTTTTACCCTCCTGGTCTTCGAGCCGGTCACGTGACTGAAAGTTGTGAATTGGCTGATGTAAACTAGTTGAAAAGAGAGAAAGAATTCATTAAATGACCAATAAGTTGTTATCCCTTTTTTGCTGTTAACTCCTGCAAAGTATATATTAGACTGTTGCAGCAAAATGTTTAGTAGAGGATTTCTCAATCAAAGAAAATCGTTTATATGATCAACAGTTTGACTCTCAGGCTAACTTGGATGCCTGCTGGAAAAGTATAAAAACTTTCTTCTCTGATATAAGCTTTCAGCCAAGATAGAACCAAAAAAGGGCCATTTGGAAAACATTATTTTGATTCAAGCTCAATTTTTCAAACACATTTTTTGTTTAACAGTGATGTATGGTGTGATGGTTGAAGTACTGAAAAACCATAAATCTTCATTTTTTTTTTTTTTTTTTTTTGGAGAGGATGTGAACAATGACTTTTTGTTGATGAATAATCAGATGCAACATTCATCAAAGTGCTGACCGCAGGACACACTTTCCAAACAAGTGCACGACGTTCACTTTAAATCCAGTATTGCAAACTTTCTTTTATTCTTTAGTACAGCCAGCCACACTTTTTTCATCTTACAACATGCTCAAATATGTTTCTGTTTGTGCAACACACAGCGTTGAATGGAAAGAGCAGACCATCTCTTTTCACCCCAGTGGTCTTGGAGTTGCTCTCTGATGTCCGTGGGGGTTCCCCTCTATTCTCTCCTTGCTGAATCCCACCTCGTGGGGACCTTTCCCAATCCTTGTAAAGGAATATGTTTCAGAATGCTTACTGTGCAAGGTTTTACAGCGTTCAGTTTGAGCTGTGTGAACGTCTGGAAAGCTTCCAAAGAGCCTCAGATCTCCCAGCATTCCTCAGGAGAGCTGAAAGCGAGCGGCAGCCAAACACATGAGCCTTTCACATGAGCTCGGTGATCAGTACCACACTACAGCTGCCGTTCACTCCTCCCTTTGGCCTGCTAATTCTTGCTTCTCTCTCTGTCCTTCTCTCGTTTTCTCTCCTGTTGTGTCCACCCCCCTCCCCCCGCCTCCTGTCAGGGCTCACACACTCGCTCTAAAGCTCAGAGTGAGTTTGTCTGCGGTGCGTATCGCAAGCAGTGTAATCACAGGGGCCTCTCTGCTGGCCAGATGTTCAGGGTATCCATGCAGGCATGGCTGAATTCGATGCCGAACTTTTCTGTGGTTCTTTAGCAAGATGATTGGCTGAGAGACAGCGATCCCTGACATTCTAGAACAGTGACGTTTTCAAAATGGGTTCAAGATTCTGCGGTACAAAAAGCTACGAGGAATCTTTTTCTCATTCAACCTTTAAACTTCTGAACGTTCAATAAACTTTGTTCATTTTGTGTGTGTGCCCGTGCGTAGCTCCAGAACAAACTCATTGGGATCCGGATCACGACAGTGATGAGAGTAATAAAATAAATACTCCTTTTGGTGGTTAGCAGCAGTTACAATCAAACACGCTACCGAATACAGAACATACACACTGACGCAAAAGTATGCTGCAAACCACAAAGTTATCACAGGTATTGCACATTTCTGTTTACTTTGATTTGAACCAGTTTAAAACTGAACTAAGCCAGCTTAAACATCAAATTAATAAATCAAATAAATGACTGTCTCTGCAGGTTGTTCATTTATTGGTCAAAGAAAGAGGTGGGATGTACTCACTAAATAATAAATTGTGATATGTGATTTCATAATTTTAAAGTTCTGTCACCCTCATTCTAAACCTGTATGACTTTTTTTTAATTTTTTTAAATAAATACATTTCTCAAAATTTACTTTGTTCCACATAAGAAAGTCATATACAGGTTTAGAATGACATGAGGTTGAGTAAATGATGACATACTTTTGGGTGGAGTATCCCTTTAAGCCACTATAGTAGTAATATTGCTTACCAGTGTTAGCTTCCATATCGTTTTCACATAGTGAATTGTTAGCTATTTTGTTACTTTCTGTAATGTGATCCTTTGTGTTTGTGAAATGGAACAGTTTTGGATTTTAACACTTTATTCATGAAATTCAACTTTTCAGCAATTTATTTACTGAGCTATGGACATTTGGGTGGGACTGCTTTTATATGTAAAACGAAACCAGGGTCCATATGGGATCACTTTGAGAATGACATTTTTATGTTGACGAGAGATTGAATATTTAATCCACACACGGATGCAAAAAGTAGGTTTCACACCAGCCAAACCAAAGTGAATTTAGAGAGTAAACTCTGAATCACAATCATTACCAAATGTGTTAGCAGATGATTTTAGGAAACACTCAGAAATACACATTTGAAGAAATTCTCCTCAACAGCAGATTTTTACACAATGCTCCTAAGTTCACTGAATTCATCTTAAAAGATTATAAATTCAACACATCATAAATCTTTAACCAGAGCATTTAATTTTGAATTTCTTGCTTTTAATTTACAATTTTAACCTCTTGTTACATAATTGCCATAACATAAATATTCAACATATCTCAAAACCATTTTAAAAGCATCCTAAAACATCTACTTTCATAGATAATCACAAACCCAGATTTAAAAAAAACAAAAACAAGAAAGTGTATCCACTAGAGCAATTAACTCATGTTTACAAATGTATTACTTTTCTATCAGCATACACACAAACATAATTTCTAAATTATATTTGTCTTTCCCAACTGTAAATTATCTGTGTGTGTGAGAAAGAGAGACGAATAAAATTAGACATTGAGATGCCAGGCATAACTCGTAAATATTTACAATGTGCAAATTTCCCAAAGGAGCATATAAACACATCAAAGTTTGGAAGATTTTGTTTAACCGTGGAAGGTTTTCATAATGTGTTTACTAATGCACAGAGGTTTATAGATTTTAAAGATGGAAACTATTACTTCTATAACTGAGTATAAATATGTGGATAAAACCTTAAATATTGTGTTAGATGGAGAGATGATGGATGGATGGATAGATAAATGGATTATAACAGAAGTATTGAAAATCAAGATGCACAGTCACTTCTAAAAAGCAGCATTCATGTCATGTGGGTCTCAAACTGTATTTAAATAGCTGTTAGCGCATCTGCTTACTGTGTCATTTACTAGACTAAATCTGTCTAAGAGACTTCGGCCTGGCTCAGACCTGTGGTCTAATTTGAAATTATATTTATTCAATCTATGACAGACATGTTATTATGAGTCTTCAAAATAAGTGTTTGTATGTATGTTTGCAATCAGATGTGTATTTGATAGAACGAAAGAGAGTGTGTGTCTGAGGAAGAGTGTGTGGTTGCTCTCTATTGGGATGCCACGTGGGCGATTCTAAGACAAGTCACATCTCGCAGACAGGCTGTGTTTGTGGAGGAGCCGATGCGTGTGTGTGTGTGTGTGTACGCTTACACACACACACACGCATGCCGAGAGCTGTGATATTTCTTTATGTAGTCCAACTGACATGGGCGGAATGTAACATTCTCTCTTTCTCTGTGTTGTTAACACAGCTGTGTGAAATAGGCTGGAACTGAGGCGTAATGTGGACAGCTGCTCTTTTCCTACAGTCCTAATGAGAACACACACATGCACTTGCACTCACACACACACATTGAGATTAATTTGCAGCAGTATCCATAATTGTAATTCATTGTAATTGTGCATAAAGCTTCATGAGATGATAGAAATCCAATAGTTAATCAATAATTCATTTTTGTAATAATGGTCTGTGGTTATTAAATAAAAACTTAATACAGTAATGATACAGTGTGTTACTTCTAGAGTGCCCCAGTTCAATCAATCAGCAAACACACACTCTCGCAGCAGAACAGATGAACATGCTGGATTTGATTTAGAAACCACAGCATGAATACAGAGGAAAGGAATCTGAATTACTCTGACTCTTTCTCTCTCTGGTTTAGTATTGTCTTTAGTCATTATGGGCTCTGTTCAAAAGGAAACAAAAGAATAAAGACAAAAAAACACAAATAATGCACATTGGCAGTCTCAGCCTCTGCAACGGAATGCTAATTATTCAAAGTAACCTGAATTTGTCTAAATTGAAACAATGACCCAAAGGTTCCTGTTGTGAAATACCCATATCACTTTATCCTCGTGAGAAATACCTATATTTCAAAAAAGAAATGTTTGGGTTACTTACAATAAGATAAACATGGTGAATTTCTGGAGGTCTTTTGCTATAACACACTCTGACATGTCTTCATATTTTTCTCCTGCTTTTTGTGGCATGGTGAAAAAAATGTATGTGCACACACACACACACACACACACACACACACACACACTACCATTATAAGTTGACAAAAAAAAATGCTTTTGAAAGAAGTCTCTTGTGCTCACCATCACTACATTTATTTGATCCAAAATACAGTAAAACAGAACATAAAAGTATTATGAAATACTATAACTAGGTAACTATTTTCTATTGTAATATGTTTTAAAATGTAATTTATTCCTCTGTCAAAGCTGAATTTTCAGCAGCCATTGCTCAATTGACAAATGATCCTTCAGAAATCATTCTAAAATGCTGAATTGGTGCCCAAGAAACATTTCATATTATTATTAACAGCTGCTTAATATTCTTGTGGAAACTGTAATACATTTTCATTCAAGATTCTTTGATGAATAGAAAGAAAAAAAACACTTAAAATGTATTTTTAATTTTTGTAACAATTTTTTAACATATTTTTACTGTAATTTCTGATAAATTTAATCTTTTCTGAATAAAAAAAACTTTTACTGGCCTTAAACGTTTAAACAGTAGTGTATACACATTAGATGTATGTTCTAGCTTTTTATCATTTTTAAAATAAAATAATTTAACAATGGTTATAATTGTATTTTTAAATCATAATTATATATTAATACAGTTGTTAATGTTTTGTTCTACGCTGGAATCAGACTAAGTATCAATAATAGGATTGTTTAAACTAGCTTGCCCATGTTATTCTATGGGTCTGTGTTAATATCTCTTAGATCCTTCAACAATAGGAGGTGAATTTTTTTATTTATGAAATATTGTGTGGCTAAATTTAGATTTCAAAAGCAGGATATCCGTTGTTATTATTATTGTGTGTGGTGATGTTTTTGAATGTTATCCTGTTTTTTCAACTTTTACTTTATCCCGCTTGGTGTGTGTGTGTGTGTGTGTGTACATGCTTGTGCACTCTTACTGTGACCTTAAGATCAGTAGAGGAAACCTTTCATCTCATATCTCCCAAAGATCCTTGTGATCACACGTCAGACATTTTTGCTTAAGCAATTTTCAGATGCTAGAGTAAAGATTCTCAGGATTTTTCTTTACAATCCTTTAGCACATCAATGAGAGAAAATCATTGTTATCCTTTAGATTTCATGGTCTCTGCACACTGCAGTCCAAATATGCGGAGGACAATTCAAAAAGGCATAAAACACTCTCTTACTGAGACGAAACGGTTATTTTCCCACTGAGAGGATTTTTGGTCCGCTGTGTGTAAGGTGATTCCCTAATGCATAGCCAGTGGTGTGTGTGTGTGTGTGTGCGTGTGTGTATAATTCCTGACAGGAAATTGTTCTCTGTGGAAATGAAACCACTCTATCGCTGCTCTCAGTGAGGAATGTGAGGCTTATGGAAGACTTCCTCTCCAGTCTTTCTCACTTTGCACCCATCGTGGACATGTGGTAAAGTATGTGTGAGGAAACTGTCCTCATCAGGGTAGCAGAGACACGTTGGACATCCTCATTGTCCATGTGAGTGTCTGTGTATACATTTACATGTGCAAGCTGTCATCAGCAATAAATTAAAGTTACCAGCTTGTGTGTGTGTGTATGTGACCCCTCTGGTCGATTTAGTGTTGTGATAACACCCTGTGGAGTGCAGTGAAGTTTATGGCCATACTGAAGAAAAACACTTCTATATTACAGCCTCTGAAGATTGACAGGTGATATGATATGCCTGTGTGTGTTAATATTATTGTTCAAAGAAGTGAAACTGTGCGCTTTTTTAAGCATGTGTTTGCATTGGCTAGTTGAAATGACTCCCCTGAGAGCGTTATATCCTACGTGACTAAAATCTTCTCATCTGTGGTGTGGTGAGGAGAGAGGCTCGATTAAGTGGTGTTATTTCTGACGAGAGAGCTCTTTAATGAAAGGAATCATTCTTGAACATTTGTATATGTTGGTTTATCCAGCATTGCCAGCTCTCACGCATTTGGTGTGAGACACGCTTTCAGTCTTTGGCTGCATCTGAAACTGCATACTTCTTTACTATATAGTAGGCGAAAACAGTATGTGACAAAAAAGTATGTCTGAATTCACAGTACTCATGAAAGAGTTGGCAAAAATTACCCAGATGACTTTCTACTTCTGGCGTGATTCTGAAGTGTGCATATGATGGACACTTTACTATCCCATGAGGCCACGGGAGAGGATTTATGAATGGCAGTGAAGCGACGCAACTGACGCTGGTAGGTCACGTGATAGTAAGAACATGACGAATGTAGTACTTCCAGATTACATTTATACAACCTAATCAGATTATATTTATAAGTTCCTACTCAAGTGAGTTAGTATGTGATTTCGGACGCAGCCTCTGTCTCACACTCTCACACTGCCCAAGTAAATCGATATCATATTGAGTTAAACATTTATGTTGATAACAGTGATAAGCTCTGGACATTTTTACTTGATATGGATTAATCTAACAGTAGAAATAAATGCGACAACAGCCAGTCAGTTCTTGTCACTAATAGTCTAACTCTGCATGCTCCGCGTGTCTCTGTGTGAATGAATGGCGCGGTTTTGTCTGATACACAAACACACGCAGTGCTGACGGTGATTTCAGTGTCTGCATCTCAATATATGAGGACATGAACACATTAACTTAATTTCCAGAGCTGCTCTGAGTCACTCAAGCACTTCACTTCAGTGTTTACTTTGAGAAAAACCACCAAGACACACTAAACTAAACTAAAAGACGTTAACAACAAGAAGTCAAAATAAAATTCAGATTTAACTTGAAGAAATTATGACAAATATATTACTGTTGTATGCTAAAATGTAATTCTCAAGTAACAGTAATAATAAAAATTGTAAGGAATATATTAGTGCTGTCAAACGATTAATCACCATTAATCATATCCAAAATAAAAGTTTTTGTTTACATAATATACGTGTGTGTACTGTGTATATTTATTATGTATATATAAAGACACACATATACAGTATATATTTTGAAAATATTTACATGTATTTATGTGTATATATTTATATTCATATAAATTATATCATATATAAATATATTTAATATACAAATGTAACATATTTTTCTTAAATATATACATGCATGTGTGTGTATTTATATATACATAATAAATATACACAGTGCACACATATATTATGTAAACAAAAACCTTTATTTTGGATGCAATTAATCTCGATTAATTGTTTGACTGCACTACAATATATACAACCAAGGTATTTTTCATTAATTCTTTCATTAATTTTTAGAGTTATACATATATACAGTGCTTTTGTGCAGCATCTTATTTGACAAAAAAATAAAAATGCAATGTTTTGTTGTAAATTAATTATGTTTTCAATACAATTTAAAAGATTGATTAAATTGTTAAAGTTTTATTAATTCATTTAATTATACATCATGTTTTATGATACATTTGTATTGAATCATGAAACAGAATCCAGAAAAAAAATAAATAAAAGGGAAAATAGAATTTAGGGGAAAATTACATGGCCCCTAAATTAAAAGTTAGCTCTGTGTCAATTCATTGTCAATTGTTCACTGTCAGTAATGTGATTTACAGTAGGGTTTGTATTGCAGCCGAGAAAAGGCACAAAAATTTTGACTAAAAAAAAATGCATTTTTATGAGTAATTAAATTTAATAAATTATTTTTATAAGAAGAGTAACTTGAATGAGACCAACCCTAAATTACCTTAGAAGTAATATTAGGCATCTAATCAGCATAGATGGGAGGAGAGTTTCTAAAAAGTGCATCTACCACTATTGATCATATGGTAATTTCTAGTATTAAGATGAGATTAAAAATTAATTGTTGGATCCAGCCAGGGGTATTTGATTCAGTGACTGAAATCTCATTCCAGCTGAGCAACCGAAGTTGGCATCCCTAGTTTATCCTCTTTATGCACATGGCTGTGATGAGATGTCTATATGGTGAGCTAAACATACTTCAGTGAAAGGTACAGTTTTTACCTTCACGTTTAACTATACTTAAGCATTTAAATAAAGTTAATGTGATAAAGTATTTAAAATTACAAATATACACTACTGTTCATAAGTTTAGGGTCGGTATGATTGTATATGTTCTTTATTTAGCACCGTAAGTACTGTAAGCATTAAACTGATCAAAAGTGACAGTAAAGACATATATAATGTTATAAAAGATTTCTTTCAAATAAATTATTTTCGTTTGAACTTCATATTCATCAAGGAATGCCAAAAAGTATCATGATTCCCGCAAAAATATTTAGCAATATGAAACAAACTGATAATAAGAAGAAATGTTTCTTGAGCAACAAATTCACATATTACAATGATTTCTGAAAGATATTGTGACACTAAAGATTAGAGTATGGCTGCTTAAAATATATTAAAATAGAAAACAGTTATTTGAAATTGTACTAATATTTAACAATATTACTGTTTTTTCTGTATTTTCTTGACCAAATAAATGCAGGATGGGTGAACAAAAGACATTTAAAAAAAAAAATCATACCGGCCCCACACTTGTGAATAGTATTGTTTCTCTTGAAATTGACTGATTAAATCAAGTGATGGAGATTTTTTCATTAAGAGTAATAAACAAGATTCTATGACATGCCAGATGTTAGACTGAAACCTCTGTCCTGAAAACTCCAGCAGCTGATTTAATAGTTATTTGACGCTGAATCAATTTGAATATAGACCAATCATCAACTGCATTCACATTTGTCATGTCCATTCATCTTCAACATTGTCTACAATTACAATGTCTTACTTGACTGATGTTATTATGTCTCTTCAAAAGGACAAATGAGTGTAGTTCTTTCCAAGTAGAACTTAGTTAATTGAATGTCATTGGCTGTAATTTTAGCCGGGAGTGTAATTAGATTAGTTTGTTAGTTCAGTAAAATGGACAAAAAAAGATTCAAGTCATGATGACCTTTAAAGAATGTACTTTGTACTTTGGAGGTTTTGGAAATTGTAAAGAACTTGTATCATGTTTGCTTTGGAAATATTATTGAGCAGAGTACAGAGTACTTCAGTAACAGGCCTACTTGAGTCAAGTACATTTTCCAAAATATAACTGAAGGAGTAATGAGGTACAATTATTCAAGCACTTCACACTCCTGCTTGTTCACAAATCTTTCTGAATGTTTGTGCTGACTTTATTGTTTGTGTTTGTTTATTTTTAGTCCATGGTTTCTTTGCTAGTCAGCAAACTGGACTTCCTGGGTAGTGGCCCACACACACTCCCACACACCAGCTCTGTTCCAAAAACCTTGTGTGCTGCCTCACTGTCTACTGCCTATAGCTGCCTTCTAGGGCAGCATACCAACTGAAATGGAACCTCTTAAATGACCTATTTGGAGCACACTACATAAACAGCAGCAGTACTTCATGCAAATAGCGCTTTTGACACTTTCAGTAGAGTTTGGCATGTTGTTAAGCTAAAAATGTGAAACTCTACTAAGCACAAAAATACAAATATTGAGTGAAGTCATTTTTTAATAAGTCCAAACTATTTTTATAGGTACTTTCAGTATTGAATGAATTCCAAGTGTATCTTTGACATTTCCCTGCAATTTTGGATGGATCTTTTTAACTGCAATGCATTATGCATTTTTATAAAGTGCATAATTTAGTCTAATGGAGTTATCTCAGAAGCCTGCCTAACTTTTGTACCAGGCTTCATGTCTAAAGCGTTCCCATGATGCCTTAAAGCACTGCCTACGCAGGCAGCTCGCTGGGTTTTGGAACAGAGCCATACGCACATACTTATTATGCATGAACAGTTTAAAACATCCTCCATTTACAAGGGCTAATGGTAATTCATAACACAACCAAAACCTAACCCCAGCCCTCTGGCTGCTGGCTCAGCCCTACTTGAAACGGAGCCTGCAACCTTTGAGTTAGCAGTCCAGACCCTTCACCGTCAAGCCACCATGACCCAGAGCTCTAACAGCTGTTTGCTTTCTGCTAAAGTAACAATGGTGTCATAAAGTCCGCATCCTGATTTCTGTTTTACTAGTGGCCTCTGAGACAGTTAACATCTTTGTTCCTGTAGAAACCATTGAAACGGGGGTATGGATGTGGCCAAATGAGAGAGAGCATAAACATTAAAGAAAACATCTTGCAGGGTTCGGCAAGTTTTATTTGGCTGTAGTGGTCAGCACTTGCTGAGAGCAGTAAGCCCCCACATACAGGCTGGACAGGCTCTTTCTCCCTCTCTATGTCTCTCCCTCTTCCCTTCTTTATTTCTGTCAGCTGTTCTCTTCATGATCCCAGTGTTTTGCCCATCCAAACACATAAAGTCCCTACACAAACAGAAGTTGTGGCAGAGCGGGACTGCGTTTCTGGAGATGAATGAGAGTTGTATGCACAAATGTCTGTCCGTGTGCGCTCTCACGGTGAACCCTGACAGATTAATGTTGTTTTCCTGCAGTAAATAGCGGCGATGACCTTAGGCTCTGTGTTTAATGAGGACTGAAATAGATGGGTCAAAATATTTGATTTTATAATATTATTAAAGGCATAGTATCACAATGGAAAGATTTATATCGGAGTTTAAATTTGACTATTAAAATATGTCAGTCTTCACTGATAGTCTAAGATGTGAGCGAATTCTTCTCATTTCATATCATTAGGATTCTTCGTCTATGTCTGCAGGAGACTGGACGGAGAGCAATTATATCACTGTCCCACCACAGAGCTTTAGAATGCCTTCAGCATCTTGCACGAGTGTGTGTGTGTGTGCGTGTGTGTGTATCACATATGTTCGCAATAACTCTGTGGCAAAGCAAACAGTCTAAAGCCTCTCATGCGCCGTGAAATCTCACCCCCATTTCTCAGGCATGCACTGGCCACCTCAGGCTCAGCGAGGACCCTTAGGGGCCTCTGACCAAGACACATACACTCATACACACAGTCTCAGCGCTTTGATCCGCTAGTCCACATTATAAATGTGGAGGGGAGCCAGTGACCGGCGGCTTAGAGCCGGAATGGATCTGTCCGGATTCCAGTTTCTCTGAGCTCAATTGCGTTGGAAGGAAAACGGATGAATGCGAGAGTGAATGCAGTGAGCTGAGGTGATTTGTCCTTTATGAACTGAATTGGCCCAAGTGTTTTATACAATACACCTAGCCATCCATCCATCCTTCCTTCCTTCTTTCCGTCATTCAATCTGTCTCCTCCTGTGCCATGGTTATGAATTGTAACTCTTCGGGGCTACCACCGTTATCGAAAACAAAATTTAGTTCATCCATGTTGATTCATAACAGGGATGATAATGTGCTGTGTAATATCTCTTTATGCCCATTTAGACATCAGAGAGCTAGAAAATGGGGGCTTCTTGCTTTGTTAACTTACATGCCTGAAGGCAGATGGTTTTTTACTGCTGCTACGCTAAACACTAAAGCCGTTTAAACGTTACTGAACCCAGAACCCGGGGGAGAGAAAGAAATTATCATATTAGAAATGAGCTGCATTTTTCATGGACTACTAATGAATGCATAGATTTCTCCCTCTACTTGTCAGGCTTGGGTGCCTTGTAGAATTAAATTTACAGTGGATTTTAAATTCCATCTTAATTCCTGAATTTTAATTGAATTTGAATTGTACTTCAATTGGTATTCAACTGGATTGAGAAGTGTAATTTGAATTTAAGGGTTCATGAACTGCCTTTTTTATTATTTTGTACTGTTCTCTGAGGCCCACTTATGATATTATCAAGATTTTTACATAAAAAAACATAATAATTTAGAAGTAATAGGCCATTTTCTGTCCTGTTTTGACACCCCTCATCAGAACGCTCCATTTGAATAGGCATAGACTCGGAAGTAAATGCCCACTGCTATGATTGGCTAAACAGTTGTGTATGTTTGACAGCCTACATCATTCACAGATGGATGCTGCTGTGATTTAGATTAAAAACGCATAAATACTCAAATCAAATGATCTGTAATAACAGACAAAGCCATAGTGAGCATGTAATAACAATTACTCAAGCTTTTGTGGTGCAACATTACTGTCAGATCCAGTACAGTCAGTACAGCATTGTCTTTTAGTTTCAATCTTTCTGAAAATCCCACATCGAACTGTGCCTTGTTTGTAAATGAATCCGTTGTAAAATGAAGTGTACAAAGGACCAAGTTCTTACTGATGCAGTCTGGAACTTCATTAAAAATAAAGTTAATCCACTCTTTCCTAATGTTGGGATCTGAAGGAAGACAATGCAAAGACTGCATTTTTCCACAACTTGGCACTGTATCATTTCATTTCTGTGTAGACCTGCGTTTGTCTCTTTCGTTTTTTACACTGCGTACGCAAATAGGTGGGCGGGGCTGAACAGGCAGTGATGTAGAAGCTGGTGTTGATCTTCTTCTGCGGAGGTGGTGTTTAGCAACACTATTACATCATAAAGTGGAACAATGCACAACCTGTCATTTTGGCAGACTGGCTTCAATATAAGCTGTTTTTAGACTAACGAGAAAGTTTTGAGCTCTGAAACTTACAGGATGTTTTTATAGCACAATGGCCTCTAATATGTCAAAAGAGTAAGTGAATTTTGATTTATTAGTTCATGACCCCTTTATGGAAGTAGAGTTAAAATTTCAAATATATTCAAATACAGGAAGTGTAGTGTTTAATAATATGTTTTTCAGTACGAATTACCCATAAACATGTTATCAAAACATATTGGCTACTTCCATTCATTTGAATGTTGACTTTACAGGCCGTGGTGAACGGTCATTAATTCTCAATCCAATTCATTTTTAATTCAATTCTGAAGGCATCCAACCCTGACTCCCTGTTTTAGCTTGTACTTTTATTGACAATGTTTGAAACTTTCTGCCTCCTTAGTATAAAATGCCTGTTATATTCTTCATATATCACTTTGGATAAAAGCATCTGCTAAATTAATAAATGTAAATGTAAATTCTGGATATTGCATTATATTGCATGCACTGCATGTTTATTATTGGTACCCTTTTTTGGTATAGCTCAAAATGTTATATGTGATGGAAATTGTTTAATACTGGAAAAATTAAATGGTTTTGATGATATCGAATTGTGTTTAAAGAAACAGCCCAAATCAGTTGAGAAAAAAACATATTCTAAATATTAAGATGAATATGAAAAAAATTCAGTTAGCTTTCATCTTTGTTTTGCATTGCTGTTTAATTCCAGTTTTAGTTAATCTTCATGTTTTTAACTTATTTAATTATTTAATCTATTGGCTATTAGCCACAAATAATTTCTCATAATACCCCTGTTTTTAAATAGTTTTTGTTAACAATTAGAATATTGGTAGGGATTATTTAATTGAGCATAATGAGTCAAAATGAACAGTCAGTAAATTTTGCATCCGGCCATTTAGATTCCAATTCTAATTTAACATCCTGTGAGTTGAGATCAATTCACATCATATTCCAAGTCATGAATTGAAAGGAAGCCAGTTATTCAGTTCTGTATGTTGGCCAACCCTGCTGTGTGTACAGATGGTTAATTAAACATCCCATATATTTTTATGCAAATTTCCAATCTCTGCTTCCATCTATCTGTACATCCGGCAATGAATCAAGGGACATACATATAGTTTTTTCTCATTGAGCTTCGGAATGTTTTATCTCGGAGCATTCAGACTAATCTTGGATCAGATCAGAGCTGAGCTTAATTGAATCATTTATGAACACACAACTGGGGAAACAGATCTAAATGGCAGGCTTCACAGCAGTGAGTGGAGAGAGATTCTCATCTACAGGTTAAACTTCCTGCCAACAGGGTTCAGATTAGCCAGAGATCTCTATCTCTCCTCCCTTAAACCTATCAGCTTTACACCTTCCCAAGTGGCTGGGCCTCGTCATGTGTGTGCGAGCACGCAGGTGTGGAACACAATCTGATTGTAAACAGAAGCATAATCCTCTTTATTTAAAATACATGGGAAATGTGAAGAAAAGCCGTATGGCGCTGTAGCTGTCATCAGCGCTCTGGCAAGAGAAAGATTGAGAGGAAGGTGAGAGAGATGGAAAGTGACAGAGGACAGAAAACACACACACACACACTTGTATGCATAGACAATTGAAAAAGGAAAAGGAGGAACAGAGAGTCAAAATATGGCAGGAAAAGGGCAAAAGGAGGGAAGATGGATAAAAAACCCAGACACATACACTCTCACACACACACACACATATACCATATCTTAGATTCACATCAGGCCAAGAGGAGATGGAGAAATTGAATTGGATAGACCTTGAGTGAGTTCAGCAGTAATTACCATTGCCAAAATATGCATGCACACCACCCCCCCAGAGGAACAGAGGAAGAGAAACAACACATTGTTTGAATTCAGACTCTGTCTTGATCAATTAACCCCTCTATTTTCATTTAAAATAATACATATCACTTATTATATTCATTTTATATGTATTATTTACTTTGCTTTCAAAATTAATTTAAAATATATATTATATAAATACCATTTTAATATAAATATTTTATATATGATAAAATCAATTTGAAATAAATGATCATTTTAAATATTCTGTTAATTTTTTTTTATAAATGTACAAACAATTTCAATCAATTTTAGTTCAATTTTAGTCTGTTTTAGTTCATTTTAGTTATACGTCCTTAAATTTCATTTGCAGTTCTGCATCCTGTTTGCTATATCAATTCAAATTCAGGAAATTCCTGTTCACTTTCCTTCCTGGACCAATCAGAGTCAAATGTTGGGCCTTGACTGTTTTAAGTTCTGTAGAACTCATTAGCATCTGCTGATATGATGAAGAGTTCATGTATGAGAGCTGAGGACCTGTAATGAATAGTTAATGTAAAAGAGAGTGTCTGTGCTGAAGGGCTCGTATTTGAGAGGGCCCGTAATGAAGAATTCATATGTAAGAGGCCCTCAAAAAAAAACATTTCTTTAGAAGAGCAACCTTAATGAAGAGTTCACATGAAGAATTTTTACCTCTTCTACAGTCACAGTGAACAGAAACCTCACATTCCTTTGCTCTGGATTAAAAACTTTATCACGTCATTTGAGGAGTGCAGTTTTCTATGCCTAACCACGCCCCTCCAACCATTAGTGTGCTGCAAGTGAGAGATGAGAGGAAGAGCACAAGAATAAAACCCTGCCCTCTACGGAGCCCCGGAAGTCATCTGTAGGAAAAAAAAAATCAATCCGTGGCGACGGTTTTGCAATTCGTCCCCTCAGTTTATAAACCGTACTCCCGAATTCTTAAACTGTTCCCTCGGTTTAACAAACCGTCCCCACGAATTAACAAACCTAACAAAATTAATTTCCAAACCGTGCGCACAGATTCTGTGAACAGTATCGGTTTTTAAATCCGTGTGCACGCTTTCACAATCCGTTCCCTCGGGTTTGTAAACTGTACTCACGGACTCATTTTAGAAGAAAAAATCTTATTGTATATTGTTTATTGTGTATTATTAAGTGGAATACAACAAATTGTCTTAACTGCATGCTTACAGTGATTCTCTATCAATTGTAGCGGGTACGAGGTGGAATACAACAATTTAATAAGAATGTGCGTCAAAAATCTTGTGTTTATTTGTAGCACTTTATTATTTTTGTCTAATAAACCTGGCATTGTGTATTATGACTGACTTTTTACTGCTTTGTTCCTCTTCGTGTTAGATAAAAGCTTTTTATAAATGCATATGTAAATGTAATAATAACAATGGTAGCCTAATAATAATAATAATTATTATTATTATTATTGTTATTGTTTTTGTTATTATTTTATAATAAATGAGGGCACATAAGACAGTAATATTTTTTATCATAAAATAATTAATGAATGCTTTATTTTTAAATAACCTTTTACAGTTTTGGAAATGTGTTTGTGCACTATATTCTTAACATGAAGCTTTTATCCAAAACGACTTGATACGAGGTGGAATACAACGATCTAATAAGAATGATGTCAAAATCTTGTGTTTATTTATGATAAACTTAGCACTTTATTGTTATTGTCTAATAAACCTGGCATTGTGTACGGCTGACTTTTGACTAATTGCTTTGTTCCTCTTTTGTAAGTCGTTTTGGATTAAAGCTTTTTCTAAATGCATTGCCTTTTACAGTTTTGGAATGTGTTTGTATTCATTCTTAACATGAAGACTTGTTTTGGTGATTTTATTAAGCTTTTTCCCCCAGAGTTAGATGCATGGAAGGCTTCACTGGTTGATGTTATTATCAAATAACTAGGCCTAGCCTATTATAACTTTGCATTCAACCAGCGAGCAAAGGAATGACAACATAACCTGTACATTGTTTTGTATTGCTTTTTACCTTCTCCTTTCCATTTTTTTTTTTTTTTTTTTTTTTTGTATTTTTTTTTTGTTTTTGTTTTTTTTAATTTTATTTTAGAAAATTCAGGAAATTCTCTGTTCTGAAAAATAAAGTTTACAAAGCCGTTTGCACCGCTCTTCCATCACTTAATATTTTATTTTGGCGCACAAAATAGTCTTCTTTTTAGCGTTTACCTATTTTACATTAATCACCAATAGGTTAAAACACAGGCGACGGCTTTTATTAAAAATAAGGTTTAAACACAATACAATGCATCCCGCACCTAAACACGTGGCCTGTTTGAATCTGCCGGTACAGACTGGGGGCGAGGCCACAAATCCGTGAGTACAGTTTACAAACCGGTGGGAACGGATTGCGAAAGCGTGCGCACGGATTATGAATTCGTGGTGACGGATTTAAAAAACGAAGGTACGGTTTACAGAATCTGTGCGCACGGATTGGAAATTCGTGGGGACGGTTTGTTAAGTGGGCACGATTTGTTAAACCGAGAGAACGAATTGCAAAACCGTTGCCACGGATTGTTTTTTTTTGTTTTTGTTTTTGTTGTTTTTTTCATACAGGTGACTTCCGGGGCCCCGTACTTTTCAGTTGAAAATACGTCGCCATACTAAAATAAATTTGGCAACAACTTCCGGTTCACACAGACACAGAAGTGTGAGTCACTGAATCTTTTTCTCAAGCGATTTGTTTAAAAACAGCTTAAGGAATGCATTCAGGAATGAAACAAGTGACTGTCTTCATGAATGACTCACTTGAATCTTTTACTCAGCTTATTCATTGAAAAATATAGATTTTTTTTAACTGATTTATATATGAATTTTTTTCAAGAAGTAATTTTTTTTATGTATATAACTGCCAAAAGTGAAGAGAAGCATATACTAACATTTGTCTCAAAAATAACTAAGACACAAAACTTAAAGGGATAGTTCACCCAAAAATTAAAATTCTGTCATTAATTACTCACCTTCATGTCGTTCCAAACCTGTAAGACTTTCGTTCATCTTCAGAACACAAATTAAGATATTTTGGATGGAATCCAAGAGCTTTCTGACCCTAAATAGACAGCAACGGAACTACCACGTTCAAGGCCCTGAAAGGTAGTAAGGACATTGTTAAAATAGTCCATGTGGCATCAGTAGTTCAACCGTAATTTTATGAAGCTGTGAGAATACTTTTTGTGCACAAAGAAAACAAAAAATAATGACTTTATTCAATAATTCTCCTCAAGAGTACCACATGAAGTTGAGTAATTAATGACAGAATTTTCATTTTTGGGTGAACTATCCCTTTAATTTCATAAAATGTTTTCTTTTAAATAAAAAACCTAAGAATTTATTTTTGTAAATACAAAATACTTAAGTATGAAGAATGAATGTTTCTGGCACTAGCAGGCTGGTTTAAGAGGGAAAATTGTGTAAAAAACTGTTACTTCATATGTCTTTAACACACACCGCCTTCTACAAGCTGTCATTGACTTCCACTGGTGTTTACTTCAACTGAATCTGATCTGCATTCTGATGCCAGCAAATCCAGTGTAACATATACAGAGCAAGAGAGAGAGAGACCTTGAAATTCTCACAAACAAACTTACATTTTACACCATTCCTGGCAAATAATTCAACCAAAAAACATTCAGTCTCGTCCATATCTGATAGACACTCTTCAGTTTTAATTCATCTCTGACAGGCAGTCAGTCTGCCATCGTATGTGTTTGCACTGAAGCGTGAAGAAGGTTTCCTGTGTGTATTATTGTGTTTTGGGCCTGAAGGCTCCGCTGCCGACCAGTGCCAGCTCTAATGTTATTTTTGGAGAGGAGTCAGAGCATTAATTTAATATGTGCAAACAATGTGATCATCTAAACTACTGTTTCCCAGCTACACAATTAAAGCCATATGGGAAGAACAAAGCTCATTTAGATGCTGTCTCTTCCATTCACTCTCACTTACTCTCTCAGAACTCATAGATCAAATAATTTGACCTCTCACTCTTTCCCCTCTCATTTATGTGCAGGGTGAAGCTACGCTGTAGTTTTGTGTTCTTCTCTGGGAGGAATACTGAATTTCAACTGCTCTGTTTTCTCCGCCTAACAAAAGGAAATGAGAAGGAGAGAGAGTCACATTCCTCAGACGGCGTAAGGACACGCTGAAGGATGTCAGAGGGTGCATGTTAGAGCAGTGCTGAACAGTAGCAACAGCCCTGGGCTAAAGCTAAATAGGTCAAATGTGACTCATCAAAAATATTTTTGGATTGCAATAGGGGAAAAAATGCACGCTTCAATCAGTTAAAGTCTGCTGTTGTAGTAAAAGCTTGAGCCAGGTGAATTTAATCTGTGCAGTTTTCATTTTCAAACAGACATCCAGTATTCTATGACATTATTAACATCTTGAATAGATTATCACAACGTTAATACTGCTGATAAAAGAAAACTGGCAGACCTGTCGATTCTTTTGGAAATGTGAAGAAACTGTATAATAGCCTATGGGTCAATTAAGCTAGTTATTCAAAATGCATAAAATAATGCAATGCATACAGTGACTTGAATATACATATTTGGGGGAGTAGCTATTCAGAGATTGCAAACAAATAAGATACTGTCTCCTTAAATGGCTAAAACTGAGACAGAAAAAATGCTTCGGCATGTTGGCATGTTGTTTTATTATCATTACTTGATAATAAAAGCAGTTACATGGAAACTTTTATCCACCCAATCAGGAAGCCATTTTGTTGTCATTTGAGAGTAAAACCATAAAACAGAAAATTGTCACAGAGAGGACCCCTGTAGACTATCATGGCAGTTTTTTTTTAAATATGTATATAATATTTTGACCTTTGTAAAAGGCAAGGTCAGTTTAGGTGGAGTAACCACAAGAAAACGACTAAAAGTATTGATATTTGTTTTTGTTTTTCCCGTAGGTATATTTTATAAATGAAAATAATATGTGTACTCTCAAGTATGCTCAAGGTGAAAGGAAAATAGTCTTATTACTTTTTATTTGATAATTACGCCACTTAACATTGCAAAATCATGAAAGAGTCATAAAGTTTTTATGGTATAAACATTCTTTCACAAACTGTTTCTGAGAAGTTGGCGCAAACACTTTAACTAGATTTTTAAAAGGTTTCTCCTTTTCTTCACCTCATCCAACCTTGTTTGTCATTTACCTCTATATTAAAAGAGTAAAAAAAAAAAAAAGCAAAGATCCTTCCTTACCAAAGCAATGAATGATAAAGTGTACAAATTGGGTTAATGGAAATTACAAGCACAGGTAGCTGAAAAAAAAAAAAAAACACAAAACAGAGGTTGACCTCAAATGACAATGAGAATGCCGCCACAGCAACCATCTCACCACTAATAATCTAAACATCGATAACCGTCAACTGTCAAAGACATCCTAGCACAAGATATTTGTATTGTTTTTTTGTTTGTTTTTTTCTTAACTTAATTAACTTGTAATCCCCCGGCCCTGACCCCTAACCAGAAAACCCTGACCAGACCAGCTAACCAAACAGATAACAGTTACAGAAAGTAAAAGTATCCACTCAAAGTAGCAGCATTACAGTGCCCTCCACTAATATTGGCACCCTTGATAAATATGAACAAAGGCGGCTGTGAAAATAAATCTGCATTGTTTATTCTTTTGATCTTTCACTCAAAAAATTCACAATTCTAACCTATCATTGAAGTAAAACAATTGAAAGTAGGGAGAAAATCTCACTGTGAAATAAATGTTTTTCTCCGATGAATGTTGGCCACAATTATTGGCACCCCTAGAAATTCTTGTGAGTAAAATATCTCTGAAGTATATTCCCATTCATATTTAAATTTTTTAGCACACCAGGGTGACTAGGAGAATGAAATTATCCAGCCATGACTTCCTGTTCCACAGGATTATAAATATGAGGAACACAAAGGCCAAATTCCCTTAATCATCCATCACAAGGAGTAAAACCTGAAAATATAGTTCTGATGTTCAGAACAAGATTGTTGAGCATCACAAAATAGAAAGTGGCTGTAAGAAAAGAGTTAAAGCACTGAAAATCCCCATTTCCACCATCAGGGTAATAATTAAGAGGTTCCAATCAACTAAAGATGTTAAAAATCTGCCTGGAAGAGGACGTGTCTATCGTCCTAATGCATGGTGAGAAGGAGAGTTTGAGTGCCCAAAGACTCTCCAAGAATCACAGCTGGAGAATTGTAGAGTTTAGTTGAGTCTTGGGGTCAGAAACCTAAAACAAATACATATATATCAAACATCCCCTACATCACCACATGTTGTTCGGGAGGGTTTCAAGGAAAATTCTCCTCGCTCATCCAAAAACAAATTCAGTTGTCAGACACGACTGGAACTTCAAATGGCACTGGCTTCTATGGTCAGATGAAACTGAAAAAAGAGCTTTTTGGCAGCAAAACCACCAGATGAGTTTAGTACAAACAGGGATAAAAAAGTACCCCATGTCCATGGTTAAATATACTGCTGGATCTTTAATGTTCTGGGCCTGTTTTTCTACCAGAGGTCCTGAACATCTTGTTTAGATGCATGGCATCATGGATTCTATCAAATACCAACAGATAAAAAATCAAAACCTGACTGCCTCTGTTAGAAATCTTATAATGAGCCGTGTTTGGATGTTCCACCAGGACAACAATCCAAAACAAACATCAAAATAAACACAAAAATGGGTCACTGAGCACAAAATGAATCTTTTACCATGACAGTCCCTGTCCTCTGACCTGAACCCTACAGAAAATGAGTGGGGTGAACTGAAGAGAAGAAGTACTAACATGGAGCTGTGAATCTGAAGGATCTGGAGAGATTCTGTATGAAGAAAATGGTCTCTGATCTCTTATCAGGTGTTCTCCAAACTCTTCAGGCATTACAGGAGAAAACTCAGAGCCGTTACCCTGGGAAAAGGACGTTGCAATAATTGGGTGCAACAATTTCAGTGATGATTTTCTTTTGATTTTCTCACATTCATTGTCTCATTGCTTTGTATAAGCCATGTACATAGAGAGCATGATTGTAACACTGCACTTTTTGGTTTTTGTGTATTTATTCAGAGAATATTTAGCCTAAAATGCAAAAAATTACCTTAAACATTAAGTCAGATATACTTATTATTGTAGAAGTACACAACGGACGATGTTACAGTCATAACACTAGGATGTTTAATTGTAACAGTAACTGTAAAAACTTTAATGTGAATGTAAATCTTTAATGTTTAATTATCTTTAATGTTTCATTAGCTACCAAATTGTGCCAAAGACAACATATTAAAGAAAACATATGCTACTTTGAAACAACTAAATTGCAACAACAACAAAAAGAAAATTACATAAGGAACACTTTTACATAACCATCAAAACTGTGATAGAGGACTGAATTTCTCATACCTGATGTGGTTATAGTGCGTGAATTGTGCTGTAAGTTATTAGCAATGTTACATTTTGTGAAAATTACTGCTGCTTTCCGCATCTGAATCTGAATAATTTGTGAGTTACACAATATAAAAAACAAGCATAATGTAGTATTTTCACTTCACTACCTCTGAGGATAGGGCACTCATGGGTAAGCTTATCCAATTTAAATCCACTTATTAGAGCTGCACACACACAAACACACACATACACACTCACATACACACATTAGACTCCATTATTCAGGCTGAGTGTCTGGACAAAAAGATCAATGAGGTTCAATGGATCAACATGATGAACCTCATCACTCTATACTTTCATCTCTCTGTCTCTCCCCTCCTTTTATCCTCCAACTCTGCATTTTCTCATGCTGTCCATCTTTATTTTGTTCCCTTTTAATGCTCTTTATTGTCTACATCCTCCTCAATTCTTTCCAGCCATCTCTCCCTCTTGCTTGACCTTTTCTCTGGTGTTTTAATGGTGGCTCAGAATACGTCTGGCCATGTGGGCACAGAGATAGAGAACACACACACACACACACACACACACACACACACACACACTGATACAATCTTTGTCCATGATTACTCCTGAAGAGACTTTTGTTGTGTCAGATAAACTAATCCAGATTGAATTACAAAAGAGAATATTATGATTCCAGAGCTTTCACTGGAAGATTTTCAGGCATTTCATTCCAGCTCATATAAATGATAATTGTGTGTTGTGTGTAAATGTGTGTAATTGTGTGATTCTTTACTCCTACTCGGCCATTTCTCGGCATGAGTGTTTCAATATGGCAGGCCCTCATGCAGTGTGTGTGTGTGTGTGTATAATTGGGGTAATTTCTTTATTACACTAATAAATCACTCAGTAAATGGCATGTCCAAAATGTCACTGTTTAGTGTCTATTTGTCCAGCACTCCCCACTCTCTTTCACTCTGTCTTTCTTCACTCCTCCTCTCTCCACCTGTGAACAGCGCTGACATCTGTTCCTCAAATACTAAACCTTAAGTCAGTGATTCTCAAGCAGGGATATGTGTACACCCGTGGACATTTGGAAAGATTTTACCTTTTCTTTGATATCATTTTTTGTTTTCAAATGAAAACAGAAACATAATTTTTTTCCAGATAAAATGGGTTGTATGTGTTGCTTAATGCAAATGATGTGGTTAACACTCATAGTAAAATATATGAGTATATAGTATATAATTCACAATTCCAATTTTCTGTTGTATTGTCTTGCTGTCTCAAATCACTTACAAAAGCACTGGTGAGATAATAAAGATAATCAAAAATGAAAACAAAAATAAAAATCTTGCTATTTACTGAATTGCATACTGCATGTAACAGGTGTTTTTGGCACTGCCCTGCTATTGGGACCCTCCGATGGTCATCTAAACATGCATATAATGGTGTATTTATCTCTTTGTCATAATTCATACTTATAGAGCTTTAGTAATAATTACATTCCACCAAAAAATAAAAATAAAAAAAAATAAAGCCTGCAAATGTCTCTACTTTTGTTAAACATCCATCTGGGTTTTATTTATAAAAAATATAAATATATTTGCTGTTAAGTTTTTCTCTAAGAAAGTTTATATGATAGGTCAAAACTTGCAAAAGACAAACAAGCTCAGGTGTCTCATTAAAGAGAAAAGCTACTTAATAAGTAGCTGTTTTTCACTGACAGTATTAATTATTTTTAGTTTAAAAGTTTGAAGTGACTCATCATTATAAATCTGATTGTGATAATGCTAAATGATATTCAGTATGAGTTAAAATGAACATGTTTCCAGTTTAATTTAACAAAGGTGTACTTGAGCTCTATGGGTTTTTTCTAAACGATTTAACTCAGAAGAAAGGGTTAAATCATTAGAAAGCTCAGATAAACAATGAAAGGTTGCGCAAATATGCGACTTACCTGTCTGTTCTCTGCCTTGGTCAAAGATTAGAAGTCAAAAATGATAAGTTTAAATACCTCACTCACTTTCTTGGGCTGCTGCTCTTAGGGTAATCATCTACATCAACTCCTTCACTGAGATAAAGCTTGTGAGATTAACCCCTCAAGGGCAGAAGGCGCAGATAAACAGAGGTATCTGTATTTGTGCACTTTCTGCTTTATCTTGCAACTGATTTATCTGATTTAAAGCTCAAAATAAGTCATTGCGTGACATATTTAGCTGTCGCTTGTGGTGTACTAGAAGTTTTTGGAGTTATTTGCTGAAATCTGCCTGCGATGGAGGTATTTCAAATCTCTAAATATGCATTCTAAAAGTATCTCAAAAGAATGCACAGAATTTTGATTTCTCCACTGAGTGGTTTTTTCTCATCATAGTGTGTTTGTAGGAATGGCAGTGTGAAGAGAAAACAAGACAGAACAAGACAAAAAGCGTTTGCATGTGTGACGGAATTGGAAGATGAACTGTGCATCCAAACTGTGAATTTCATGTTGTATTCTTCCTGAAAGAAAAAGAACATTCCTAAGATACTCTCTGTCTCGCTCTCTTTTAAGCAGTGTCTATTTTATGAGGTGAGACCTCATAGATGGGGTGAGCAGGCAAATGCCAAATCAGAAGAAGAGAGTATGAAGGAGAAAAAAACTCCTTCATTTATATTCAAGGAGGAAGAGAGAAGCAGATAATTCTAGGCACACATCCTTGGCAAAGGAAGCAGACAGAAACATCTTAAACTGAGCAAGAGAGAAAGAAGAGCATCATATCTGGATGTCTTCTTTCCTGTTATAGAGGTAGAACATAATCAGTTGATAAAGACTTTTAGCTTTTTTTTTTTTTTTTCCTCCCCTGCATGTGGTGAGATCCTGTGCCTCAGTCACTGAACTATGTTGCAGCAGATATTCTGAGACTAAACCTTTATTATTCAGCACTGCAGAAATGGCTGTTATAAAATGAGAACAAATCCGCAAATAAAAAAAAAAAAAGTACATTAGTATTCTGTGTGTGTATAATATTATATTGTTTATGCACATTAAATGTCTAAATATTATGTGCAATATTTTGTTTTTAAAATAATGTTTACTAGAAAATTCTAGAAATTATATTACCCTTCAAAAATAGGTGATTTTGCTGAACCATGAGCTGAATTTATTTGATCATAACACAGTAAAAGTTGTGAGATATTTAATAAATCTTTTCTATTCATTATTCAAAATGTGTAAAATATTTTTTAACATGTTCCTATAATGGAAGAGTTGAATTTTCAGCAGCATATTTCAGCATTTTAGCAACATTAATTCTAATATGCTGATCTGGTGCTGAAGAAACATATTATCAATGTTTAAGACAGTTGTGCTGCTTAATATTTTTGCAATATTGAAGTTCGAAAGAGCAGCATTTATTAAATCATAAATAGAAATACATAGAAATTAAATTATTAGTAGAAATCATTAGTAACATTATACATGTCTTTACCATCACTTTTTATCAATTTAAAGTGTCCTTCCTTTATAAGGTATTCATTTCTTTGATACTATTATAATATTTTATGAAATATTTTCATGTAACATATTTTTTGCCATATATTTATAAGCAGCTTTGGTGGTTTGTTACATTGAGGTTGAAGAATGTCGCAATGCCCCAAGTGATGTGACTGCTCAGCCCACTCTCCCTATAAAAATACATTAATCTCTAAAATCAAACACTCATCGCCAAGGGCAAGGCTGTGTGTGTTGTGGTGATAATAGTTCAAATAATAAGTGTTTGGCTTGTGATTTGAGTCTATCTTGTTGTCAGGAAGGGCTGATTAAAAGCCCTATTACACTTATTTAACCATTACCTGACTCTGACCTGTAGATCAACACACACATACACACACACGCACACACACACACACACACAGCTAAATGGTTAGCTAAATATTTCATGGTGAACACTACACAGGAACATTTAACCTAATTGGTCTTTTCCCTTCATAGTGAAAAATTGTCAACCGTGAGACAAATGACAAGGCGTCTCTCTTTCTTTCGTTCCACTTTCCACCTCCCCCTCTTTCTTCTCTTTTTCTTTCAATCTAACTCCACTTCTTCCTCTCCATCTTTCCATCTGTATCCTCCGCAATTTTTTACTCTCTGTCTTGCTTTTTTGCTCTCTGTTTTAGTGCATTTCTGTTTTATTTTAATAATTCTGTATCAAACTCTTATTTTTGCCCAAACTACTGAGAGCGTGCACACACACACACACACACACACATTCAGACTCACTCACAAATGCTCGTAATGAGGTGCACTGGTGCTTATCCACTGAGTGAAAGGTGTTTCTCTCCATATTTTCCTCTCATTTAATGTTGAGAAAGTCATTTCACACCTGAGAAAGTTCGTTGACAGGAACTCATACACATGCATGTGTGTGAATTATACATGCCACTGAAAAATGATGTAGAGTTACAAGAGTCAGTCTGCTACTGAATACATTAGACCTTTAAAATATAAGTGTATAATGCATAAAGTTCTCTGACGCCGCACTCGTGTCGAAATTTGCACTCTGTATTTGGACCACATATAGGACTTTGTACATTTCCTCCTAACCCTAACCTAAAGGAATTGTTCATTGATCAATGAAACTACTGTCATGACCTTACTCAACCACTTATGTTGTTCTGTATGTCTGTATGATTTTCTTTGTTCAGTGGAACTTAAATAGTTGATTCTCTTTGTGATATAAAATAAAAGTAGATGAGGACTTGGGCAGTTAAGTTTCTAAAAGAACACAGAAGTGTGAAAAGATTGGTAACCTAGCTCATACAACTCATACTTCTAAAGTCTGGCTTTAGGATAGAAACACAAAATCACTAAAGAATTGAAGAGTATCTTAGCCACACTTTTCAATATAAAGATAGTGAATTCATGACAAAGAGCACCAGAAAGTATTATAAATTTGATCCATATGACTGAAGTGTTATATTCCAAGTCTTGTAAAGTTATAGAATAGTTACAGACTGAAATTTAAGTTGTTATGCACTGTTAATTCTCCTCTCCTGTGAGCTGTAAACACTGAACCTTTACTGAGTCAGTGTGTTGAATTTGAGAACTGAATCTGTTTGATTGGTGAAAGAATCGTTTAGAGCAAAATGATTTATTGAAAAGATGTGACTTGAAAAGAACAATTTGTTCATGAATCAGACATCTGTCATGACACAAAAATATTGTATTGTATGACTTCAGAAGACTTGAAATATAGCACAGTATGGATCACATTTTAATACTTTTATGGTGCTCTTTGTCATGCGTTCACTTTCTTTATACTGAAAAGAGTGGCCAAGATATTCTTCAAAAGAATCAGAAAAAAATATTTAGTGTTGTATTCTAAAACCAAACTTATCTCTGCTAATAACACAAGCACTTCTTTGTGATCTATAACCCAAAGTTGTCATTCATTTTTTCAATGTCTTTATGATGGTGGGTCTTTATGCCTCAGCAATATGATTTCTAAATACTCCTGCAGATTTTGTAGATCACTCAAACCATCAAGCTACCTAAAACACAAGTGAAAGATTGCTAATGAGCTTTCAGTTACTATAGTGCCAGAAGAACATTTTCATATTTCCTATAAATATTGGCGGAAGTGCCTGCTTTTTGCCATGTTCGCACCACAGAAACTGGGAGACATTTTATAGGAATGCCTTTTGGGGGGACTAAATTAGCTCCAGAGTCAGGTCTAACCCAGCACAATAGGAAATACTAGTGATATAAGTGTATGCTGATTGGCCAAACATATGCCATATGAAACACCGACACCCACTGTTTTTAAAAAGCCATGTAGACACACTGTTTAAATGTACTTACTCCACAAACTAACTCAACATGAACATGAAAAACAGCGTTGAACAGCATTAATTGTTGAATGCTACACTTAAATTTTGCTGTTGCTGTCAGCCAGCTTACGTTACTTCAGAGTTCTTATTGGCAGTGTGAATGCAACCAGGAAAATGTCCCTAAGGGAAAATATAGTTCTCAGGGAATTCATTCCTATAACTGAGCTCCTATACCCAGTGTGAAAGCTTCTTATGAATTGAAGTTGTAGACCTATGAGAGCTACGAGCCAATCTCAATAGGAATAGGAACTTGTTTTTAAGGGCATTTCCACAGGCAATTTAATTATCTTCCACTTACTTACTTTTGCATTTTATTTGCATTTATTACATCTTTTTTTATCTTTTTTTTGCATTTTTCATATTTCCTATTCTTTATGTAATCTGCAATCTTACTATTGCTGTAGATTTTGTTTTTTTATTTTTTATCTTCGTTGTGTATGAATGTGCATATTTTATGTACATATATGATATACTGTATACATACTATTTTAGTGATTCTACTGTAGATAAATTACATTTTCATTTGCTCACTAACATTAGACTTTTTAAGCTGAAATAACGTCAACACTTGTGGTAAGACAAACTATTGTATCCTTCTCGCCACTGGACCTACACAGGTGTTTAGCAGCAGTACGTACAGCCAGATAGAAAAGATTATTAGGGAATGATTAAGCAGAGCAGCATTATTACAGTAATACTTTCATTTGTTCAGATACAGTCCCCATCCCTGCCTCTCCAACCTCTGTAGCTCTTTATTGTCTCTTGTTGATGCAGCCATATTAAGCCTGATCCTCATCCAGCATCATAATCACATTTCTCTCTCTCTCCATTACACACACACAATCAAACAGAAGCACACAGATGCATTTCACACACTCACACCATTCCTCATCTGGAAGATGTCATTAAAAACCCTCTCTCACTCCACACAGATTGATCACTGATGAGGCTGGAACATAAAAAGATAAAAGAGAATTTGTTTGCAAGGCCTGAATATCACACACACACACACACAGTGTTCACACTCGTCCACTCACACATGCTCAGATATTACCATGGCACTGACTGGCTCTTGGTTTACCCAAGATGGCCCTGTTGTCTGGTGTCTGAGGTTCTCTTAGGACAGTGGTAATTTAGTACTTCCACCTGTTTGTTTGGACAGATTTCCTGCAGTCAGACAAATCGATTCTTTCTCTTTCCATTTTCTTTTAATTCCATTTCTCCTGCCCCTCTGCTATTTTTGAATGAAGCTTACTTTGGTAATTACAGTTTTTGCCCATTGCTTACACACTAAAAACGAATGCTTAGACCAAAGCCTCAATACCTAAACTTCTTGTAGCATACCTTAAACACAGTGTAACCTTAGCTTAAACACATTGTCAACTTTGCACTTTGTTTGCAATTCTATAACACACTTATTGCGAAACACTACACAAGTTTTCTTACATTAGACACTTTGTTCAAAAACTAAATCACCTTTTATCATTGGGAAAACAATCTGTTCAAAATGCAAAACTCATCTGGCAATTGTAGGCACTTACATACACACCTGAAAACACGTGCACAGAAAACAGAACACCAATCGGTCTGAGCCTTAGCACTACAAATAGGCCTCAGGTAAGCCATTTTGAGAACTTTACAAGCATGGAGGCAATGAGAGTCAAAGTAAGAGGAGGACAAAGAGAGAGAGGAGTCGGACGTGGAAGAGGACGAGGACAAAGATGAGGACCAGTGCGGAGACGTGTATCAGATGACATCAAGGCTACTCTGGTGGACCATGTGATAAATCATGGCCTGTCCATGAGGGAGGCTGGGCAAAGAGTCAACCTTAACCTCAGTCGCTACACAGTAGCATCGATAATAAGGACATTCTGACTGGAGAACAGGTATATCTTCAAGTTTCTACTCCAGACTGTACCTACTGTATGTGTCACATGATTCTGTATCATATTACAGTATTACTGTACTAACTGTACTATACAAAAATGGGTAGTGCTGTGAAGTATATGTAAAGGAATACCATTGTGATGTTACAGTACTATGTACAGTTTGAAAGTACAGTATGTGAAAAAGAACCTAACCAATGACATCTTGTGGTGGCATTTTCTACAGAATGGTTGGACGACCTCCTCAAGGTGGAAGGGAACAGCTCTTCACTCAACAACAAGAGCTTGCCATCATTGAAATGGTGTGAGAAAATAATGCAATCCGACTTTGTGAGTTGCAACAACGCATAATTGCAAATAGAAATGTATTCAACAATATCAACAGGGTCAGCATTTCTACACTAAGTCGCATCCTACAGAAACATATCTTCAAAATGAAGCAGCTGTACAGGGTGCCATTTGAGAGGAACAGTGTCAGGGTCAAGGATCTGCGCCATGATTGTGTGCAGGTATGTGTCACTTTACTTTACATACTATATATTGTGATGTGGGAATGAGGGTTTATGCTGTCACCTGCCTTGCCTGTAGCTTGTAGTTTTTGTCTATACTGACCCAACCCAGCCCCTACTTGTGTGAAAATATAGACATTGTAGTTACTGTATGTGTTTTCAGTAACACTATTCAATATTTTCTGTTACAGACAGTTCTGGATTTTGATGCCGGCGAACTGCCACATGCTTCAATCTGGCCAAAACCAGGCGTCAGGCCGTAACGTAGTTGGACAAAGGGCTGTTGTAAATGTCCCTGGGCAGCGTGGGGGAAATATCACCTTGTGTGCTGCAATTAGTGTCCAAGGAGTTCTGCATCACCATGTCACTCTAGGTCCCTACAATACAGGACAGATCATTGCATTTCTAGATGCACTATATGCAGTTGTGCAGGACAGACCACAGCAGCCCAGGTTTGTTGTCATCTGGGATAATGTTAGTTTCCACCGGGCTGCTCTGGTCCGAGATTGGTTCAACAACCATAACCATTTCACACTTTTATACCTGCCCCCTTACAGCCCCTTTCTAAATGCAATCGAGGAATTCTTTTCTGCGTGGCGGTGGAAAGTATATGATCGGCAACCACGTGCCCGCATGACTCTTCTGCAAGCAATGGAAGAGGCATGCGGAGACATTGAGGTGGGATCAATCCAAGGGTGGATTCGGCACACAAGGCGATATTTTCCCCGATGCCTAGCCCGCGAGGACATCACCTGTGATGTTGACGAGGTCTTGTGGCCAGATCCGAACAGAAGGCGGGATCCATAAGCCCCCCAGCCCCCCACCACACACACACACACAAAACAAGTATATGTTTTTTTTTTCCCCCAATACCAATTTATCCAGTAATTGTTTTGTTTTTTTACTTTTGTTTTGTTGCTAAATTTGATGATTTGGGATTTCTATTTTTCTTTATTTCTGTAAGAATGTTTGTTTTTTGTAAAAACTCTTGTTTGATTACTGCAGAAATTCTACTTTTGAGTTTTACAGAAGAATGAGTCTGAGAAAATGACAATAAAAATAGAAACACAAAGACTGCAGTGTTTTATATGAAGCCCATCAGTGTGTTGCTGGTGATATGAAAGAGTAATTAAAATAGTGCTTGTGTGTATGGTTTTGTTGCAAGAATTTCATTTTTAGAAAGGAGTGTTAAGTTTTGATTGCAGTGTTTCATTTTGGCATAGACATGAGTTGTTAATCTCCAAGTGCTATGTCTGATTGGCTTGTGTGTAGAGTTTTGACGTAATAAGCCAAATTCTGCAAAAAGTGTGTAAGCAATAGGCAAAAACTGTAATGTCTGATACTGAAGTATTTGTTATAAATTGTTATACATATTTATCATAATTATGCATTTATTCATATTAATTTGTGTGTGTATATGTGAGTATATATACAAATGAATATAATTAAATGTATGTTCCTGCCACAGAATAAACATGTAGTTATTTAACTTTCGCAATTATGATTTTGTTACATATCATGTTATACATGATATGACTTTTTTATTTAGTTAAATATTTAATACAAAATTTAATATTATTTCTTTATTTTTTCATATTTCTTTAAAAAAATTAATTGTTTATTTATTCATTTATTTATTCTACCTACAGTTGAAAAAAAAAGAGAAATGACTTCTAGTAGTTGCAACAACATCTCACAATTGCAACTCTATTTGCAACTTTATCATCTCCCAGTTACCTGTCTTATTTTTTACTCTGAGGCAGAAACAGGCTTCCATACATGACCTGAAGTAACATGTTATATTGCAGATGGATGGATTTTTAGTGATGAACCTGCTTTCTTTTGATGCTTAAAAACCCTCATCTCAAGAGGAAGAGAAATGCATCATTTTTAGACATGGTGCGAATGATGAAAAGCACCGTGAACCATGTGAGGAGTAGAATTCCTTGAATCCTGTAATGCAGACATCCCATTACGCCATATGAAACAGGATATTAATGGCTATGCTTAACTAGATAGAACTCTGGAGATTTAACTGAAGAGCTTGTCATCAGCTAGCCAGCAGCTGCACACTGCACTATTAGCAGTATGAATATACAATAACTGCGCTTGCAGATCAAATGCTTCTGTCAGGATCTGAATTGTGGAGGTTTTAAGTTTCTTTGCATGCGGATATGTCAGCTGTTTTGGAAATGGAGAGTCTAAAAACCAAAGCAATTATAGAAGATTCTTTTGACTACAAGTGTGAAAATGTCCAATGTGAAGGGACAGGACATAATACTGACTCACACAGGCCAATTTGATTCACTTTTCTATTTCGGTCTGCACACAATCTCTCTGTAACCTCACGCGTGAGTCATTTCTTCAGAGAGAGAGAGAGAGAGAGAGAGAGGACAGAAAAGAAAAAACGGTCAAACGTTATGTGAACAGAATGTGGAATTTATAATTATTTCAAGTGTGTTTGTGTGTGTGTGTGTGTGTGTGTGTGTGCGTGTGTGTGTGTGTTCTATTGTGTGTGTGTGTGTGTGTGTGCGTGTGTGTGTGTGTGTGTGTTGGCCTCTGGTGTTGGTTCAGACAAAAGCCACTTTAATTCTGTTCCATCAGATCAGGCTGGCATCCCATAGAATCAGTAACCAGGGCAACCTGGTATTCTGGTGCCCCAGGGAGAGAGAGATGGTGTGTGTGTGTGTGTGTGTGTGGTGTCGGTGGATTCATGGAGTTGACCAAATGTTTTTAAGCCATGTTCCAAAAATGGAACACAAGAGCGCAGGAGGCAACATTTGTGTATTTGCTGCAAGGAGATGCTGAGTAAATCTGAAATGATCTAAGTTGTGTTAATTCCAAGTGACCCGCTTGTGTGTGTGTGTGTGTGTGTGTGTGTGTGTGTGTGTGTGTAAAAGTGGGTCAGTAGTCAAAGAGGAAGTGGGTCAGGAGCATACGTCAGCTCTGGATGAGATTACTGAAGAAATCTGTTGGACAACTGTAAGCCTTTTACACAGAGAGCTGGAACATGATGAACTCTGGGTAAATTTGAGTTGATCCATAATTCATCTGTTAATGTTGCATTTACCGGATAAAAAGGAGTGGTTTTTGACTTTGATGTGAATTAATATTCATATCTCACCTCTCCGTAGCCACCAATGAGATGAAAACACATAAAAGAGTTCTGTTTGGTTCACTTTTTCAGAGGGAAGTGGCCTTTCATTAGGCCCATTTCATCTGCCTCTCATGTTCTGTGTGCTTGTCACATGAATTTAAAAAATGTGGTGACTTCATAGTTGAATATTTTTGCATATTATTTGCTTGTGATGAGTCATTATCACAACATGAGTCGAAAGATGCATTAAATGTTCTGCTGACGCTCCTTCATTCCTTCTCCCAAGTACTGAATTTCAAATTATAAACAAGATCACACGTTCTCTGAACATGGAACATGAGAATCTATCCGCCCACAATTAATCGCAGTAAAAACAAACCCATTGGCGAGACATTTGAATTGCATTCGCCAGGCCCTGAGCGGCTTGACAGGAACAGTCGTTGTATTAGATTAGACAGACCGAAAGCATAAACGCATCAAACCTAATTGCATTATTTGTATTGTGTTCAAGGGCCAGAGTGAAGTACTGAAGATGTGCTGAGCGCTTGCCAGCGGGTGCGAGAAAAACCCGCTCTGCCTACTACTTGTTCGTTTATTTGGAGTATTAATCATTCATCTCATCTTGGAAGATATTATCAGCCGCGGTGTTGTAATACTGCTGTGCTGCTGTGTGTTTGTCAGCCTCTGGCCTAGCAAAAAGCAATATCAAAGCGTCTGTGAATTAAAGTACATTTATCATGGCTTACAATCTTACTGTAGGTGGATGGAATGGTAAGACAAAGAAAGAGAGATGAGCTAAGAGACATTAAGGGTACACAAAGGTGCGCTGCTCACACGGGGGGGAACGTAGAGGCAGATGTGTTTATGTGGTGATGAATGTTATGTGAGCCTGTTTTTATTTGCCTTCATCAGTTTGTGTGTGTGTGTGTATGTGTGTGTGTGTGTATGTGTGTGAGTGTGTGTGTGTGTGTGACATACTTTCCTCTATGAGTTCCTATAATGACTCACAGACTTTATTCCCTTGCACAGAACACAGCTATAAAAATCAATGTGCACTTATTTAGAATAAATTAATCTTTCCCTCTGAGTCCGAGAGATGATTTTTGGCAAATGCCAGCTATAACCACAGTAGTGGGCCCCGTTCCTTCTCTCCCAGAGCAGAACAGGAGCGACAGTGAGCGAGGGAGCGCGGTGGTCTGGCAATACTCATTTATCTTCATTATATGCTCAGAATCATTGAGATACACAGAGAGAGAACAGAGCCTGACTCTACAGTAGCCACACGGCATGCGTGTGTGTGTGTGTGTGTGTGTGTGTGTGTGTGTGTGTGTGAGATGGATATTGGGTGCCTGAAACAGAGGCATATCTGGGTTACATAAAGACCTTGATTAGGCTGAATGTGCTTTTAGGCCTACAGTAGAGGGTGTGTGTGTGTGTGTTCAAGGGCTTTGATTAGCTGATTACAGTGTTTTCATAGTTACCCACCATTATAACTTCCTGTAGCACTAACACATATACCGCTATACGTGTGTGTTCATGCTTAACCTGTACTTGCTGACACTCGTAAGTCAATCAGCCATCTGCTTTCCTCCCTTCTCATATGACAAATATTCATATTCCTCTCGGTTTCTATGCAGTGCTAATGGCGCTAGTGGTTTCCAGGATTTTGCAAACGCCAGCAAGAAATGGAGCATAGTGGGAGTCTTTGTGTGTTTGTAAGTGTATATCGCTGTATGTCTTTGTAGGGCCCTATAAAATCCATCTTATTTTTTCCCAAATTCCGTTTTATTTTTCTCAAATTCCATTTTTTTTTATTTTAATTTTTCTCGTTTCTGTTTTTTTTTTCCATTTAAATTTTTCTAGACTCTGTTTTAATGGTTAAATTAAATGTCTAATTAATTGAAATCATGAAACAGCAATTTATTAAAGGTGTAACAAAAATTAAATTTTTAAAGCACTATGAAATGTTTTATTTATTTTTATTTATTTTATTTTTAAACTAATTCTTTGTTTTCCATTAATTTTCTGTATTCCATTTTAATGGTTTAATGAAATTTCATTCATCAAAAGCATCTATAATTAATTAATTTTATTAAAAATAATTTATTGCTTTTTTCGGAAATACTGTTTTGTGTATTTACAATAAAATTCTGGTAAATAAATTCTGGTAAATAATTGTCTGGTAGTTATTCCTTAAAAATTATGTTTTAATAATAATTTTATTAGTAGTAGTAGTAGTAGTACTATCATTACATTAAATAATATATTTCTGTCACAGTATAAGGACATATTGTCATTTTAGGTATATTATGTCTCAAATTGTGAGATATAAAAACAATTATGAGAAATATAGTTGTGAAATAGTAATGAAATGTAAAATAAAAAGTTTCAAATGTGAGAAGTCACAATTAAAATAGTCTCGCATAGCCAGACCTTCAGACTGACGGCTGAAGGTCTGGAATCCATGGCAGCTTTCATTGGCCAAGGCCCGCCTATGAGGCCGTTTGACCAACCTCTTAAACAACCAATCACAGTTCGTTTCATTCAGCATCACGTTTTTATTTCACATACTTTTGAAAATCCAGCATTTAGTTGATCCTGATAAGCGCTCATCGTCACAGTTGTAAACACAACGGCTTTCTTTTTTCGTGAGAGGGTTTGGCGTCACGGCATCTTTGTTTCCAGGCGGAACATTAGAGAACGCGACACACACGTCTACCAGGAATCCTGTATAATTCAACCAATCCGACGACAACTTCAAAACTCCTGAAGTGTTTTACTTTTGTGTGCCATATCCATCAGACGTTTAGCCAACGGTCCATGGGCGTGAAGTCTGGGGCTGAGACTACAATTAGAATAAATAAACTTTTTTTTTTTACCCTTTGGTAGGAACAGGCAAAACTTCTTGGGTGTACTGAAATATTTAAACTCCTCTTAAGTATTTAATAGTTTTATTCTTTTCATTCATTCATATTAATTTATACATGTGATAGAATAAGTATAGAGAATAATTTTAGGGAAAATCCTCAAAAAATTTAAGAAATTGAAAATAGTGGTATACTTCAATTGTTTGTAAGTGTGTATCTCTGTATATCTGGGGATTTGAGGCATCATCAAAAGGCGATGAAACAAAAATCCTGAAAGTTTTATTTTAGGTTCAGGGTTTAAGTCTGATTTATTAGCTTAACTGTATTGAAACAGTTATTTATTTTTATTTTAACAGCTGAAATCTAGGGAGTGTCCTCATTTACATAGCTCTGTTAGCATATGTGTGTGGGAGTCAGGTTCTGCCTACATTGTGTGGACCAGCCAACGAGGAAAACAGATTAACAGAAAACATACTAAAAATGTAAAAAAGAAAAATGGTTTATGTGAGGGATACGTGTTAGGGTACAAACAAAGGAAATCAATGGAAAGTCCCCGCCGCCCCATGTTAGATTCACTGGAATGCTGATATCAAATAACACATTTCGATTCATTTTTATGCCAAGAAAAAGAGGATAATTTCTCTCTCTCTCTTATCTTTCTGTCTTTCTCATTAATTAGTAAATATCAGTCAGAAAAGGAAGTGATAATACCATATGCTGATTTCCTGGAGATAACACAGCGAGAAGTAGAGAAGAGAGTGCGTTTTGTGTGCGGTTTAGAAGCATATCTCCTCTTGGCTGGCATTAGCAGCTCAGAGAGCTATAAAATATTCACATTGAGAATTCAGTCTCCGTCCAGCACTGCAGAAAACATTGCCTGAGTGTGTTGTGTGTGTGTGTGTGTGTGTGTGTATGTGTTTGGGCTTGTTCCATGCAGGGTCACTGTCTCTAATGCTGAAAGGACATATTTTTGATATTTATGCAGAGAGAGAGAAAGACATGTGTATAAGGCTCAGAGGATTTTTGAGGTTCTCCTCTGATGTAACATTGCACTCACAGTTGTTATCAAAATGGCTTTCATGGGAAGACCTCTAGGAAGAAATACCTGAGCAGTGATAAAGAGCTTCCAGTCTACATGCATTATACACTGTGTTATCCTAGCACTACATAGAGACATAATCACATTGTCCTTGGTGTTCATAGTGCCACAAACCCCTGTTGCACCTGTCTAATAACTATACAACAGAGGGTCTATTTTTTTTTATTTTTTTTTATTAATTTTTGATTTTTTAAAATATGATTTTATTTAGCTTTATTTATTTGCATTTTAGCGTGGGTAAATTTAGTACTTCAGCTTATTTTATTTCAGTTTCTTGGCAACATCTCTGATTTTTAAGTTTTTTAAAACATTTTTTAATATTTATATTTTATTTTATTTCTGCTTTATTCAATTAAACAATAACAGCACTGCTAACACATCCCATGCAGGAAAAATAAATATTGTAGCCACTAAATTAAGAATTAGTTCTTATTAACTTATTAACTTATTAATGGTGACTTTGCCTTAATTTGTTCCCTTGTTTTAGTTAAATCATGCATGTTATACTAATTCGTTCGTAAATTAAATTAAATCATGGCCCTGACTGAAGTGAAATGAAGGAACTAATGGGAACAAATTGAAATTCATGGCCACAATATCTTTTTTGCTCCCCACTTGTCATGTGTGGGGGTCTGTACATCTGTGCATCAGTGGTTTTCAGTGACATTTGCACGTTATACATCCTGTTCTGACTCCTGAGATACCTTCATCTGATTTGAAGGCAGCATTCTCTGGCAGTTGATCTAAATGATAAAATAGCATCTGAAAGTTGAGGTTGTTGATCATCTAAGTCATCACCTAAGCTGTTTCTATTTTGATGTATATCATCAAACCTTAATGCTGCATTAGAAACCTATCCAAAATTAATTTTCGCAGGTACCTTCTTGCTCAAACGCTGCTTGCAAAGTAATTGTTAATCATTGCCAGTCATTAAAGGAGACCTATTCTGCCCCTTTTTACAATATGTAAAATAAGTCTCGGGTGTCCCCAGAATGTGTCTGTAAAGTTTCAGCTCAAAATATCCCACAGATCATTTGTTATATCATTTTGAAAATGTCTATTTTGAGTGGAAGCAGAAACACGCTGTTATAGTGCATGTCTCTTTAAAAGTAAATGAGCTGCTGCTCCCCACCCCCTTTTCCAGAAAAGGGCTGTACCTTTACAGATCGTTCCTCAAATACTCTGCTAAAAAAAACATCTCTTTGGTTTTGATTATCATGTCTATCACACTGAAATCATGTGTTTTAAATCATATTAATATAAACTTCTGAGATGCGGTTTTCTGAGTGCACACATCCAAAGCATGCAAACAGAAAGTGGCTGTCACACAGCATGTGAATACTAAATTAAGTTCTCTTTCATATCTTATTGTGCTTAAACTTGTCAAATGCACACAAGTTTATGTTAAAAACACACGAGTTACAAAAACAGATGGTTATTTCTGTGAAGGTAAACAGCTGGGAAAGAAATCACATGATTGTATTAGATCTGTGTGCAGCGTAATCGACAGTGTAATCTGTAAGCAGCGTAATCAATAGTAAATAAATAAATAAATCAACTGTTCTCTTGTCTCCTCTGAGGCTGGGACCCTAAATAGTGTTCTCTGCTCATCAGCGCAGCCAAAGACAGAACAGTTAGTATGCTTTGCTCAAACTTTCGCCGTGGTGTTAGAAGGGGCGTAATATTATAATAAGATCCCCTTTCTGCATTACGGGGGAGCGAAATCCGATGTGCTCTTTTTTTCACAAGGTTGCAAAAAAAAAAAAAAAAAAAAATTCTAACCAAAAAAAATTACTGTGTTGTTTTTTTTTCACATTTTCTGGGTTGGTAGATGCACTGGGGACCCGATTATAGCACTTAAAGGGGTCATCGGATGCCCATTTTCCACAAGTTGATATGATTCTTTAGGGTCTTAATGAAAAGTCTATAACATACTTTGGTTAAAATTTCTCAGTGGTAGTGTAAAACAACACCCTTTTTACCCTGTCAAAATCAGCTCTGTTTTCAGCAAGCTGTTTTAGTCCATGTTCCTTTAAATGCTGACCAGCTCTGCTCACCCCACCCCTCTCTTCCATGGGATGATGAGCCGTTCTCATGATACTGTTTACTTTAGCTGCAGAACTTGCTAACTAGCACGTTATTAGGAAAGGTGATCTGCAAAGATTCATAAAAGAACCTTATACTCACTTCTTCTGTAGGTGAGGCTGGATCACGAATGATTCGCGCGAACATAGAGGCATTTAGGCAGATCGGAGGATGCGTTCCCTTCAAAAAAAAAGGTAATCCACTGCGTCTTCAGTGGCTCAGATGTCGGGAGTAAATGACGACTGCTATGTTCATTATTACATCCAACAACAGAACACCTCAATCGCTTAGGAGCCATTCTTGTCTACTGCTGCTCCGGCACCAAAACAATGGCGGACTGATGATAGCTCACTCAGGGCGGGTCTAAGGTAAAACACTAGTGTCAATCAACAATCGTGGGAGGTCCTGGGTCTGTGTGACGTCACACAGACTGGCATCTGAGAATGGCTTGATATGAGAAAGGTGAAATGATTTAACGAGATAAAAAAAAAAAACACTGTGTGGATCTTTACAGTTTCAGTTCAAACAACTTGTAAAAGTGCATGTCGCATCCGATGACCCCTTTAAACATGATCATGATAAGGTAACAAGGCAACAAGCCAGCTCCCTAAACTTTTGGACACAATCTCTATTTTTGAGTGACTCAACAAATCATTTACTCCATTCGTTCAATAACACTGATTCATTCAGGAACAAAATTCCACAGCTGTGGACGTGCAGCAACTGATTTTTCTTTTATCTGAAATCATTTTCATCAGTGGAACAAAAACAGACAAGGTAACTAGCAATATTTTGTCTAAACTGTAAATTAATCAGTTTCTAACTGTTGTATCAAAGCAATATCAACTCACAGTCATGATGTTGGTCTGAATATCAACACAGCCGATACTGCTGAATCACAGCAGCCATTCTGCTGATTTTTTACAGAATGACAGCGCTCCTGTTTGTGTGATAATGCTTAAACATATGCGTGTCATTGTAACGCCTCTGTGTGCAAAATCCAAGTCATTCTTCCAGCATAATCGATGTATAATGCATGATTGTGTTCTCAGCCAGATTTAATGTACAGTGAGGAAAACATTCCTCAACAAACCCCCCTAGAATATTTTACCCTAATTGAACCCAGGCATCAACTAATCCGTTATGATTTGAGCAATATAGTCAAGAAGCAGCAAACTGTGTATTATGATACAGTATATTCGAGAATCATTTTATGTTTGTATCTTACGCAACAGCCAGGTGACCTTGACAAGCCGGCGCTACACATAGTGCAATTCACTTTCAGGAATGCAGCTAACATGATGCCTAATCCAGATCAAAATCCAGATTGGCATGCCTCTAGGATACAGCTCCATGGTGGGACAGAGCCAAGCTGATTATCAAGGGTATGAAATATATGCTGGGAATGAAGGCTTTGAGGTACCACACAAGCACCTTTACAGTGCAATACACCACTGCTGCTCTTGTTGTAGAGGTTGTCACGACACGTAACATTCTGTAGCCATATTCTGTTGTATTCTATTCATATCAGCCGTGAAGGAGTACATAAAGACACAGTCAAAATGAATTAAATTCTTCATGTTCATACCATTGATACTTTAAAGCAGGTACTGATTATTTTAATCAGTCTACAAACAGCAGTTACTGGCCTTATTTGATAAACGCGGAGAGCTGATTTGTTTCGCTCGCTGTGTGTGTTTGTGTCAAAACAAGTTTCACCTTTTAGAGGAATACGGTGGAAGACATTAGACTAAGGGCTTGACTGTCGGTAGGAGGTTTTTGGAGAATGTGCTTGTTTCTCTACGAATGCATTAAAGAATGTTTTAACGGGTAAACACACTGTCAGTATCCGTTTGAGTGTTTAGAGCTGACATCCCTCTCTAGGGCACTTAGGAACAGCGATTATGCACCCTCACACACACCGACCTTGAGACAAAGCTCGGAATGCTTAAGCCCGACAAAATATCTGATGACTCCGGAGATGTTTTGATGGACAATATTCTGAGCTCTGCAAGATTAATGATATTTCTCATTGGAGATGAAGCCTAAAATAATGTACCGTCAAAGCCAAATCACATGACGGGTTGACGGGTTCTGACGTTAATGGATGTGTCTGGATTTGGATATTCTGAAAGCTTTTCAGAAGAAATGCCCCCATCTCCGCCTCTCCACGCAGCTGGGCTTTCATAAGGGCTCATTCACAGATGGGCATGCTGGGTGTTTGTATACACACATTTGTTCTCTGTAACGATGATAAGGATGATGAATATGTGGCATCTGTATAGAAATATCTGTGTAGAATTGATTAAATGTTAAAATAATGAAATTCAGTCAGTTGTGTGTGTGTGTGTGTGGTTTGGGATTTTCTAAGTGCCCTGCAGTGGATCCTCAGCTGTTTATGCGTGGTGACAAGCGAAACCAATTTAACCTTCATTTAGCATAACCTCTACAGATGCGAGTGCTTTTTCAATCACCCTCTCTCTCTTTCTCTCTTTTATGGATCTTTTGTTCTAATGTTCATCTCATCAAAACTGATGCAAATGAGAAGCAAAACCGTTTTCTAGGAAACAGTCGGAGCTGGTGAGGGTAGGGAGAGTTTTCTGATCTCTGCAGACATTTTTCTCTGCAAGCTGCTACAGATCTCTGACCTTCTCTTTCTAGAAGCAGTTTTCAGCACGATTTCTGTCTGTCGGATGGTTTAAGCAGAAAGGCCCGAGGCGGTGTGGATTGCACGCAATTCTAACATATGAATATGATTTTCTTTAATTTATTTACTAAATAAAGGCCTTAGCAGAGAGAGAGAGAGAGGACACTGATACAGTGGATCAAATGTGTGTGTTATGGTTATACATAAGCATCTACGAGGCTTTAATAATTAATAGCTGAAGCCATCAGTGTGTGTATGTGTGTGAGTTAGTGTCTCTGAGCAGGTTATTGCTGATTCGACAAAGCATGCTTTTGGCAACATTAAAATTGCAGTCTGTTCATGTTCGTTTGAGCAGGACTCTGCTTGTTGCTTTTGGCAAAGAAATGTAATATTTCTAAGAGTGATAATATGTGTTGGGCAGCAGGGCAGTTTCTGAATTTCTCTGTGATCCATAACAAAGTGGGCCTTGTCTAGTTGCCTTATCATCTTGTTTTACATATCAACTATTAATTAGCAGTAGAAAAAATTTTTTTTTAAATATTTAGTTCAAATTCATTAGTTGTGCCATGACTCTTGCACTCAGCACAAAACAAAGAAAATCCAGTTAAACCAGGCTGCACTGAGACTTTAAATCCTTGTCATTCTTTTCACTGCAAGCACATTTGCTTTCTGTGTAAATTAGGCTCAATACTGTTATGCTGTTAAGAAAAGCGGTTTAACAGAAAGCCAGTGCAAACAGAGCCTGCAAATAAACAAAATTGTAAACAATACAAAAAATATTAAAAAATATTGTTTAATAATTTTAAAAAAAATTGCATGCATAGTTTATTAACATCATTCTTAATGTATTTTTGTAATATTTTTAACAGTATTCAAAATATAAATAGTACCTTTAAAAGTTGTTGTTTTAAGAAATTATTTAAATGATCAATAAAGATGCATTAAATTAATTTTAACATTCTATTGAATGTTCTGTTCATTAAAGGATCCTGAAAACAGTCTGACCATAAAACCTTAAAAATGGAAACTGTTTCAAACATTGATAATAATAGAAAATGTTTCTTGAACACCAAATCGGCATATTAGAATGATTTCTAAAGGATCATGTGACACTGAAGACTGGAGAAATTGAGCTTTGTCATCAGTGTAAATAATATAAAACAATATAAAGCAGTTATTTGAAATTGTAATATCACAATATTACTGTTTTCACTGTATTTTGTTCAAAGAAATGCAGCATTGGTCAGCATAGGAGACTTCTTTCAAAAACATGCAAGAAAAAAAACCTACCGACCTCAAAGTTTTGAATGTTAGTGTATACGCTCCAAACAGTCATAGTGTAGCTTCATTCAGGTGTTCTGAGAATGTGTGTGAGTGTATGTGATCATAGTGAGGTAGAGGTGGCAGTTGTAATGTCAGTGGGACGGCGGTTTGGCCTGGAGGCATTAATGAACTGAAAGTGAGCACTAAAGGGTTAATATTAGAGAGGATGGGGTCTGATAAGGGTTAATGCAATATGGCTCTGGTGTGTGTGTGTATGTGTCCTTGTGTCCGGAGGCTGTACTGGTATAATTGAGTAGGGATTTTCATTGCTCGTGTCCAACAGCAGGACAATCCCAGAGGTTCTGCGTGAACAGACACACGCACACACACACACACACACACACGCACACACACACACACACACACACACACACACACACACTGTTCCTTAAAAGCACACCAAGCATACCCTCTCAATGTCAGGCTTTTAGCCAGAAGCATTAATCTTGAAAGAATTCATATCAGATTTGGGAATAGACCCACCTAGAATGCAGAAGGGAATGTAGGAAGTTCACAAAACCAATTGAAAGCCTTTATATGTGATATGTCACTGATGAACAATAGATTTGTGTGTTCAGTGACACTGGAACAAAACACAAGTTCATCACCAAGTATTAAGGTGACACGCTCCCGTGAAAATCAATAGGAACCACTTGTGCTTCAAGACAAGTGAAGAAAGGGAATGTAATGACCGTGATTAGCATTGACTATAGATTATGTGGTGATGCTGCATTTACTAGCCAATGAAAATACATCTTCCAGAGACTCAATCAGGGCTGAGAAAGGACCATGGAGGATCAGGGTACAGATGTCTTTCTTCTTTATTTCTGTCGTTCTCTGTTCTCCCACCCTCTCTTGAGGTTAATTATGGTAATTACACTGCCATTAGTTCTCAAAATAGATTAATTGATTGACAGGCAAAGTGTTTAAATGCTGGCAGGAAGTGAGGGGTTAGGGGGCCAATCAGCACCGAGATTAAACACGCATAATTACCTTACTAATGAGCAACTACATTAAACAAATTCCATCCTGATGGCTTAAAATAACAATAATGAAAATAGACAAAGAAATGAGTCTACACAACACAGAGTTAATCAAAAACATTCAAAAGTCTAGCCATGCCAATGAGAACGAGGATGATCGGGCTTTTGAATTTAATCTGACAGATTTGGTTTATCTTAGATGGGAATACTCTCAAATGAATTTATCTTGTCATGTTTTAGCTCATTTATGTTAAGTTTACTCTTTCTTTCCATCTCTTCCTTGCCCTCCCCTTTCTTTGCTCTTCATCTGATAAAAAAAATGTGGAAGAAAAACATGTAATACAAAACAAGAATGAAGGAGAAAGGTCAGCTTTCCCCGGGCAGAAAGAAATCACAACATATTAGAGACTGGATCTTCTCTGCCCAACCGATTCTTTAAGAAGGCTTGCATGACTAGAGAGAGGTGTGTGTATGTATGTGTGTGTGAGCAGGGCTAGGGTGTCGCTGAGTTGGTGTCAAAGGAAATTTCAAAAGCTTTCATAGTAACTAAACTAAACTAAAATTATGTTTGAGTGCTGGCTAGTCTGTTGCTTATAAATTAAAGTAGAAAAAGTCAGTGGAATAAGTTCATCAAAAATTATTTTTACTTTTTTTTTTTTTTTAATTAGTGTTTATTGAGATATGAATTCATATTTGATTGTTAACTATATATAAGAGGGTTGTTAAATAAACCTTGCCTTTTAACAAACAGGATTCAAAGCTCTTGTATGCACACAACACAGAGAAATTAGTTCAAAGGTACCTCTGAATTTATTTTAAAAATTCTGGACCTCATTGACATTCATTGTAATGGCAAAAACAGCTGAAACATTCTTCAAACATTCTTTTGTGTTTTGCTTTGAAGGATGAAAATGAAGAGTTTGGTACGACATGAAGATGAGTAAATGACTGAATTTTTGTTTGAAGGTGAATAATGAACCTCGAAATCAAAGGAATAATGCACTTAAAAATGGCACTTCTGTTTTCATTATTTTTCTCACCCTCATGTTGTTCCAAATTTTGAAGAATCTAGGCCAGACGGCTTGCAAGACTTCCAAGACTTCTGAAGCCATGCAAAGCGTAATGTGACAAACAGACCAAAATTGTAGCTTTCAGCATGTGCATCAAGCAGCGAGATGTCTGGCCTAATTTTATGGTGTACTGCACTTTTTTTTGGAGATCACCTGATGTGACCTGATCGCTATGAACTTTTTATGGAAATAAGCTGCATGAAGATTCTTTGAGTTCTCAAGTGAGAAAAATAACACCATAAAGTTGTTGTAACAGACTTTTTAGGCATGCAAAATTTCTGCTGACACTGCAACGGTGATAATATGACATCCCACCCTGCGGCACCTTTAAAAACATAATTCAACATATATTACATCCAAAATGTGAAAATTTTCAATCTAATCCATTTTACTGCAACACTACATTTCTGCAGATTTAAAGTTCTCATTTTTTTTAATCAGGTAAGCTGTCGTCACTTGATACAAATTCACAGAGCAAAGTTTACCAAACTTCAACTTTGGAAAGAATTTGCATGCATGTTAATGAAAAGTGTTGAAAGTAGAATGAAAAGTGTAGTGTGACCTTGCCTTTAAGGTTTGGAACAAAATGAGGGTGGGAAAATAATGCCAGAACTTTCATTTTTGGCTGAATTATCCTTTTACATCTGCATCAAACTTCTGTAACCAGACATGCATTTGTAGTTTGACCTTAAGCCAGGTGGTGAGCCAAAATCCCTGGGAAATATGGAAAATAGGGTGACAACGGGCATCAGCATGCCTGACAATCCAACATCCTGCATGTAATATATGCCAGTCATAAAGTTTCCACAGTGCAAAAGCACATGTAAGGCTAGTTTGATGGCCGGAGTCTGGGGACTTAATCAAGACTGAGCGATCGTAGATGTAGTTACGATAGCGCAATGTTCTCTATAGAATCCAACGTTCTTTCCTCCTGGGGATGAGGATGTAATCATTGAATCTAATTAGGGTTAAGGGAGTGCATAAAATACCTTAGAAAGGCTTATTGAATAAGGCCGCACATGTGCTTTAACACAGAGCATTCCTGAACAACAGGTAATAAATGTTTTCCATCAGCTCAGAAAGTGCGTGAGAGGGAGCGAGAGAACAAAGTAGCATTGCCTCCACAGCACACCTCATAACCAATTGAACATCCCCATTATTTTCACACCAATAACGCTGCAATCAGCAAGGAACAAAGAGGATAAAATCTCACAATCCCTTGCTCACACTCAGGGTTGTTACTTGGGCAGTTAATCAGCATTCTCACACACCCTGGTATTAAAACCCATGGGGGGAGTAATTATCTGCTGCTTTATTTTAATTGGCTTCAGAGAACGAAGCAGCAGCAGAAGCAGCACAGGCCTAAGTGTTAAAACTCTCCGGTCATCATTTAATCAGCCCGAACACGGAGCCAAGAGCCCACGGCATGACTCTTGGAAGTGTTACACACACATTTTCTCGGCATATGCAAGTTTTGGGGATCACATCAAAGTAAGCGAACGCAGTCTGGACTACCCCGGCCCGACAGACTGCTCTATTTTTTTTGTTTGCCAGAATCCCGACTGGGATGTTTGAAGTTTGGGGAATTGGTCCAGGACTAAAGAATCAAACAGCGAGTGCCATGCCACGGATTTTTTTCTTGTTCGTGTCACCTCTGTGACTCAAACACGCTGGCGAGGTCCTTAAATGAATCACATCCCTCTTTTAATATTTTACAGAAATCTGTCACTTTAATTAAACACCCTATTGAGTGATTACTCAAAAGAATCTGTCTCTGTCTTGTTCTCTGTCACCATGGCAACTCCAGTATGTCAAACTGTCAGTCACATTTCAAACTATCATTTCAAGCTCTAATAAGAGTTTGATGTTACAAAGACTCACACAGTCCTCTCTCTCTCTCTCTCTCTTGTCTCGCCTTTTAGGTTTGTACCATTCTGGAAGATCAACTCATTGACTAAAACTGGAGAATTTATCTCAGTGGCCTGAATTAAGAGGTAAACAAGCTCAAAGTGGCATCTGTTGGCTTCCAAAACCTCGTGCTTTGGAATGACATACTCATGAATATGCAACAGCTCCAATTAATTATTAAATGAGCGATGCCATATTGGGTCCCACTCAGGCACACAAATGAGTTTATTAATATTAATGGAATATGCATTCACCTAGAACTGAGTGAGCAAAAATACTCCTGATGAAAGCGAGTTAGCATTTACACATGCACCTGTATACACTGTGTGCCAGAATGCCCAGTTATCAAGGTCTAATGAGATCTTCCCTACTCACACAGGCAAACAGACCGGGGGAAAAGAGGTCTCTCTGTGTGTGTGTGTGTGTGTGTGTGTGTGTGTGTGTGCGAGATGTCCCAGTGTCCCTCTAGAGAAAACGATCAGACTTTTGCAAAAGTGTGTCAACTATTCTTACCTCCTCATCATTGCTGCAGGCACAGTATAACATTCCTGCAACACTTTCTCAATAATGGAGGAGAAGCCTTTCAGTGCTGTCAGATATTTCTGTTTCCAGAATTAAAAAAAAAAAAAAAAAGCCTTAGGAAGTTCAGATTTTCCATTTAATGGCCATTACATTGTGATTTTTTTTTTTAAGTGGCGGCACATGTGACGCTAATTTAATTATTTTGCAGATTTCGTAGATCAAAGGTATTGACAGACTTGGCACAGTGTTGTACAGGTTAGACAGCTTTTTACAGACCTCACACAGCATGGGGAATCGCATGACAGCGGGTCTTTTGTAACAGTCTCCTTGTCCTTCTGTCCTTTTCTTGGCTTGTTTGTCTTGTGTGTATTTTGTATTTTTGGGCTCGCTCGTTTGAAGTCAAGTGAAGCAAACAGTGGCTCTGAGGGAGCAGACAGAAGCCTGACACACTCTGCTGACAACCCAGTGATGAATATCAAAGCAAACTGCTCCAAGATCAGTAAGAGCAGCCTTTCTGAGTTCAGTTCAGCCCTGACAGGTTCAAATAAAAGAGAACAAGGTTTAAATGTTCTGATGATTTCACTGGGTGGCAACACAGTCAGTTAAGGAAGTAAGCTGCAAATAAAATATTCACATCACCTCACGTGGATAATCACCTGGGTCGCATCTATACACAGTATAAGGGATAATATTATCTCTGCTTTATGTATATTATCATGCTTACATGGCTACTTGAAAAATCGATAAATACGTGGACATTCAATTTTTGAGTTTATAAAATTTTATATTCTTATATATTATCTAAAAGATTCTACAAAAAAAATATATTTATTACATTGTACTAGGGCTGTCACAATATCAGATTTACGCTTAAAGATTATCTTGGCCAAAAAGATTTCACATTATTGATATTATCGCAACGTATTTAGAAATTTTGATTTAACAAAACAATGCTATCAGTCAAATACATTTTTAACTTTATTTGAATCACACTCAAAATAAAAGTGTATGGAAGTGGAGAGAGAGTTTGTAACCATAACTGCACAAAAGCGTACAAAAAGAATTTACTGTCGATTGGCGTTCCTGGAGCGTTTAACACCCCGTCTTTTTTTGCACAGTCCAAAAACTCCCACACTGGTGAGTTAACTTTCTTTTTGGGTGCGGATAGAGTGTCTCACTTTCATCTGTCAGCTCATCCAACATGATTATTGGCAGCAATATTAGCTATACACTCACTTTTTTCTATTTTATGACGGGTGGCAACCAGCATTAAGGTGCAATATCGCCTCCTACAATGTTGGAGTCCCAATCAGAGTTACTGGCGCTGGATTAATTATGATATTATAGCATGTACAGTATTAACAATATCAATATTTCATTTTTTTTATTTTTTTTATATATCATATTGTTTATCGAAGCTGGTATATTGCGACAACCCTACATTGAACAAAACAATCGGCCTAGCAGCGAGACGAACACTTATGCAACATAAGCCTGCACAATAATGATTAAACTGATAATAATAATTTTGATCAAAAATTATCATCACAATTAGTATTAATCACTATTATTGTCATTTTAGAATTTTAGAGTACATTTAATCAGAATTATTGCACTTTTACATAAGCACAAATCAAGAGAACATCAACTCCTATGGTTTATTTGATCACATCCTAATGTATTATATTTATCATATAAATTAATACACTCTTTACATTATAAAAATGGTTCCTTCAAAAGCGAAACCAGAGAAATTCCTAATATTAACATTTTAAAACAGTTTCTCCTAAAACTTTAAAAAAAAAATTATTTGCATTGTAATTCAGAGGTTGTGTGTATTTATTCAGCAACTGAAATCACAAACAGTATAGTCCAGGTTCGTATTTGGATTTATTTCAGTTCATCACTAAAATTTGCTTGCAGATTCAGCTCAAACAAACACATGAAAGAAAACAGACTGGATGTGTTACACTAATTTAAGCAAAATATCTCCAAACTTACATGTTTGCTGTTGTTTTCAGATCATCAAACTCTTGATATCTGGCAACCACAATCATGAAAGCTGGCTTGTTACCGGTGCAAGATGAAGCAAATGTCAAATGAAGTATTTTTACGATAAAAAAACGACGGGTAAACGATTATGCTTAATCAAAAAAAAAAGCAGAAATTGTGATCAAGATAAAATATGATTTTTCGTGCAGCCCTACTGCAACAGGTTATTTTCACTTAAAATGATGACTGAGATGCAAGGTGGTGACAGTTGCATTTGTATGAAACGAGACGGAGAGTATGAAATGCATTACAAGTGATGAGAAATTGCCATGGACGACTGTGAATTTTAAGAAATATTTGACCGCTGAATGCAGTGATTAACCAATCGGAATCAAGTATTCCAGAGAGCTGTTTAATAACATGAAGCTACCATTCTGACAAAGTTTCACAGAATGAGTGTGTTAACACAACAGTGTGTTTAAGAATGTCCGTACGTGTGTTGGTCCTTTCTGATTCTGATTAGGAGATGATTTTCGGAAGCGCTGTGTTCGTAAACACCTCTCTGGGCACAGACTCTGATTAGCTCAGTTGGTGACGTGCTAAAACTGAACTGAAGCAGGTGTTTCAAAAGGCTTTGAATTCTTTATCTCTCTCTGTGGGATATGATGTTTTTGAACCATCTGCTTGCAGGATACTGTGGTTCTCATTACCCACCGTGGCCTTTCATGTGAATTTATTACTGTAATGGCTGTCTGTGTAAAGTCTCTGTGTCACACAGAATCTACTTTTTATTTTAGCCCATTTTGAGAGAATAGACGCAGGAAATGGTGAGTAGGCCTACATGTTGGAAGCCAGATTCGAGCCAATGCTGCTTGAATGCGCAGCATGGCTTAATAACAAGGGTGATATCTTCTAGGCTGCAACTATGACAAACCTTACAGTTTTTAATTCTGGCACGTGTTACGTCGGTACACTAAAATGCTGCTCTCGAAAGACAAACTTCTTAGTTAAGCAGGAACATATTCATTCATCACACTGCACATCAAAACACATTTCTGCAGTGATGTAAGCAAAGTGAAATTTGCAGCAGGCTGAAGCGATGTAAACAAAGTTTTGATGAAATCCGTAGCAGGCTGTACTATAAACAAAGTTTACATCACTTCAGTCTGCTGCATATTTCATCAAAAGATCATCAGAAAGTTGTTATTGGTATCCGCTGTGAGTATGCGAATGCCACTGTTTCATTGACAGTAAGGAAGTTGTGCTGGTTAGATCTTCATGCCACAGATGTTTCTAACTTATGCCGCTCTGGTTTACACAGACAGTTCATCAAGACAGACTCCTGAGTGTGCCGTAAAGTGAGAACTCTCCCGTGCAATGGGCATATCACATACAGACGCACCACAGGTGTTCCACAGCCATCACTGCAGTTCTTTTATTTGGCTCACAACTGTAACTAAAAGGAAACAGACAAAGCTGAATGTGGATTCAAATGTCACTTCCTCAGAATTTAAATGTGCATTAACCTAAAGGAACCTTTTCTGTTTTAGTTAGTTTGTCTATTATGACCCAGTGTATTTTATATGACAGTTATTTTTGATTCTTAATATTGATCGGTTTAACAAAACCGTTCCAAAACATTGAATCATTAATTCATCATTTATTCAGCTGATTCACTCAAATACACTGATATATTCAGGAATAAACCAAGTGGCTAGCTTTATGAATGAGCCATTGAATTATTCAATCAAGCAAATCATTCAAATTACTGGTTGATTCAGGAATGTAAAGTCTGTGTGTTGCCCAAGGTTTGGAAATATCGTTTCCAAAAGGGTACAAATGGACAAACTAACTCTCAAGTTCTCAAAACTCTCAAACTCTCAAAACTATCAAATGTACGTTACTCAGTATTAACTTCTTGTTTGTAGTGCTGTCAAATGATTAATCACGATTAATCGCATCCAAAATAAAAGTTTTTGTTTACATAATATATGTATGTGTACTGTGTATATTTATTATGTATATATAAATTCACACATACAGTATATATTTTGAAAATATTTACATGTATATACATTTATATATTCATATTCTTTTATTTTATATATATAAATATATTTAATATAAAAACAACATATTTTTCTTAAATATATACATGCACATTTTTGTATTTATATATACATAATAAATATACACAGTAAACACATATATTATGCAAACAAAAACTTTTATTTTGGATGCGATTAATCGCGATTAATCATTTGACAGCACTACTTGTTTGTACTACTATTGGGTAAAAGCAAGAATAAACTTGCAATCATGCTTTTGATCTGATTATCAGTACAACTGTGAGGGTTAACTTTCTTTTAGTTCTGTATAGCAAACTAATAACAAAATTGCAGGTTAGCACTAAGCAAAATAGGTTGCTTAGAAAGCTAGTTGCAAAAGAAATGTCAGTGAAGACTTTTTAATGAAGCAAGCAAAAAATTACAACTGAACTTGACAGCCAGTTATCTCATGTGTTTTTATTTTTTGCATTTGAAATATAACTATATTTTGTGCCAATGATGTCAGAATTTTAAATTATCAAATTATCTGTACGTGGAAGACGCAACTCTTAGGCGGAGAAAATTTAGACATGTGGATGGTGATTTTCACAGTTTTTATCTTTAAAGGGCCATGAAATGGAGAATCAAAATATTTTTGATATTTACTCATATAAGAAGTTACTCTACAGTAAAAACATATTGCAAGTTTAAAAACTCAATACTAACTTCCCAGTTTAAAATATGAATTATTTGTTTCTACGCTTCTAAAACGCCCTTTTTTAATTTTTTTCATCACAGTTCTCCTCAACACGCCCCTTAACATGCATAATTGTCATATGTAATGAATGACATCTGTTCTGAACAATTCATGCTGTCCATCAATCACGAGAGCAACAGTACTGTAAGGAAAAGCAATACCTTTTTGATAATAAATAAATAAATAAATAAATACATTTTTCAAACTTTATATAAACTAACCTAGAGAAACATCATATAAAAATATGAAAGTGCATTTCATGACCATCATGACATAGGATTGGTGTAATATATAAAGCCTCATATACAGACGTTCTTTGTTGCAAGTGGTTTACTGCTGTTAATGTATTAGTGAATTAAGCCAATAACTTAACAATTAACTTCACACTTTTGCTGATAGCAGCGTGAAAACCATCTGTTACATTGTGATTATTTTCTATACAGAAAGTGATCAAAGTCATTCTCTCACTGGAGCAGACAATTCAAGATCAGCATGAGTCTATCAGTGATTTGACTTATGCATTTTTGCCAAAATTTTCATTATAATCAATGAAAGTTTATGCTTCTCAACAAGTATCTTAATTACATTGTGTTTTCACCATGTTCGTTATGATGAAAGTATTTGTGAGATTGGAGAAATTACGTTGCAATAAGGAGATCATTGCATCGTGTGCTCAGTAGCAATTACAGCAATAGTTCTAAATATGCTATATGCTACATTTTTCACAATCAGTTAATCATGTTGGCCGTTATAGTAAAAATACAGTAACTAATACAGATTTAACTCAGAGGGCTAAATTCAGAGAAGAAAATAACTTTATATCTGAATTATGACTGTTTTTGATGGAAGAAAATGTACTAAGATTATAAGCTCACTTTAGCAGGCATCATAAAATATATATATTTTTTAATGTATTTCGTGACCTCTTTAACTTAGTTTTCCATATGTGTTGTCTAGTTGCAAAATCAGGGGAAATCCATCTGGCTGAAAAATCATAGGAGGCATGTGAAAAGGTATGACACATGTGATTGTTACTGACAGGTGTTTAGTCCTTGGCAGCCAGCCACCGTTTATGATATTTCTGTTTCTCTATAGGCACCATTTACTAAAACAACAAAGTAAATGTTCAGTGCAAGTTATTACAAAGCAGAGTGTGAACTTTTCCTTTTTAGTTCTCTATTGCAAACTAATTACAGAATTGTAGGTTCAGTTAAGACGTGTCTGATTAACAGTGACAAACAGCAGAGGAATGAACAGAACATGAGTAATCCATTCGTGTTCACACATACACACACACACACACACACACACACACACACACACACACCACACACACGTGTTCAGTGATTTCACAGAAAAAATGCACAAGTGCTGACTCAACCCGCATACACATACTGTAGTCTCTCTCTTTAGCTCTGTTTAAATAACCTCTCCCACTCTCAGTCCTCTCAGTGATATCTCAGAAGATGCAAACTTTTGAAGATAAAACACAAGCACACACTCTGAGCCACCAGGCGGGTCAGGGCTGATTGATGTAGTCCTAAGAGAGAGCATAACATCCATGAACTCCCATCACACTCAGAGGAAGAGAGAGAGAGGTGATATATTTGATGATGGAGAATGATGAGGGGCATTTATTTTCATTTAGTCTTAAGTTATTTCTGCAGTGGGTTCTGTGTAGTGTCTGGCAAGCAGATGGGTTAAGGTGTGTTTTATGTGCACACACACACACACACACACACACCTATGTGACAGTGAAAAGAGCTTCCAGATCTTTTTATATGCGTTTAGGAGCGAAGACTGATATTTCTCACTGCTGTTGAAGTCGCTGCCGACTGCAGCCAAGGCCGAGGCAGGGACTGTGTGTGTCTGTGTATGTGTATGTGTGTGAGAGGGACTTTCAAACTAGGTAAGAGCTCATTATTCTGCCACCTCTGCTGCTTACTACTTGGAAGAGATTAAGATCAAAAGGAAGGGAGAGAGAGAGAGAATCGTGATGATTTTGTGCAATGGAACTCATTTTCCCTTTTATTGCCTCAGAGAGTTTCCTCAAATATCATCACTCTGTCATACTTGTCGCTGTGTGTGTGTGTGTGTGTGTGTGGATGGGTTCAGATTTTGGCTACATTGTGGGGGACCAAATGTCTCCACAAGCGTATTCAAATCTGAAATCACATACATTGTGAGGCCCAAAGGAAAACGACTTAATAAACACAATAAGTGATATTTTAAAGAGCATGTAAAATGAAAAATAGTGTCTGTGCAGGTTAGGATTAGAATGGAAAATATTATTGTCTCCATAAATAACAGAAGTCAATGGAAAAAAATGATAATATATAATATGTATGAAACTGTACCACAGGTGTCTTTCTTTGTTATATAAGAATGTGTAATCTTTTTTTTTTCTTCTTTTTTTTCAGATTAACTTTATGATAAATTTCATTTAGTCAGATTTTATGTAATGCAACCATTATATAATAATGGTAATTATATAACTATTTTATCTAATGAGCTGTTAAGCATTACATAATGTAAACTGTTTTAATGTTCTTAACTTTTTTTATAAAGAGTCATAATTTACAAATTAAAATAATGAACGTGCATAGATAGAACATTTAACATTATAACTGTAAGCTTTCATTACCACCAGATGATAAGTGTGTGAGAAATGCAGTTTGTGTAGTTAAAGCTCCTGTAATCCAGGCAGCATAGTCATACAGTCATTTGTGGCGATCTGAGTGTTTCAGGACAAATCATAAACTAGTTTTTATTGTCTATTGCTGTTTTCCCATAGCAGCTCAGTTAGCCGTTTAAGATGGCTGACATACGCTCTAATTGGCACGTTGGCATTAATGACAGGATTTCTGCTTGTTGATGGCCTGCCTCAGTATAATTAGAGAGTTTTGAATCCTTAAATTTTTATGCATTGTCTTCGCTTGGCCCATAAATGCTGCATACAGCAATAGGATTGCAGTTTAAATGCATATTGTGTCATGAACTAATTTTTCATCCTCCCCCCTTTTCTCCAAAATGAACAATGACTCACTTGAGAGATAAATGATGAGTCACTGAAGACATCTTTGTCTTCTTTCCACTTAGCGCAGGTTTGTAGAAGTGTTTTTATTCTCATTTTGGAGCACTCACACATACACACATTTCACATCACAGCCAGTTCAGAGATATTTATCAATGCTCGCCACGACTCTTTGTCATTGTGGGTGGAGGCCACTGAAGAGCTCTGGTGCGGCTGATGGATGGCGCTCAGTGTGGGGTAAACACAACGTTTGGCATCTGTGTCAGACACACAATCATTGGGTGCAACCCAGAGTTCTGCCAATCCTCTGTTGGCTCGCCGCTCCTTTGATATCAGCCGAGGGCGTCTTTCCCACGTGGGTGTAGTCTCATCATGTCTGCCTTTTGTTTTCCCAGTGAATCTATTAAACAAACCAATCAAGAGCTGTTGTATTTTTACACTGCCGGTTGCGTCACGCTAGAGACTCCGATCAGCCTCTTCGTTCTTCATATAATCCCCCACAGCTGCATATTTTGAAGGGAGGGTGTGAAATCTGTGGAAGATTTAACGGCAGAGGTCTTATGATATCAAGGCTCTGAATCACTGACCCATCTGGAGAAGTCGTACAACATAAATAAGCAGTATGCCCATTACAACACCAAATCAACTGGTGACTGTAAAGCAACTAAAGATGCCACATGAAAGTTACTGTTAGTGCTGGACAGAGTAGATCATAAGACTTTAACCACGGTGGAATAATACCTAATAATTCCCCAGACTAAGAGTTGTGATTCATGGGCTGTGGGATTACGTTCATTGTCTGTTGCTTTAAGGTGTTACAACACCTAAGGGCTGGATCACATGATTGTACGTTTTATGAGCATCTCATTTTACATTAAAATTATTAAGCCTGAACTCGCAGGGAGAGTTTTGTCTTGCCAGACTAGTTGAAGTAACAGATGTCTACCTGAATCTCCTCTATCATATTCAATATTATTATAAATTATATTTTATTGGTGTAACACAATGTATTTAAATTAGTGTTGTTAATTTATTTATTTATATATTTATAAACCTCTAAATCCTTCTGAGATCTTTCTTTTAAATGTGCATTTTTATCAGGCTCCTATGAAAATAATATTGTACATTTTATGTACATGAAAATATGGCAATAACAGACTTATAACCTTTTCATTGCAATTAAAGTGAAATTACTGAACCTAAACATTGAAGCGTGAAAAAAAAAATAAAAAATGCTCATATAAAAGAAAAAATTCTGACGGACGGATCAATTTTGTGTGTGTGTGTGTGTGTGTGTCTATGTGTGTATGTGTATGTGTATGTGTATGTATATATATATATATATATATATATATATATACATACATACACACACACACACATATATACACACACTTGACCCAGTTGTATTAAATATAATTTAATACTAATAAAATATTACATATGTAATATTTATGACTTGAGTTTATTTCAGTTCATGTTAATTTTGTTGGTAACTTTTTTGGTTTATGTTTATATATGTAATTATTAGTATGAAATGATATTTAATACAACTGAGTCAAATATTAAATTGTACCAAGTCATTTTAACTGAACCCTTTACAAAAATCTTGGCATTTTCAATGTAGATTAATTTTTAATTACATCTATTTGATAATAAAAATGCTCTTTACGAATTGTGTTTAGGAGGTTTTAGTATATTTGTAATGACATTTTCAGAAATTTGGCCTTTTCATATAGCGAAACACTCTCTCTCTCCCACACACCCACACACAGACGTATCCTGTGGATCCACTCAGATTCAAATTCCATCTTTATCTTTATGACTGCACCTCATCACACAGACACAGGTCAGCATGAGGCACTGTACCTCCTAACCCTCCTCCTGCTATGTGTGTGTGTGTGTGTGTGTGTGTGTGTGTGTGTGTGTGTGTGTGTAAATGTGTTTTGTGTCAGCATACGTGTGTTGGTGGCCATTATTTCCATTACCCTGTTGAAATAACCTCTCTGCGTTCAGTAACAGGCCACAGATGTGAGTGTGTATGTGTCCAGCATTAAACTCGCACCGAATTCCTGTAGTTTCATGACCGTGTGAGTCCGGATTAGAATTGCGTCTCTCTGCAGTCGAGCATAAAAGAGGGGAAAAAATGGCTGTGTTTGTTTTTTCATTGGTATGACACACACACAGACACACAGATGTGAACGCTATTAAATGCACTTCTACTGCTTATTTTGGTCAGAAATGATGTAAAAGGGTTTCTAAATGATTTCTAGAGGCCAGCAATTGTTCCGCTTGCCTGGGCTTTGGCCCCTGGGTGTGTGTTTGACTCTGTATGTGTGTGTGTGTATGTGTGTATCGCTGGGTTAGATCAGCAGGAGTTGGTCATGCTGCTGTGTTTGATTTAGGACTGACACATACAAATACAGTCACATATGAATATAGCAAGGCAGAAGATAGGCATGTTCTTGGAAGACATCTTAATCTTTAAAAGAAAGTGTTCAGAATTGCTCCAACTAAACCGTAGAATGAAAAATGGGCAAACGGTGCAAAACTGAGAAAGGGAGAGGATAGAAATATAAAGAAAGAAAGAGAGCGCCTTAAATTGAGTGCCTTAAATTTAAAACAAACTATTCAATTAAATTAGCAATATTAATTTCAAGTGGTAGATCAAGTAGAAATAATCCCTTAAAGGGATAGTTCACCCAAAACTGTGCAAATTCTGTGATCAGTTAGTCATTATAAACCTGTATGGTTTTCTTTCATCTATGGAACACAAAAGAAGATATTTTGAAGAAAGTTTGAGGTGTTTTTGTCCATACAAAGACAACATTAGACCAAACTGATTTTCACTGTAAGAGCACTTAAAAAAAAACACTGGGATATTTTTTTAAATATTTTATTTTGTGTTCCACAGAAGAAGAAAAAATGCAAATCAATGTGAATAAATGACTGCATTTTTATTTTTAGATGTTCACATTAAGGCAACAACTGCACTCTTTACGGATTTTTTTTTTTTTACATTTTTTAGATTTTAATTAAAGTTACTTTTTTTATTTTAATTACATTTTTTATGCTAAAAACAAATCATCTGAAGTTGTTTTTAGCAGGTTCTAAATTTTTTGTGTTGACATTTTCTCACATTTGGCATTCTCAAGTGTAGCGAAAAACAGAGAGAGGGTGCTTTGGACAACCAGAGAATTCATAAAAGAAGACCTACACAGATTTGTCCTCTAGAAGAGACATGACTGACTGTATCAGAGGATCTAAGTTGACGTGACTAGCTATGGATCCTCCAAGCCACTTTAACAACAGGTGCAAAGACTCAGTCAATTACTTTCTTACTGTGTGCATGTGTGTGAGTGTGTGATGGTAATCTTTAGATACGGAAGCAGGATTTCCAAGGATTTTTCATTTTTCCAAACAGCTGAAATCATTAAATCTGCCTATGTCATTTTTCATTTATCAAAAAAGTTTTTAGATTTAAAACAGATCTGATCAGAAAATTTTTTCTAGTATTTATTTAGTTTGATTTAGAGTCAGTGCAAACAGATCCGCAGACAGAATGACAGCACAACTACACTTGTTCCTCCGAACAGAGAGAAGAACAAAAGACAAATAAAAGTGAGCAAAAACAGGCAAACATGCCTATGAAAAAGAAAGAAATGTTCTTTCAGAGAACAAAGTTCCTGTAATAAAAGCCTGCTTCACATGTTCCGAAAGAGTGTGTGTGTGTGTGTGTGTATGTGTACTGGTATATATGGTTTATGAGGACACAAATGTGTATAATAACATGGGTACTACAACGTAAACATGGTTTATGAGGACACTTCCTGTGTGTGTGTGTGTGTGTGTGTGTGTGTGTGTGTTTGACTGCTACGTTCATAAAAGAAAAAGCAATGGTTTGTGAATAACTTGCTGCACACACAGGTTTTTCATTCAGGAGGTGTCTCCATGTCATTAACGCTGCTTAAACATGAAACCCCATTAGCAAAATAAAGCATTAAAATAAAAGGTAAAATTACAGCTGAACCATAATCTCTGAGAGCTAAATTTCATCCACCTACGTGCGTGCACACACACAGACACACACACACATACACATACACATACACACACACACACACATATGTACCTCTATTCACTTCTAGCGGTTTATGAGGTGCCAACCTGACCTGGCACTATGCCACTCTAACAGTTTAAACTTGCCTCACCGTAGACCTGAAAGGCTTTCTGCGATCCTGATCTGCGTTCACCGAATCCCATCCAAAAAACAAAGAACGAGATAAACAGCATGTGTGTGTTCTCTTATCTAAGTGCAGGATGTGTTTTGTTATATAAATAGGGTAACAATACTCTTAGTGATGTGCTGTCCTCTGGATCCATTTAACTGTTAATCAGACCAATCATCCCACACTTCCCCCCTCGTTCTCCTGTAGCCAAGCCCAGATTTTACCCTGCAGAGGTGTATGTGTGAGTGTTTTTTAAGTTGGATTACAGCCCGTGAGAAAGACACGGTGACTGCGTGTTCCATTTAGATATGATCCAGATTTTCTCCCCCCAAAGCACAGCGAACTAAAGCAGTTCAACAGTTTTAACAGTAGAGTAACAATAACCTCAACACACAGTGCACGACCCAAAGCAATATCGCCTGTACATCTGCATATTTGTCGGAAATTGCAAACGTCTGTGAGATGACATATGTTATCACCTTTTTTCATTCCGCTTTGAGAAAGTGTGTAATGAGAGTATTGTGAGATGTGTGTGTGTGTGTGTGTGTGTGTGTGTGTGCACTTATGAGGCAAGGGGAAGCCAAAGGAGAGTCATTGTGGGGTTGCGGCAGGAGGTCAGTGCAATGGGAGTGATCTGTTTCTGAGCTTAAAGTATTTTCCAAGCGGAATGTCCTTTACCGTCTATACACTGTGAACGCGTATGGCAGAGCGATCTACCATAAAGCACGCACACTATCTCTACTGCTGCTGCCGCTGAGACGTTGTGCTGTCTCAAGCGTTTTTCCCTCCCTCTCCTCGTCCCAAAGCAGGCCGTAGATAGAGACGTACCAGAACAAACTCCAGTAGGCTCCTCTCCATCATAAAGCCCCACTTCCGTCTAACCATCACATCTCTGTGATCGTTTCCATATGCGCTCTTTCTTTCTTTCTCTCTATTGCTCTACTGTGAATTTGTTTTTTTTTGTGTGATAGCTATACAAAAGCAAACACAAATCCATGATATTTAGCATAGTTAGCATGATCGATTTGGGGGAAAAAAGCAAATTGATAAAAAAAATATAAAAAACCTACTTATTTGGCTAAAGTAAATTAAACTAGGAATTGCTTATCTTTCTTCATGGAAGTATTTTTTCAGTGTATTTCAGCTTGTTCACTCTTGTTCAAAAGTGAACATAAAATTAACTACTAGTATACTGAGAATTGTGATTTAAAGTAACTTACTTTTTAAATTAAATTAGCTAATTTAATTTAAAATCTACATTATTTTGTTATGGCATATAATGGGAATTGTCATTATGGATTTGGATCAGTCAAAAAAAGCTTGATTCTTCTCAAAACTACTTTTGTAAAATGTTTACATTCATATGGAAATAAATGGTTTTGACCAAACAAATATAACTGAATAATTTGAGTGTAAGCACTACAGCCTTAATTATTAAGTTAGCCTCCTGAGTTATTAATATTTAAAATTAGGGATACACTAGTATTAAGGGCAGATATTAATTTAGTACTATTTCATTTAAATAAATACAAATAAAACTGTTTAATCACGACCACCTAATTTTTACTTATGACAGTTTTATAATTACAGTTTCACAGAATCTTGATTAAAAATATTTTGAATAGCAAAAAAAAAAAAAAAAGGTTTATTGCTCGCACTTCCTGTGCTGCGTTGCTTGATGTGGCTTCACAGTTACATTGTTCAAAATTCCAAAAAAGTAATATTTACATATCTGACTGAAAACTCTTTTGTAATTTGCGGTCGCAAAAGCAGACTGAATTTTTTTTTGGGGGATGATTTATCGTCTATGTTGGCAGTTGTTCTACTCAGTTTAAAGGATTGTGAAAGATACACTCCTCAGATTACAGGTTAGAACAGGAACAACCAGAGAAATATTTCACAAAACACACACAAAGTTCTTCAGTTTTAAGTTAAAGGTGTTTCCCATTTTTAATTACTGAGACTAGACTATGCTCCAGTGCTTTGTGTGTGTGTGTGTGTGTGTGTGTGTGTGTGTGGTGGGGGAGATGTGTGTTAGTTACAGAAGTAAGAGAAAATGTCCTCTGGGCTGAAATACTGATGAGAACTTAGGATTTTTTTGTAAGCGCGCAGAAGCAAACTTTTAATGCATACTTTGCTAATGAGCAGCTAAGCGTTACGCTCTTTAGATGTTTTGAAAAATCACCTCTGAATGTCCTACTGTATATTGAGCTCGGGACTGATGTTCTAAGCTGCTGTGAGTTCAGAGTTTTTCCATTTGTATACAAGATGGTGACCTAAAACTGTACGTTTGAATTAATGTAATATCTGGGGGGCTCACATGAGTTTGTGTTAGTGTCTTTGTTATGCACGGAACCGCAGTCGAACTGTTTCAACTGGAAACTCACATTTCACAAGTGTGTCAGCTTAAAAATAACATCAATAATTCTGATTACTTTAGGACTACTTTAAAAAGGATTACTTTAAAAATTAATCAGAAACCACCAGTTAACACATTGTTTTTAATTATTTAGATCTTCATGAAATTGCTCTTGTTTGTTTGATTGATTTTATTATTTTTTTTTTTTTCAGCTGAGCAGATCCTTCAGGCTCAGAACATTTTGATGTTTATTGTTTTCATGTTTTGTCTTTGTGTCTTTTGTCTGTGTACAGTGTTGATGAGCAGCTCTGTTTACCTGGTCTCTCTTTAGTTGTGTTTAGTCGAGTGTTAACAAGGTTTCTGGCATATGGTTTGTGAGTGTGTGTACGGCCGCACGCACATGGGCTGGATGAAATTTCTGCAAATGTCCCCAGAAGAGTAGCAAAACCTGTGTGTTTATGTGTGCGCACGCACATGGGCAGATTTTTTGTCCTTGGGGACAAAATTTCTGAAAATATATACCCAGAAGAACAGCAAAACCTGACCAAACCATCTTGTGAGGCTGGCCCTGAGAGGTAAAAGAGTAAATCTCTTAATTAAAAATTAAAAATTCTAAAAATTGCTGTTAGGGTTAGTCTGTAATGACTATAAATAGATTATGATTAATGACAGTAGATGTAATAGGAAGTCCACACACGGATATACAGTAGAAGGATGTGTTTGCTTGTATTTTTGTGTGCAAATATGTTTGTGTCCAAAATAATAATGATGTAATGCGTTATGTTTGCACTGTGATATCCAACTTCCATCTGTTACAAATATAGACCTTTAATTAAATATACGTATGTACACAGGCATTCATACACATAAACAAACACATTGTGCACACACACAGTCTAGATTTCTTTTTCTATTTCCTCCACATGTACTTGCAAACTATTCATTTTGAATTGTAGGAAATCTTGAGTGAATTAAACTGAAAATTGGATAGCATGAGTATCTTTCTGCATTGATTGGCTGGGAAAATCCCTGTACCGTGTTCCTGTGTGTGTGTGTATGCGCATGTGTGTGTGTGATATCTGTAGTGTCATGCCTGCTACTAATGTGAGTTCTGGTAAAGTTATCACTGCTGATACATGATATCACATAATCTCAGCCACATGCGTGTGTGTGTGTCACCCTCCATAAACTCGAGTCTAACGTGTGTACATATCTGTGTGTGTGTACGTGTGTTTGAATGGACCACAGAGATTTATTAAAGTGTTCTTCCTTCTGTCTGAGCCTTAGATGCTCTTCTCTGGCGTTTGTGCTTTAGATTGTCCTGCAGAGAGGAACTATCTCTAATGAGGACACTCTGCCAGTGGGAGACAAATATGGGATGGACCTGTGGTGCACATCCAAGACTGTTCAAGGTTTTGACTGGGGACTGAAAAAAAAATACAAATATATATATAATATATTTTATATTATAATATATATGTAATATATAATCAAGAAAATCTTTAGTTATATTTTCAGTTTAATTTTTTGCAGTGTATAGAAATATATTCTTTCTTTTAAAACTTCACTGAAAATTTAAATTAATTAATTTAAATGAATTAACTTTATTCGCAACAAGTCCTTTTCCAATCATGTAATCCTCTCTTTGCTCTGTGTTTTCCTTCATATCTTTACTGTCCTATCCAATAAAGGCAAAATTTAACTTAAAAATACATTAGAATGTACCTAAATGAACCCATTTAATAGATTGACGAGGTAGAAATGTCTCCTTGAGGTAATAATTGCAGGTTATCACTTTTTCAGCATAGAAATATTGTGTGAGTTTGTAGCTACTGTAGCACAAAGTCAGCTCTAAACGAAGAATATGATGAAGTCAGTAAAGATGAAAATGTAGCTGGAAAAAGAGGAAAAAATGAAATGGGTTAAGCTATAAATCAGACCCTACATTTCATATCTCCACGTCTCTCTGTCTTCCTTTCCATTCACAAACTTAATCTTGTTCTTTCTCTTTTGAAGCCTGTGAAGTCTGGACATCATCCATGCACCCATTCCCTCTCGCTGCCTACACATATTCCCCTTTGGTTCTGATCTCTCATATGTGTGCGTGTTTGTGTGTGCATGTGTTTGTAATTCAAAAGGTCAGAGGGTAGCCCATAAATTCGCAGTGTGACTTTGAAAGTGGATTAAGGCAGACTAGTTAAACCACTGTGAACTTTAAAACAGGACGACTGATTCATTTTAAAATTCCACACCTTCAGCTGCTGCAGATAAAAGATAAAGTCATAATGATCAACTTCTAACAATCCGAACTCTCGTAAAACTGTTGGTGTGTATAAATAACACCTGTTTATTACCAATTAGTTGTTGCATTGATGTGTTGATCTCGGCTACTTGGTTCTTCCTAATTTTATTATTACTATTCAAGCTTATAGTTCATTGAACAACTTCAACGACTGGTTAAAAAAATGATTGATTGGTTTTTGCATGCCATTGCATGTTTCCAGACATTTTGCATTCTTTAATTTCAATTTATTAGTTCACTTGAGCTTGAAGTTGCAGGTTTCTAGTTCATTTAAAATCAGACATGATTCAAATATATATACAGTATATTGATTTAGTAAGTTAACTCAAGAACTGCTCTGGCAAAATCAGTCTGATACTCATTTAAAAGATCCTGGAAAGAATCTAAAGGGATGTTTTGATTTATTTAACTATTTTACCGCACCGATGCTTAATGGGAAAGTTTGGTGGAAAGTAGTCTTTGTTGCAGTGGTACTCATTCTTAGTTCTGGAATCAAGTTGACAAACTTCTTTTGTTTGCCATTTTCAAAATGCCCTCTGAACCTGCTCTGAATCTTAGGTTCTTTGTTTCAAGGTGTTGCTTTGAATTGGATATTTTAAGTTGTGACATTACACCGCCACAAAGCAGACATAGATACCTTCCCACACAAGTTCCTAATCCTTTCTGAATGCTCGGCATTCATCCTCATATCTTCGCTTCATTTTCTTTTCTGCATGTTGACAAGCATTACATAAAGTTAGTGGACTGGTGTGTCAGATTGAAGTGATTTTCACTGAAAGGTGATATTAAAAACAAACAAACAAACATTTCTTGTGAAGAAATGAAACTCTGAGCTACTGTCACAGAACACTGTCATTAAACCTCCATTAGTGTTACTGTATATTGTCTAGTTCTTTTGACAGTTTCATATTTTATAGAGAAATAACTGAATTATTGAATGAAACTAATTAATCATAATATCCACTAAAGACACACACACACACACACATAACTCAGTTTTGAGAGATAAAATCAAAACTCAGGAACAGTTTATTCTAGTTTTAAAAACTATTCAGGCAAAAACAATCTGCAGCAGCAGTGGTTTTCTCTCCCATGGTGTTCGTGGACAGTTTAATTAAAGATGTCATTGTGATAAAATGCTCTGATGTCACATTTTCATGCCTGTTTGTCAACAAAATATTTATGCCTCTCTGCTCTCAGCAGAGTTTTGGTTCCTCAAAGAGCATTTATCTTACCAGTGTTCCAGTGTTTATATTCTGCATTGACTCATTTTTTAAGTTTATACATCATCATTTCCAGTTCATTTTTGTTGGCAAAATAAATATATAAGAGAGTTCAGACAAACCAGGCAGATGTTTATTTCCACCAGCAGTAGTTTAGGGTCAGTGATTTTAGGACACGTATAAACCTCGACTGTCTCAGCTACATGGAAAATAAACCCTGCTCTTTAGACTGCAGCTGCCCATAGGAAAGGACAGATGGAAGGGAAATAGAAGGTGTTTGTGATTGATGCAAAAGGATGAGACACAAGTGACATTTCAGTCTCACAGCCATTCATGTCCTAGCCTGTGTGTGTCTGAATGCACAAGGGTAAGGTATAATATAAAGGACAAAACATACTGTACTGTAGGGTTCAAAAGTCCAAAATATGGGATTTAAAATCTAATTAAAACTGTAAATAAATAAGGTTTAAGGTTTTATTTAAGAATGATTTTAAAACAAAAATGTTACGATGTATGCTACTGTAAGAAACATTCAAGCTTCTGCACTATTTCTAGGTCACTAATCAAATAAATATATTTGTGACATGAACCATGTGACTAGAGACCACTGAAGCACAATATGCTCATTCTCAAAACATGCTGGAAAACATGAACTAAAGGTTTAAGTTCATGCATTAAAGCAAAGGGGAAACAAATAAATTCTGAATTCATTAACATATAAAAAATTACTCTCAGAATTGTTATACTGACAGTATAATTTGTAATTAAATGAGACGAAATGCAAAATAAAAGCATTTTCTTAAGCAGACTGTAGATGAAGAGTCTCCTTTCATCTCTCTTATGCGCTTTTTGTCTTTTTCTGTATTTGTTTTGAGGGCCAATTTGTCCTTTGTCAGGGCTATTTGGTTCTCATCAACAGCTTTAGTAGTATCAGAACTGACAACCCCAAATTTAACACCATATTCATGAGCAGGATATATATTTGTATGTGTGAGGGGTGAGAAAGAGTCGTCTCTAGCTGTCATTGATATTATGTGACTGAGAATGCAAACAGAATAGAAAACAGGCTTTATCAGACCTCTCTGTGACCGCTTCGCATATAAGCAGCTAGCTCGCTAAAAGGCACAACATTCGTTCCAGTTCATTTCGTGTGTCCTGGAAAGAAAAGTGGCAGAAGCAAGCATGTGTAAAGTCATCTATTATTTCCTGTTTCTTCCACTAAAAAACTATCTTCTTTACAAATAACTATAAATTAAGGATGTCTATAATACGTTAGCATTCCCATTCATCTCAATGCTGAAATATGTCATGGACACAATTGTTGGGCAATTACCTCAGCCATAAAAGCTATGTGACTGATCACCATAACTGCAGGAAAATGACGTCCCAGATCCGTCACCAGGGCTTATTACAGAAATGTTCTCTCTTAATTCGTTTTAAGATTTGAAAAAGTTTTCCTTGATGAAATTGCCATTCTGGGTTAGGATGTACATCCCCAGATTACTATCCTGAGCTTTGGAAAAATGCAAGACCATTTCACGCTCTTAAGAGACCTTCAAAAAAAATAAAAAATAAAAATATTTTACTATAATGAAGTATTGGCAATAAACAAGCAAAAAACATTACTATAAGTCTCTCTTTCTCCTTTTGTTCCCAGCAATCTCTCGCTCAGGTTTTGCAGCCTTAAGGGCTATGGCTGTTCATAGATGCTGCTTCATAATTAGATCTTCTGTGTTCCTTACAGTCAGACTGTTTTATAGCTTTAAAGTCTTTATTTGTGATGCTCAGATTATTCCATGACATATAACAGACTCTCTTTCTTGCAGTCTTACGTGATTTCATCCCTGGAGTTCATCATGTCGCTGTACTGTTAGTCACTAGTAGGCTTTTCTGCTGCTTGATGCCCTAATGTTATTAGTGAGCCGCATCACTGGCCATGGCGTCTGAAATACTGATCGTTAATGAGAAGTAATGCTGGGGAAAATAATATGTCATACTAATTAGACGAGAAACCCGTTTTCTTGCTGCTAAAAATGAACTGAGGACAGTATAAAATTGCAGCAGTGCATAATACGTCATATCATGAACTACGTGAATCAATGCATGACTCAAGCTAACTCAGAATGTTGACAATTTATGACAGCTTTCCAGGCATAATTTGCAATTTATATGCATAATTTACCTTGCATGTGATGTTTCTTTTTTTCCTCAAAGATTTCTTTCTTTTCTTTTCTTTTCTTTTCTTTTCTTTTCTTTTCTTTCTTTCTTTCTTTCTTTCTTTCTTTCTTTCTTTCTTTCTTTCTTTCTTTCTTTTTCTCTAAATGGCAAATTACTCTGTGATACACAAATAAGAATTCAGGTCAAATGTTCTCAGAAACCAGTTTTCTAATGTAAGTGATATTGATATACTATTATAGTTTGTTTATATTTTGACTTAAATTTTATTTTTAGATTTACTTTTTTCTTTTGTTTTCATTTCAAAGTTTTGTTAATTTTGTTGTTTTTGTCATTTTCATTAATTTCTTAAAGCTTATTTAGTATTTATTTTACTAGTTTAACTTGGCAATTAGTGAAATAAGTTTTTTATATTTTATTTTATTCCTGTTAATTTTTATTTTAAGTCACGTAATTTTTATAGTTTTAGTTTTAGTTAAGGATAACCCTGGATTATCTTCATGTGCCTTGCGTGTTGATTGTACGTTGGGTTGAAATGCCACGTGTTTCCCGTAGCGTAACCGTAGGGTTGAGCAGTGTGAGTATTCTGTGCTGTCTGAGGACACGGTAAAGATTAAATGTTAACGGTCAGATCAAAGTGGGCGAGCTGTAGTGGAACATGTACCAAATCTAAATTACATGAAACAAAAGGATAAAAGGATCAGTCCAAGTTTTCTAAATAAATGCTCATGACATGTGAACAGCATTACGAGAGAGACAGCATCATCTTTCTCGTGAGCAGGGGTTGTTTTACATTGCAGCGCATCAGATCTCATGTTGTTTTCACAATAGAGATGATAATAATGAGCAGAACTGCTTCAGTGTAGCAGGTGACTATAGACTGAATTTCCACCAAACCCATCAAGGAGACTCTCATTACTTAAATGTTTTTTCTTTTTTCTTTTTTTTTTTTCATTCAGTCTCAGATCAGACATCTCAAGTTAGGGATAATATTTTCAAATAACATGTGACAAATCATTACATGACCTTTTCCAGCAACAAGTAAACTGACACTGTACTTGTTAAATTTACACTGCAATATAGTGTTAGTTTTTTAAATAAATAACTTGTATCTTTTTCTTCTTTATCTTCAGGGAAAGTGTTTTTTTTCAGTCCACACTGAGATTTTTTTCCCCCTTTTTTTTGTTTAATTATTGTATTATGTCTTACAAGAGTAAGCTGCATTAAAAATATTTGGTAGCACTTCAGTATAGAGACCAATTCTCACTGTTAACTAGTTGCTTATTAGCATGCATATTAATATTAACTGTTTATTTGTACTTATAAAGCACATATTCTGCATGACCATATTCTATTATTCATATCCCTAATCCTACCCAATACCTAAACTTAACAACTACCTTACTAACTATTAATAAGCAGCAGATTAGTAGTTTATTGATGCAAAAGTTGTATTAATGTTTTGTCAATAGAGAGAATTGGACCTTAAAATAAAGTGTGACCTAATATTTACACATTTAAAAGGCCAAAAACTTGATGTTGCATTCTATACAAATTCACAATGTAATGTAATTTCTGTGTTCGCATAGCTTGCTTGAAGATGGCATAAAATTAAAATTCACTTTATATTTTCTAAATGGATGTTACTGATGTTATTGTGGAGGATTCACCTATACAGTATGTTTCTTTTTCTTCTTTTTTTTTCCTTTTTTTTTTTTGGAAATGTTTTAAAATATTTTTATTCAGATTGATCTTATCGTGAATATGACAGTCTTCTCTCTGGTTACAAATGACCATTTGTTTTATTCACATGTTCATCACAATTCCAAAGAAAGTAACTTTTAATAGTTCCATTAAATCATATGTTTAATAACAGCATTATTTTCAATTTGCTTGTTTTTAGGATTGTATCATATTTTTATCGTAAATTAATTTCTAAAGCTCAGTGTCCTTTTTGTGTGATGGTTTCAGGCACATAACCCAAAAGGTAAAATAAAAGTGGAATGGAGGAAAAAAATGTGAATGCTCAAAAAAAGTATCAGAACAGAAAAATTGGCAGCACTTTAGTAAACTTATCTCATTTGCTCCAGCAATTTCCCTGGTTGTAAAGCATGTGTTAACAGCTGCCTAATATGAGGAACATAACATGTACCTCCTCACTTAATATAGTCTGTTGGTGATACCAAAAGTTACAGGCCAGAAAGCCGGCCGAGTTAATGTCCTAGTGCCTTGACCTCTTATTACTGTTTTATGTTTTATTGGCAGCCACTCCACCGCTATACAACCTCTTATGACCTCCCATAACGTTCATGAGTGTTCTGGATTGATCTCAAACATCATCTGCAGGACAGTTGATTTGTACCTGAGTCCGACACTACAGCAACACATCAGCCAAGCTAGCATTAGCAACTCTCTGGCTAATTTGCCTTATCCTGAAACACAACTTTAATATGCTTGGCACATGCTAATGCTATTTATCTCCACAGATAGGACTAGCACACACGTTCCATTCATCATCTTAATTGTGATTAATATTCAAATATCCTGGAGTGCTAAATGAGCTCCTTGGTGCAGCGTTTTCTCTTTAAATAAATTTCAGTAGTTTGCCAATTAATATAATGCATAGGACGAGAATAGGGATAGAGGAAATGGATGAGGTTTGTTGTCCGCAAGGAACTAAATTAGAACCTAGTCTGACACAGAAGCAAAAGTAGAATTCATAAAATATACAGTACGGCAAACATCACCAAAGCCAAGATAGTTTGACATTTTGTATTTTATGCATTTGTTGAATTTTACTTAATGCATATTTTAATGTAGTAAACAGATGTGATGATTCAAACATATTGCTTTCCAGGTTGTCTTGTATTTACAGGGGAAAACGTATTTACGGTGGTTGTTTGAGCAGAGTTACAGGCAAATTTAATTTCATATATCATCATTAGTTGCGCATATTCTTGATAGATGCTTTCTAGACAAAACAACTTTCGAGAAAGGCCAAATGTTGTATTGCGATGATTTCATCAGCTGGTAGGAACGGATGAAATGGAAAGACTAAACCATAATGTGCTGATGAAAACCAATATGATTACTGTGCTCTCAGTGCGTTTCTTCTTGGCCAACTAGTCTGTTGTGGACCAAATTCCTCATGTTTCCTATCCCTCAATGACTTTTGACTGCATTCAGATACATGCAAAAAGGCCTTTGCTATCTGTCGAGTTCAACAATGAAGGAATGACGTGCTTAACTGTATATTTTTTGTTTTATATATGAAGTAAATAATCAAATATTTGTTATTTGGGCCAACGAGTTGTGTTCTGACATCAGTTTGTTGTTTTCACTTTCTTTTTATCTTTTGACGGTTGCATGGAAAGAGAGAAACAGAGAGAAAGAGAGTTTGTTTTAGTCAGAGCAGATCTGTGTGACAGTCTTAAGCTATTCCAGGAAAATAAGAAATGCGATCATCTAAAACACAAACACATAGAAATCAGGGAATGGCAAGAGATGCGTATTTTAAGAATATAATATCAGGTTTTTATAAACAAGATCAGCCATTGTCCAAATGAAATTTGCTGAAACAGTGATTCCACTCTGTTGGGTTCAGTTTTACACGCCTAGCCTGGCAGTCTGACTGTATCCACAGAGATCTGTGTGTGTGTGTGTGTGTGTGTGTGTGTGTGTGTGTGCATGTGTGTGCGTGTATGTGTTTGTGTGTATGACACATGGACGTAACGTCGAGTTGGTTTATACAGTCATATAAATAATCTTATCTAACTTCATACACACACCTCATCAAAACTCTAAACACTCATGGTCTCCCAAGATGATACCAAGATGAGCTTATAAGTCTGGCTGTCAGCAGTGCCGCCTGGGTCTCATATACAATGTATAACAGCATTAGCATAAATGGACTGATGATTGGTGAATTCTGCTGTGTTCTGCTGAGAATTTGGTCCTTGGGTGCAGATTTGTCAAAAGGTTTCCACAGAAAACAGTATGCGGTGGCGGTTCATGAACTCATCTGTTTAAGGGCACTATTTCAGAAATTAAATCTAAATGACTACAGTTCATTGGCCTTTGCAAATTTGAAGAAGTCCACTTCACAACATGGCAATAACAATAAAAGATTTGACCCGTAGAGCACCTCTCTCTGTGAGAGAGAGAGAGAGAGAGAGAGAGAGAGAGAGAGAGAGAGAGAGAGAGAGAGAGAAATGATTCATATGGGTCAGGGCTCATTTGGAACAGGGTTTGGTCGTGTTCACATCCTGAATAAATCTTGGGTTTTCCCAATAAGTTGCACAAATCTTGTTGATTTATAAGAACCTCTTTCTTGCTTGTTTTCAGGCCTCTCAGAGTTTTTCCAGTTGCCTTGAATCTAAAACATACACAACAACTCAATCTTTAGTCATAAAACCCTCATTTATATATTCTTAATGTAATGTGAATTCCTGCTGCAGTGCATTTGGAAAGTAATCCCTGAATTAGAGTTTCTAGTTTGTTCACCACCATTATGAAATGCAGTGAGCAGAACGGCAGAGTCCAGCCAAGACTTTAGCCAGCCAGGCTCCGAGAAAATTATAAGTAATTTTATTTCGGTCTTTTATTTTTGGATTATAAATGATAATATTTATGTGTATTTATGCATATGCGCTTTTTAAGTATAAATGCTCTAATTATCAGGCACACCTTATTTTAACCTCAACAAATCCTTTTTGGAAGATGCTCAAAATATGAATGCAGTGCATTCAGTTGCTGTTTGAATAAACACACACATAAACTCTCTCATTAGAGAGATGCACTGGACGGTTCATGACCTCTCATCTGTTTTATATGCCGTTGGATATGTTGTGTGTGCCGGCCGAGGGGCGAGCAGGCAGTATTTGCTGTGGACGTGTGTGTGTGTGTGTGTGTGAGAGGGACTCGGTGAGCATGTGGTGTGGTATTTAGGTCACATTTCCAGCAGGCTGGTTTTCCAGCGTCAGACAGAATTTAAGAGCGAGGTTCAGTGAGTTCTGGACGAGCGTTTCAAACTCTGAGTTAGGAAGTTAAGCAGGTTCCTCATCTTTGCTATCATGTCCATGCGGCTTCATCATAAATACATTAAGATTTAATAGGCAGTGGAGCAGGCCGCTTCCAGATGAACCTCTGTGACTACGGCCCCACTTTTCATACAGTACCTCTCCTTTAAACCTCACAGACACACACAAAAAATATGACTGCCTTGTGCAAGTTTGTGTCTGTTTCTGCGTAAGTGAATTTCTGTTTCTAAGACTCACACACCCTTTAGACAATTAACGATTAACAGTTTAGGATTTAATGTTGGAATGATACTAATAACATTTCAGAGACAGGTTTGTGCACTTGTGTAGATGTAAGAAAGATATAATATGATTTAGTGCAGCTAAATAAATTAGTTTTTGTTTTTTTGCATTAATTTTGTGTGTGTGTGTGTGTGTGTGTGTGTGTGTGTGTGTGTGTGTGTGTGTGTGCATGTGTGTGTGTGTGTGTGTGTGTGTGTGTATTTTTATTTTTTATTTTTTTTTCAGGTCTAATCTAAGGTAATATGTGACCCTGGACCACAAAACCAGTCATAAGGGTCAGTTTTTCAAAATTAAGATTTATACATCATCTGAAAGCTGAATAAATAATCTTTCCATTGATGTATGGTTTGTTAGGATAGGACAATATTTGGCTGACATACAACTATTTGGAAATCTGGAATCTGAGGGTGCAAAAAATCTAAATACTGAGAAAATCGCCTTTACAGTTGTTCAAATGAAGTTCTTAGCAATGCATATTACTAATCAAAAATTAAGTTTTGATATATTTACAGTAGGAAATTTACAAAATATCTTCCTGGAACTTGATCTTTACTTAATATCCTAATGATTTTTGGCATAAAAGAAAAATCCATCATTTTGACCCATACAATGTATTGTTGGCTATTGCTACAAATATACCTGTGCTACTTATGACTGGTTTTGTGCTCCAAGGTAACATATTGGTATTAAAACAGAAAAACAGTATCTTGGTAACACTTTCATATAAGGACCCATTAGTTAATGTTATTTAATGCATTAACTAACAATGAGAAATATATTTGTTGCGGTATTTATTAATGTCTGTTAATGTTATTAAAAAAATATTATTATTATTATTATTATTGTTATTATTATCATTATTATTATTATTATTATTCATTGTTAGTTAATATTAGCTCAGGTCCATTAAATTATAATAAAAGATTAAACTTTTGACTAAGTAAATAAGTAAAAAATGTTAACAAATAGAACCTTATTGTTAAGTGTTAGAAGTATTTTACTCAATTATAGTACTGACTTAACTAAAATTACCTATGCCTGGGAAAAAATAAAAATAAATAAATATATATATATATATATATATATATATATATATATATACACACACACGTGTAAATATATATATATATATATATATATATATATATATATATATATATACGTCTATATATATACACGTGTGTGTGTGTGTGTGCATTTGAGTTTCCAAAGTTTTCAGGTATTCAGGTTAAAAAATAAATAAATAAAGATAGAGCGTGGCTATACTCTACTGACATAGACAAATGAGAGGACATGAATGAAACCACCCTGAAACTTCCCCCCTACAGATCATTGGGAATTAGAGTGAGTTAGGGGGCAGAAAGAGCAGAGAGACAGTGAGAGAAAGAGAGTTCTCCTGCTGCTCCTGCTGGGATCCCTGTTAAAAGTGTCCTACGCTGAGAAGGGAGAGAGGAGCGAGTGGAGGAAACAGTGATTTAAAGGAGGAAAGACTTGTTTCTACAGAGCTCGTTAAAAAATAATTAACAATTAAACCAAGTAAAATAGAGGAAGAGAATGAAATAACTGTATAATCCCTCGACCTCCATCTGTGTCTGTCTCTCACTCTCCAGGCATCAATCTCTCCTTCTCTGCTTTGCAAGGTAGCAGACGTTATAGTTCAATATTTATGTTACTCCCCGACTGCGGCTCTCTGAACTCATACAGCGCCACATATGAAGCCTTCTCCTGCGTCATGAGTGTACACAAACACACCCGGAGAGACCAATGACAGACAAAACACAACTTTGTATGTGTGAGTCTGTTTACTTATGAGGGTTTAAGCTATAGTTTGGAAAAAAAAAATTGTCTTGAGACGTTAGATAAATAAGAGCAAAGTTGTCAAATGGAATTGTATTCTTAATAATCTATATATACTGTATATTATATTGACTAAAATGCAGTAAAAACATATATATAATATTTTAAAACAAGATTGTAATTTAAAATAACTGTTTTCTGTTTTAATATATTTTAAAATAACTTATTCCTGTGAATTTTCGGCAGCCATTACTCCAGTATCACATGATCCTTCAGAAATCATTATAATATGCTGATTTGGTGATCAAGAAACATTTCTTATTATGCTAAAAACATTTGCGCTGCTTAATATTTTTGTGGAAAGCATTTATTTGAAACAGGAATCTAATCACTTTTGATCAATAGAATGAATCCTTGCTGAATAAAATTATTGCGTTTAAAAAAAAACAATCTTTTGAACAGTCATTTATGTTATTGTAAAAATGTATATATAGATTCATAGAGAGTTTATATAATAATGAGGCCTGTTTATTACACGTTCACATTTTGTTGTTAGGCCTGCTTATTTACATTTAAAATTTTTCAAATGCAACTGAAGTAACCTCTTTTTTAAAAAGCTGTTGAGCATTTTGAAATGTGAAGTTATGAGGATACAGGAACTTTGCATGCCTGGAAACAGGAGGACACCATTTCTTAGGATAATAATCAAGTGTGATCTGATGGCAGCTGCAGGGAGCAGTTCAGTGTTCGAGTCTGATTGGATTACTGACGAGACGAGAGATCTCAGGCTTGATTGTTCTCTTCCATCTAGCGCTGCATCATCAAACAGATGATAAAATAAAATCAATCTTTCACAGAATTACGTACATCTTCCCTTCTCTTTCTTTCTGTTTTCAAGTCTTTGCACTGATGTCTAACTTCACCTGTTGAACTCCCTCCTCTGGTTCTCTCTGTAGAATCTCTCTCTCTCTCCCTCTGGGGGCTGTAATAGTAGCAGATAGGAGCTTGCAGAGCCCACGGCATTTACCCAGAATGCACTAGGGGTGAGTGGGCAGTAAATCTAATATCAGTCTTGTGCAGATTGATCACCTGTCACATGACTTGCCTAATACTCTCTAAGTCTCTCCTTGTGTCTCTGTCTCGCACACACTAAACTTGAGTTATATATTAGTGAATACACTGAAAAAACTCGTTGGATTTACTCAATTTTTTAAAGGTAAGTGGTTGCAATCAATTTATTTTAGCTACATTTAAATAAACAAATTTAGTTGAAAGTTAGTCAACTAAATTTGTTTATTTAAATGTAGCTAAAATAAATTGATTGCAACCACTTACCTTAAAAATTTTTTTAGTAAATCCAATGAGTCATTTTTTTCAGTGTATAGTAAATTGTATATCATTCCTAAATATAATTATATCTCTGTTGCTGAACTACTTTGTCATGATCTTCATTACATCTGTAAGAACTTCTCAACCCCACTTTTACCAAAGTGCATGATTTGTAAACAAATACATTTTGATGTCTGCATCACATATTCCACCCCATATATGGATTTTCTAATGTAGTAAACTTGCTCTGTAGCTCACCTGATACAGCATTGCACTTGTGATATAGAGTGTTTGAACAGCAAAAGACTTGTAGAAGCAAGATAAAATGGCACGGTTGCTTCAGAAAGTGTTTTTATCTTATTATCTTATGCTAAAAATGAAATTGCATTATAAATTAGAAATATGGTTCAAATTCTTTTTTATATATAATGCTAACCCAGATCAAAATAGCAAACAACAGAAGACAGACATTTTCCACAAATGCCAACATACATGAGACAGAATGCTTTCCGCACTCCAGCCACTGACTGACTATAGACTCACTGAAAGTTTAATGCGCTGAAGTCAAACAAGAGTGTTTGTGTGTGAATCTTGAGTGGACGGGGACAGATACCCAGAGGCATTATGAAATATTTGACACACAGAGCATCACTCACTGAGACAGCTTGTTGTGTTTGAAACAGCAGCACAGTTTGTGTTTGTGTGTATTCAAGATAGAAAAACTGACATATAGCATGAGTACATTGAACAGAAAGCGACTGCTGCAAACACACATGAACACTCGAATTTCATTCATTCTCTCTTACTGTGTCTTTCACGCAGACAAGCAGTCAGAAACACAAGAGACGAGCAGCTTCCATAGGAAAAAACTTTATTTATCCTTTTAAAACGCTTTCTGAGGGCTGAGACTTGGCTTTAGTGTCATATATCGGGGAACTCTGAGGACACTGTGTGAATTCTACCAAAACAAAAAAACGCTGTCGCCACAGGGGCGTCAGCACTGCCAACACATACATCAAAACTTAAATCAATAATACTGAAATCTGCAACAAAATCTTAGTAAAAGAAAATTATAACAATAATAATGTAGTTCACTGAATAATAATAATAATAATAATAAAAAATCAGCAACAGCAGGAGGAAACATTGTGCAGCACAAGCTTTTTTTGTGAACGTTTTTTGTGGGAGTCACGGTTGGCCTAAGGCATCAGCACTGCACTGACCCGCTCTATGAACAAGTAAATTTTGTGAAAGAGTGGATGAACTGTGTGTGATGGGATGGATCTAGGCCAGAGAAAAGGTTTTCTCGTTAGATTTGTCTCTCATAATATTGTGATAATCCTTACAGGGTCAAAAGTCACCACCAATCTGTCTCTTTGCCTGAGGGGGAGTGTGTGTACCAGTGTTTGTGCGTCTGTTTGCGTGAATGCTTGGGTTTTAAGTAAGTTCTTTTCAAATAAGTCAACCTCACTGGAAGAAATGTTATTAACAGATGTCTGTAAGATCCACACTATGTCACAGGTGTCTGACCGCAGCATTAGAGAGGAAAGCCTCAAGTCTAATCTGATAAACAAGATGGCTGATTGTTTTTTTTTTCACCTTATTGTTATGGTACAGACAAATGTCAAAGGAAGCGTATGCCTTACAGCTGTTAAGAGTGCCTCGAACCAAATGTGTAAGCTAAGCTGCAAAAATCCTGCAGCAAAAGAAGTCAGTCACTGAATAAGATCCCACTACAGCGGTGCTCATCCATAAACTTCACAAACTATGCACAGCTTTTGCTGTTAAACGTACAGAGGAAGCCACTGTTTATGGTAAAATTGGGGTCAACATTTGTTAATGTACTGCAAAAAAAAAAAAAATATTATATATATATATATATATTTCCAGTAAAATATCTAAAAATTTAGGACTGTACTTATTTATTTATTTAAGCATAAATCTCATCAAAATCTCTTGAAAAAACTAAGATTACATACATGTATTGTCATTTTGCTTTCAGAGCAATCTTTTTTAAGAGATGCTTAGATATATGTACTGGAAAACAAGACAAAATTACTGTGCAAGAAAATGATTTTGTTGCAGTATGATACCATGACTGATCCACTTTAATAAGCTGACTGGTACGGTCAGTGCACCCATGTGCATTTCTATGGGTAAAAAAAACAAAGCCTTGAATTTCAAAAAGTGCTCTTCTAAGGTCAATCCTAAAGACCTGAACTGCCTTAAACAGCTCAGACAAACACACATAAATAATTAGTTTAGTTGCTCAAGCTGTTGCTGGTTTAGTTTTGTTAAACTAGTTTGCTGGTGCTTGCCCTGTATCTGATGGTGTTTATATATATGTATGTATATTGTGTGCTATAAGAATGACTGGTTGGTCAGTCAGTCAGTAAGAGAGAGAGAGAGAGAGAGAGTGTGTGTGTGTGTGTGTGTGTTTAGGCATTTCTTGAGTAATAACTCTCTCTCTCCTCTTTTCCTCTTTTATGAACGGTGTCATGGAATATTTGACCTGGTTCTATCACAGCATTTGTAAAAACAAAACAAAACAAAACAAAAATACCACCATCCCCTTGTGAAACAGGGAGGATAAAGTGTGTCAGCATGTGTGTATGTGAAGCAACTTGTATGTCTTTTTGCTGCTTTAGACTGACCTTTTAAAACCCGTTGTACAGGGACCTCTAAGTCTCCTTAATCAAAAACCAACCGAAACGGAAAAAAAAGTAAAATAAAAAGAGAAAACAATGAGACAGGAAACATTTTACTTACTAAATGTCTTTTTCCAAAAAAGACTATTTACAAAAGCTTTTGCATTTTCAAAAATCCTAATTATATTTTCATTAACAGGGTCTCTAATAAAATGGAACTTTATATCAACATTTTTTCCCAACATACATTATTTACATAATCTCGGGCCTTAAAAACTAAATTAAGAAGAAAAGACAACAAAAAACAACAGCAATAAACCCTAATCGAAATATCATTTTAAAAATCTATTTTACGAGAAAGCTACAGAGAAATATTGGGCTTCCTCTGATTGGCTGCGCTGGAGGCCAGATGCAAATGCTGCTAATTTTAAATTAGCATAGGCGTAAACACACCTGCCGCCACTGTTTGCTGTTTATCATTTCACGTGCAGTCCATATAAAAATAGATCTAGCACTAGATTTTCCAGGATGATATGGTGAGCTTGTTTTGATTCTCTGATTCGTGGATGTTTTTTTTCTGTGTGTGTTTGTATGCAAACAGGGATAATTTATGTGCATATCTGAGAGGAGGGAGAGGTGAAGGCATAATTTCACGTTCTGTATGTCGATGGATTTTTGGCTTCTGCATGGGACTCTACTTACACACGGTCATAGTCTTAGAGTCCATGTCTACATCCAAACAGACAAAAAAAAAAAAAAAGATGTTAGTGGACTAAATTATGCAAAGATACGCGTTAGCATGTCTGTGACTGAAAAGAGGTCATAGGCTCATGGTGTAGAGGCAAATCCCTAAAGATGTCTTTGACCTACAAACCTTTGGGAGATAGAATAAGAAAAAAAAAAATAATGACAAGATACAAAAATTATTCAGCACTTCACGCATCACTGACAACAGATAGCAAATAACTACTTGTGTTCGGCTGAGAGGAGAGAGAATTTCAACTGAAACAATTCTCAAATGAACAAAAAGCAGACTGGGAGTTGTGGAAGGTCTGACACTGGTGTTTACATATTAAATTCCCTATTTCACTCACTCGCTTTTCCACCGAGAAGCTGTTTGTTACTGACCCGTGAACACCAAAGTGTGTATGAGTACGAGTGTGTTTTTTTTTGTTCAATTGCCTCTACAGCATGTAAAATGAATGAGTGTCTGGAGAGACGCAAGGAAAAGAGAGGACATATTGAGTGTGTGAGGAAGAGAGCGGCATTCGTAACAGTGTTTAAGACATTTTCTTTGAGCGAGACACTGTGAAAGCTGCAAGAATCGAGTTGATACTGATCAAAACAAAACACTGTGATGGATTGAGAGATGAAAAACAGACCAAAAACTAAGCGAAGAGTCGTAACGGTACAAAAAAAACACACAAATGAGAGCTTCCTGCTTTATGATGTCACTCTAGCGTCCCTCTGTGATTGGTTGTCGGCTGTTCTTCAGCGGTGAAGTCCATGCCTGAGTGCCCTGCAATTTGGGGAGGTTTTTCTGCCGTTTCACACACATCGAGAGCGACCGGCACGCACACGTACACACAGTGTAGTGTTCAGAAAAGGAACGGAGGGAAGGAAATCAGAGGTTAATGTCATCCGCATAGTCTTTTTCATTCCTCTTTTCCACTTCTCCCTCTCCATCCTCTTGCACACGGAGCAAACAGGGTTAGGTAATGAAAAAAAGATTCAGGATACCTTACAAAAACGAGTTCTTATTGCGGTTGCTTCGCTCGCGTTCTCTCAGACTTTGTAGTAGATATTGGCGGGGCTCTGGGGTGGCATTTCCTGCACTATGTAGACGGGGTGCCCATAGTCTCCGCTCACTTTTTCATAGTGTGGACAGTAGTTATTCTCTGTTGTCCGCAGGGGGATGATGATGTCACTCGGTTCTGAGCCGGCCTGGGCGGCTCCTTTGGGCGTGGCCAGAGTGCTGAGTGACAGGGCAGTCCCGCCCCTGGGCTGCGAGTGCTTGCGGGATCTCTTGCGAAGCTTGAGGAGCAAGACGATGAGGATGATGATGATGAGGAGGAAGATGACACAGCCAGCTCCGATGGCAGCGAAGAGGGCCGGTTTGGAGCCGAAAATTCCCTCCACTGACCCGGGACTGTTATCCTGGTTTCTTGTGTCTGAAAGGAAAAAAAAGGACATGAGTGGTGCACACTCGTTTTCCTCTTGAATGATGTCAGCAACACACACTCTCATTATCAATGTTTGGAGTCACTCTCTGTTGTCTGAGGCAAAGATAACCGAAGATGGCTGTAGAAACGAACTTCTGAGTTTGTTAGCATTGGCACTGAGCTACTTTTAAAGTAAATAAAACCGTTGCTGCGTTTATTGTTGCACTGCCAGCTGAAACAGCTACCGATGACTCCTGCAGCTAAATAGGCATTACGAATACACATTATTCCTTGACAATAAAATCCATGTTGTCAAGTATATGTAACGGCTGTTCGAAGCTAAACAACACACACCCAGATTGGAATAATCCTTTCAAATGGTAGTCCAGCAATGAACAATACAAAGTTCTGACTGTGTATTTCAATGGCATACATAAAATTTAAGCAGCATAGCATTTGTAGTTTAATAGAAGGGATGGGTCACGATGGTCAACTAATCATCAAATAGTTGATTAGTGAGGTTTGCTATCTACACTACCATTCAAACGTTTAGGGGTTGCTGAGATTTTTTCTTTTTTTTTGTTTTGTTTTTGAAAGAGGTCTCTTATGCTCATCAAAACTGCATTTAAATGTCATTTACTCCTGATGGCAAACTGATTTTTCAGCAACTTTTATCCAGTCTTCAGTGTCACGTGATCCTTCAGAAATACTGATTTGGTTCTCAAGAAACATTCCTTGCAATTATCAATGTTGAAAACAGTTGTTCTGCTTAATAATTTTGTGAAAATTTTAAAAGAAAAATTACTGACCCCAAACTTTGGAACAGTTGTATAGTTTGTATTTCAACATTTCACATTTGATGCATGTATTTCAATGGTAGTGCTTCAGCTTCACAACTTGCATGGTAAATCCCTCTAAAAAATTGTTTAACTTTAAATTCATTGTCTTAAACCAGCACCATTCACTTTTTTGTATTGTGTGTTCCATCATGAGTGTTGTTTTTATAACAGTCTGTATTGAATTAAAATAAAGTTGTAATAAATAGAAGTAGCAACAGATATTCTTCCATATTACAATCCAAGTAAAAACTTCTTTTTTGTTTTAAATACAGAGTGAGGACTTGGTTCTATCCCCCAGCTGTTGATTGGATGGAGGCAGATCTGAATGCAAGCTTGAGGTCGATTGTAAGAAAGTGGCGTGGTATAAGCAGACTAAATAACTGAAGAATGTCCAAATGGAATCATGTGATCCTGAACCGAGCTTAATTAAACCAATTAGTTGACGAGTCATTCATATAACCCACCAACTAACCGATTTTGAGAAGATGCAACAGCAGTTAATGTCGGAGTGTAATATGTCCTCTCATAGCAGAAGAATCTGACCTCAAGAATCTGTGTGGTGTGATCACTGCAGCACGAGTCGCTCTGTTCTTTCCTAATGATTCTGTCTCTCTGTTTCTCTCTTTCTTTCTCTCCTAATGAAGTTTAGACCTCCCGTAGGTTAATGGCTGCTGGGACGTGATAAAGACATGCTACATTAACTCCTGTCTCTCTCTTGCACACACGCAGCTGCCTGAGGGAGGCAGTAGCTCTGCATTGCTGCATTTCATATGCTGGTTTTCTTAGTGAATTTTACTGTGGTAGATCTTCACTGCTGAACTTCGATCAGTTTGTCCTCTGAATATCCAATGTCATTTATAGGAAAACACCATCATCATCCCAAAGCAGCTGGTGTAAACACAGATGATTTGTGTTTCCTCACCTCTGCCGGGCATTATGGAGCCGTTCCCATCTGAGTCTCTGCCTCGATCTATCTTGCGGGAAGGGCTGGTTGTGGGGTCCTTGATCTCATTGTCCCGGTCCTGGTCTGGGAGGTCTGTTAAATCTGGATCTGGTGCATTTGGATCTGAAACATATAATCACATACATAACTACTTAGGAACAAAAAACATTCAAGGAAATGAATTTCAGTACAGCATATGTTTGAATGTATTCATTTAGATTTTGGTGTCAGGATCCTTTTATGTCTAAGTTCCTGTTTCTGCTTATGAGTCAGAGTACAAAATCTAAAGGCAGAAACTGTGTATTCTGTGTGAACGTATATGAAGAAGTGTGTGGATGGTATGAAGTCATCCTAACTTGGATAATGTTTAACTCCAATCTAACTGGTGGTTAATGAGTCAGCTGACTTAATCATCCACCAAATGGCACTTAAATGACTTTACCTTTGGACATGCTGAAGATAAAGAAGGTATGCGTGTGTGTAACTCACCTTGGCCCACTTTCATGATGATCTTCATGGATCTCGTGCTACAAACCCCACCTTCTCTGTTTTCCAGCCCTTCCTGTGTTCCATTAGAAGTTGCTGTAGAGCGAGAGAGAGAGAGAAAGAGAGGGGCTTGGTGATTGTCGTGGCGAATTAGGTTTAGATTTATAGGACTTTTGATTGGAGTTCTTGCTGCAAACCAAAGCAGGAAAAGGAAACCCTAATTTACCTCTATAAATCACACGCAAAACACAAGCACATGCAAACACACGTATACACACGGTCTCTGGCTAAGGAAATGCTCGTTTAGCCCTTAAATCAGACATTGCAACCTAATATTACCTTAGAAACATCTAAAAACAAACTAACGTTTGTGTGTGTGTCTCAGAATATGGACAAGATGAAAAAAGCTCCAGTGTATTCTCCTGTTACTAGTCCCTATGATAGTAATCTGATCCCATGGGAATGCACAAACACACACACACACACACGCAGACCATGGAGTAAGAAAAGCCATGTGTATGAATTTTCTTGCGTAGGCCCAGAAGCCTCAATGTTTCCTACAGAATGATCCCTGTGAGTTTGAGAGATCGGAGACACAAACAGACCTAAAAATATGCCACAATGTACCATGTTGCATCTCTGCTATGTGTCTGAGAAAGACATAAGTGTGAGAAAGTGAGCTTGCTGTGAATAGGTGACACACATACATATATGTATACAAAACAGACAAACACACACTCCCATTATGTGGTTTAATAAACCGATATTGTCACAGCGGGTGATCCACCTTCATTCAATTTAACCCCCAATTATGCTCGCACAAGTTCACACACACACACACAGACACACACACATTAGTTTCCATTAGTTTGTTCTCATTAAGAGGTGTGATTGAGAAGTGCTGAGAGCGCATGTGTAAGCACTAATGAGGAACTATAGAACAGGTAAGATAAGAAAATATGCTTGTTCACAAAAACACACACATTTACAGCAATCACAGACTACGATGAGTCCTCACTAGATATGACACTTTAATTTGACATTTTCATAGTGTCAGACAAACACAAGGAGATCTTTTTAACTTTTTTCCTGTTTTCTTGCTAAATTTAATCAAAGACAAAAGGTGTGTCCTATTTTGCACACTAATGCATTTTGTAGCATTAATGTATTTTCACACATTGGAGGCGTAGCGCACTGCAAGTACTTGTTTACTTGTTCAAATAACATGATAAAGCTACTAACAACATTATACATTTAAAACTGTTTAATTTAAACAAAAAACAGCATATAAGGTCTCTAGACTGCAACTCAAATTGCCAAAATGTTTTTCTTTTTTTGCATTTTCGACTATTTTAAATATAGGCCTAGTTTGTATCAGTCAAAAATCACATTTTGTGTCAGTTAAAAAAAACAAAAAAACATCTGAGCGAGTTGTGATATCCATTCTGCAAACAAATGACTAATAAACTGGCTTGTTTTAATGACTAAGTGATAACCAATCTTAAACTTGCACGTGAGTAAGCAGACTGAATCAGAATCACTGGCTCTGAGTGAATCGTTCAGAGCCATTACAGAAATTGCAACTGACTCCCTCACTAAACTTTTAAAGGGATGGTTCACCCAAAAATGAAAATTCTGTCATTAATTACTCATCCTCATGTTGTTCCAATCCTGTAAGACTTTTATTCATCTTGGAAACACAAATTAAGATATTTTTGCTGAAATCCGAGAGCTTTCTGAAACTGCATAGACATAACCCAACTGAAATTTTATGGTTTTATGGCTCATGTGACATCAGTGGTTCAACTTTAATGTTATGAAGCTACGAGAATAGCTTCAGTTTCTTCTCTTCCAGGTCGGTCTTCATCGTATACACGAAGCCTTGTTTACAAGCAGAAGAATGCACACGCATGCGTCTTTTTCTTGTGCACAAAAAGTATTCTTGTAGCTTCATAACATTATGGTTGAAGCACTGATGTCACATGGACTATTTTAATGATGTTCTTACTATCCTTCTGAGCCATAAAACGTTTCAGTTGCGTTGCTGTCTATACTGGGTCAGAAAGCTCTCGAATTTCATCAAAAATAACTTAATTTGTGTTCCGAAGAAGAATGAAGGTCTTACGGGTTTGGAACAACATGGGGGTGAGTATTTAAAGACAGAATTTTCATTTTTGGGTGAACTATCCCTTTGATCATTTTTTTTATTATGTTGGATTTGAAATGAATCATTAACCATTAATTCAAGATTTTTCATAACAGAGTTTTGTAGATGTTGGAACCATTATCAACAAAATTTGACAACATTTATTTTTTTTTTTATATATAGGCAGGACTATTAAGAAACAGTGTGACATTTATATGGAACAATCACAATAAGGATAACTTCAATGACAGCATCAATATGACAGATTCTGTAATTTGGCAGCTAAAAAAGTCATTTAAAAAAATACTTGGCTCTCTTGTTATTTTTATTTTTTTTTTTGTCTGGAGCCCAGCAAAAATACAAAACTGGTTTTCCCTTCCATTTCAACATTACGATCACTTGAAGAGGAAGGTCTTTCCTTTCTTCTAGTTATCACTGCTTTGACCAGTATCGGAAACTTTATAGCGGCAGTATGGATCTGTGCTCAGAAAGAGCCGCGAGAGACTCCAGTGAGGGAGAAAGGCCAGGGCACCGTGCTTGTGAATGGCCCTTTGTGGGCGTGTATGGGGGAGGGGTGATGTGTGTGGTTGCTAGGAGCTGCTATGATGTCATGCAGATTGAGATGTATGGCAGTAGGCAGAGTGCCAGTCTCCTTACGGTAGCACCATGCCAACCTGTCACCGTTCCAGCCACGGAATAGCATCACACGGTGCTGCTCTACACACGCACACACACCCCATCCTGACTCCAGCACACACTCACTCCAGGCTCAAACACAACACACATTCCAGACAGGCAGGGTAATCCCACCCTGTGTACTGTTAGCAATAGGATGGATTTGCTATGAAGCATTTTTGTGGCCACATTTTGTTGTCACTACATCACTGCTAGATTTTAGCTGGTCAGAACATTTCGGTCTTAATAGTTTCCTGCCCCTGTGCAAAAGGAAATTTGCTGCATGGATGGAATTAGACTATTCATTTCTAGTCAGACTCATGTCCAACTGAATTCCAAGAAGAGTAAAATCATTACAAAGAACAAAGCAGTTATTTCAAAAAAGAATATAACGTAATCACAAATACACAAATCCCCAAAGACCACGCTGGGAGATTAACATGATTTAGATTTAAAACAAGGTGTAAACACACATTAGAAAAATGTGAAGGGGCTGGGGATTTACCATCTGCCTCTATGTATGTGTGTGTGTGTGTGTGTGTGTGTGTGTGTGTGTGTGTGTGTGTGTAAGAGAGAGACAAAGAATGAAATATTCAGTCTTGTCACAAATATAGTGTTGCCCCAGTTAACAGCTCTTATTGACTGACATATAGTGTGGGTGCGCTTTTTGTGTGTGTGTATCAGCATTTGTTTGTAGCTGTACTCTCATTCTTTTGCCACCATGGAGCCATCTCATGCCTGCCTCATATTTTATCAAACACACACACACACACACACACACACACACACACACACATACATATCTAGACTTGTACACAAATACACACACAAACCCTGAAGAAGAAAAACAACCAAAACACAGTATTATTACAGTATTTTTGGGGCAATATTTTCACAAATAGTGATAGGCAAATATATAGTGATAGATAAACTATATAGTCTGATTAAATGGCCATTTCAAGTGAATTTTTTTGTAAATAATGTAATGTAATTTAATGACAACATAATATAGGTTAGCTGAAACCCATTACATCTTTTATTATTTTATAAATAACAAAATATGTAATGGCTTTTAGCTACCCTGTTCTGTGGATCCAGACAACTAGTACCAAGTATCAATAATTTTAATAAATAATAATTGTAATAACTAATAACACTTTGTTTAGCACTTTCATAGCTAAAATGCAAAAGTGATTCAAAGGAATTACAATTAAAATAGAAATATATATATATATATATATATATATATATATATATATATATATATATATATATATATATATATATATATATATATTTATTTATTAATTAAACATTAAGAGTTAAAATAATAATAAAATAAGGTAGATAAAACCAGTAACAAGCACCAACTGCAAAAATGAAATGAAATTGAATATGCTAAAGTAAAACATAAGTCTTTGTAAGGAATTTTAGTATTGTTATTAACAAAAACATGTTACTACTAATAATAATAATAATATTTGGAAAATTATAGTCATACTTTGAAAATTCTTCATTTTAGTCTCTCAAGTGTATCAAATTATATATTTATTAATAATAATAATAATAATAATTCAATACAGTAACTTAAGAGACTTGGGAAATTATAGTCATACTATGAACATTCCTTTTTCCCAAATATTAAATATTCTAACATCAAGGACTGAAGAATAGTTGGGTTTCGAAGCAAACGTTGAATATTCAGCTGCACGGCTCAGGTTTTGTGCCATATTTTCAAGTATAATCATGCAGCTGTTAAATCAACATGACAGGCCCTGATTGAGCTGAAGTTCTCCCATCACGTCTCAGAATGAGAGAATCCAAACCTCAATGAACACACATCAAATGTTCACAACCACAGCTGAGTCAGACTTTCGAAACGAATATTTTTGACAACTGTAACATTTACGTTTCAGTCGGCAGAGCCCAGTGCTGTTTCCCTCGAGTCTCTGACTGATGAGTAACTGAAACAAAGAGCAGAAGAAAAAGACGCTTCGCTGAGCGAGTTAGCCACAGTAGCCAACAGCTCCGCTCTGAGCCTTCAGGGAAAAGACAACTGTAGTCGCCGAAAGATCTGAAAAACAGCTTTGTGGAAGATGAATAATGTAGCTGCTAAAGGTTTTCAGTCTTTCAGTGGGTGAGCATGTGTGTTTGTCTGTGAGATTTGGGTCAGTGTTCATTCTAATGCAGTCGACATAACACTGAGAGCCAGTGACAGGTCACTCCAACACACACACACACACACACACACACACACACACACACACACACACACACACACACACACACACGTACACAACTCATCAGATCAGACACAGCTAGATTAGATCTTCTTTTGCTTTCAGAAGCTCATCCAATCAGATCGCTGCACTGGTCCAGCAGTCGCATAACGCACAACCTTTAAATCCGCAGGACGAGCAGCTCAATCAGAATCAGAATCAGAATGAGCTGGGAGTGTGTGTGTGTGTGTGTGTGTGTGTGTTGTGAAAGAAAATTAAAATGCAATAACCATCCAGCCTCACCGACTCCCCTGTAATTCTACATCCAAGTACAGATGGAACTTAGCGTGAATACCAAAAATGTAAATTTGTCTTCTCTGCCAACAGGTTCAGAGCAAGTATGTTTGTCATAATGGTGTGTGTGTTTTAGAGGTGATTGTTTGTTATCTTCAACAAAGCTTATATTGTTCCAGTAGAAAATCCTTTAAAATGAAGCAACACACTCATGAGGTCTGACGAAGAGAGGAATGAAACAAGAGGAGGCCCGGCCTGCTGTTCCCCTCTCTCTCTCTCTCTTTCTCTCTCTCTCTCTCTCTCTTTCTCTACATGGATCACTGGACTGATGGAATTCAACACATCATGTAACCATTCACTCCTTTCTTGCAGTTTGATTGTTTTTTCCCTTTCTTCCTGTTTGTTTTTTGTTTGTTTGATTCCTTCTTTCTGTTTATTTATTCTTTTTTTTCTTTTCTTTGCTTCTTAACTTTGCATTTCTTGGTTTTCTTCCTTCTTCGTTTTTCCTGCCCTTCCTTCATTCTTTCTGTGTTTTTTTCTTCTTACAGCTTTCTTTCTTTCTTTCTTTCTTTCTTTCTTTCTTTCTTTCTTTCTTTCTTTCTTTCTTTCTTTCTTTCTTTCTTTCTTTCTTTCTTTCTTTCTTTCTTCCTTCCTTCCTTCCTTCCTTCCTTCCTTCCTTCCTTCCTTCCTTCCTTCCTTCCTTCCTTCCTTCCTTCCTTTTCTTTCTTTCTTCTCCTGTTCCTTCCTTTCTTTCTTTCTTTCTTTCTTTCTTTCTTTCTTTCTTTCTTTCTTTCTTTCTTCTCTTGTTCCTTCCTTTTCTCTCTTTCTTTATTTCTTTCTCTTTTGTGGCTATATTTCTTTGTTTCTTTCCTCTTCATTTTCTCTCTTTCTTTCTTGCTAGCTTGAGCTGCCTTCCATCCTTCCTGCTTCTTTCTTTCTTTATTCTCCTGTTCCTTCCTTTTCTTTCTTTCTTTCTTTCTTTCTTTCTTCTCCTGTTCCTTCCTTTTCTTTCTTTCTTTCTTTCTCTCTTTCTTTCTTTCTTTCTTTCTTTTCCTGTTCCTTCCTTTTCTTTCTTTCTTTCTTTCTTTCTTTCTTTCTTTCTTTCTTTCGTCTCCTGTTCCTTCCTTTTCTTTCTTTCTTTCTTTCTTTTTCTTTCTTTCTTTCTTCTCCTGTTCCTTCCTTTTCTTTCTTTCTTTCTTTCTTTCTTTCTTTCTTTCTTTCTTTCTTTCTTTTCCTGTTCCTTCCTTTTTTTTCTTTTTCTTTCTTTCTTTCTTGCTAGCTTGAGTTTCCTTCCATCCTTCCTGCTTCTTTCTTTCTTTCTCTTTCTTTCTTTCTTTCTTTCTTTCTTTCATTGTTCCTTTCTTAACGTTTCTTTGTTTCCTTCTTTTCTCTTTCTTTCTTTACTTCTGTCTTCCTTTAGTAAACACTACCACCCATTCTCTCAAATTACCTGTAAGTGAAGAAAATGACCAGCACATTCTGTTACTGATCATAGATGCTATCTGTGTTCTCAGAAATTAGACCATTTTAAAACAACAGCACAGACCATTATGCCTATTATATTCGGACCATATTAACAGCATTTCTAGGTAAAGTGTTTTGTGATTAATGAAGCAGAGGGGAAAGCAGAGTGTGTGTGTTCTTAACGGCAGTAATCTAGATCTCCCAGAATTCAACATGTTTCATTCAGATCCTAACTTTGAAGACCTGCTTGCCCTTGTCATATTTTTAACCTATGCGTGTTAGAGAGAGAACAGAGACGGCGCACAATGGGAATGTAATTAAATGTCAATTAGTCTCTGTTCCGATGTCTCTCTAACACACACACAGACAAACACTCATTACGTGCATTAGCTCCATGGGTAGTGTGACCCATCATGCATCACTGACCTTCATCGCCTACTGGGACATAAGCATGGGCATCACTACAGCAACAGTGACCATTACTACAGCAACCACATCCATACACACAGTGATCGTAAGGCAAAATGACACACGCACACACACACACACACACACACACACACACACACACACACACAGCAGAAATCTTGCTCAGTTTGGTGCACCTGGTGCTCAACGTCCCATAAGACAAAGAAAGATGAACTCCCTGTTTTATATTGCTTTCTTTCTCTGTCTCTTATTTGCTTGTGTCTCAGAGGGGAGAAAAAGTTGTTTAGCTGACTATGTCTTTTTGTGCTAGTACTTGCCAAAGAGGTCAGATATACCACAAACACAGAACTGAAATATTCAGCCAATGTTTGTCTGCAAAGCACAACAGATTCGCAGCGTGTGTTTATGTCTCACTCTTGTATATGAAGTATTCAGAATGAATGTTTACAATAAGTGCTCACTGTAATTTAAAAAACGCAGTTTAGTATTCAGTTGACCTCACATTTGCACGTCAACAGCGCCTATTCAGAGTTCAGAAACTTGGCTTACTCATTCACAATGAGGTAACAGAGAGGAAGCAAGATAGATACTATTATTCCAAACACCAGAATAACTAATGATAAGAGTAAAATGTTGGAAAGTCTGCCAAACCTTGTGCTATTCCTGGCTGTGTGTAACACCCGCTACTCTACATATCCTTTAGATTTCAACGTTAGAAACAGGCACCTGAAGTTCTGTTCTATCAAAATCCCTGTTAAAAATTCTACGTTAAAAAAAAAAATAACAGTAACAACTATATTGGAAAAAGCAGCAACCCAGCAGCTTCCAAAAGCTCCACATCAGGAAAAAAAATCTTAACAGAAAAACAAAAAAGCTTTGAGGCAACACTTCAACACTGCAATAATGGAAAGAAATGAATCAAAGTTTTTTTTAAGATTATAATCGTTAAATGATTTTTGTTCATATTGTTTGATTTGTTAATATATTGGGTCACTATCACATTTGTTCATGTAAGAAGACAAAAAATTTGTGCTGTCAAACGATTAATCGCATCCAAAATAAAAGTTTTTGTTTACATAATATATGTATGTGTACTATGTATATTTATTATGTATATATAAATACACACACATGCATGTACATATTTCAGAAAAATGCTATTTTTATATTAAATATATTTATTTATAATATAAATTATATGAATATAAATATAGTCATGTAAATACATGTAAATATTTTCTAAATGTATACTGTATGTGTGTGTATTTATATATACATAATAAATATACACAGAACACACACATATATTATGCAAACAAAAACTTTTATTTTGCATGCAATTAATTGCGATTAATCGTTTGACAGCACTACTAAAAATACTAAAATAACTAAAAACACAGCAAAGAAAAACAATATTAAACAATTTTACTGCGACAAACATTACTGTAAACTTGTAAAATAACTTAAAATCAACAAAATGTTCTATTTACAGTATACTTTCACTTGCAGTAGCGGGTTAAACGTTTCAGAGAGCTGAAGATATCAGGCTGACGGGATATTGGATTGCAATTCAATAGCCATTTGCAATAGGAGCCAAATTCTTCTAACATTACAAAGCGGCTAAAACCGACCGTTTGCTCTTCGTTTTTGTGCATGTTAAAGGGGTAGTTTAAATCAGGCATCTAACACACACAGCTCGATGTGATATTTGACCTCTCTCACCCCAGAGCGACCACAGTGAAATGAAGCCACTCATTTTCATACTTCAGCTGTGGCCTGAGAGACAGTTATGGTGAGAGGTTACACAAAGACCCACACACACACAAACACACAATACACACACACTCATCATTCTGGTACAGTGGTTTGGTCAGAATTACTTCAAAGCTGGACTGTCTGAAATCAGAATCATATGTTGCTGACACAGCCTTAACACAAAAATACACACAGAACCGAACACACACTCGACACAGTCACACGGAAGAGAAGCTGACCCTAAACAACCCTTAATTTAGCCCTTTTTAACTCCCTTAATCCTGAAAACATTGCATAAACCATTAGAGCCTTTCTAGCAGCCGCACACTCCTCCTCATCTGGTCATTACGTGCATTTCATGCAGTGATAATCGCAAAATCTTGTGACTGCTCACTATTTTTTTTTTACTTTCCATCCCTGGCTTTTTTCTCTTTCCATCATTTTTAGCACTCCCTTGACTGTATGACGGTACTGTTTCCATTGTCATGCTTTTCAAATCAACTTCTCAAACACATGTGCATTCACACACATCTTTTTTGACAATTTGATATCTTTCAGCAAGATTCGTTTATGGAGCTAAAATTATGATGAATGAGTAAATGGCTGGTGGTTTGGTTTCTAAATCAATAAAAAAAAAAAATGGCAGGGTTAGAGCTGATCTCTGTCAAAGTAAATATCACAATCAGGTCACTAAAATGCAGAAATGCTTTAGAAATGCTTCTAAAGATGATGTGTCAATTATAAGAGCTCAAATCACTCTCATCCAACAGGTTCTGAATTAACCAGGATTCATTTCAAACCTGTACTGCTTCATGACTCCACACAAGAGTGACATGATCAGCCCAATGTCTTGCTGGAACACATACTGGAATTAAATCAGGCCATAAAAGACTGTGAATTCTCAGAATCTCTCTTCACAATTAGAAACAGACACAGAATCTGACCAAGCACAGACTTACTGACCCCAGTCCAGACATAGAAAAATACCCAAACAATAAAAACACGCATAGCTTAACGCATGAATGACAGCGATGTCAAAAGGACTGCATATTTTTGTATTCATGCCTAAATGAATTTGATTACAAAAGAACCTATAAAATAAAAATATTCTTTTTATTTGATGGGTTGGTTGTTGTTGTTTTTTTAAATCAGTATATTTATTTTGTTTTCCGAAAGAAATATAAACGTCCTGGAAAAAAAAATACTTAAATACAGGTTTGCTAATATTTGTTGTGAATCTAATTTATGTCAACTCTAAGAATTCTAAAGTAATATTAAAAAAACAGCAAAGAAGTATACTAATAAACAATTTTACTGTGGTAAACATTAGTATAACAGACATTACATGACAGAAAACAAAAATATTTCAGAACAGTAGAGATTGGAGAAACATTCTTTGAAGGTTTTAAAGAATTTAATCAACTATAAGCATAAACAATTTTGTTAGATTTATGCTTATGTGAGATTTATTTAAAAATGCCAATGGGGTAAGGGAATTAAAATTAATGCAAGATATATTCTCTGAAAAGAAGGATTAAACTTTACATACTTTTTGTTAATTTAATGTTGTTTAAAGGATAGTTAGATATTTCTACTGGAAACAGCACAACGTGTCTGGAGAACTCGAGTTTACTGTTGCGGCACAGCCTCAAAGTCATACATGTTAACTTTCTTCCGTCAAGCTGAGACAAAGAGACGGGAAAGCAGACCCGGCCTGGTTCAAAGAACTTCTGCAGACAGACTGGAGACGATTTGACAAATAGTTACATGGATAATGGAAAAGAGCGAGGAGATTTCAGTCGCTGGATTGGCCTTTGGAGCCAGCGCGCTGAACCTTGGTAGGGACTACATTGTCTACATATTGACTTGAGTATTCTGGGATGTGTGCAGCCTTCTAGATGAAGCAATTGTTCTAATTAATTAAATCTCAGAGTTTAGATTAAAACTTAAACGTTCTAAAAAGAAAACCGATACTGATATAAAGATAGAATCAAAGGCCAAAAGGGCCGTTTTAGGGTACGACGCAGGTGGCATGATGATAAGGTGAATGTTGAGCTCTGCAAAAACAGGAAACGTTGTCAGCATCACAGAAATCAACATACTGAGGGTACAGGAAAGACACAGAGGCTGAGAGAAAGAAACTCGATACCAAGCCGAAAGAGGCAAATATAGTGACAGGAGAAACAGCAGATTCTCGTGGATGGATAAAAAGCACCTGGAGTGACACTGTAGCAACTGAAAAAGCCTGACAGACACGCTCAAGGCGGGTGGGCAGAGCGACGTGTAATGATTTGTCAGTGTTAGTGAGGTCTGCAGCAGCATGTATCTGCTCAGACACAATCAGAACAAGCTAAATGGTAGCTATTCATTATCAAACCACAAGACAACATTTCATTAACGTGGAGAGCTAACAAAAATATCATAAATGCGATAATTAAAACATGCTATAAACTTTAACCACAAGAAACGTCAGGACACACAATCCGGGTTAGAGTGTACAGAGTAAAATGCTTTTTTACTTGGGAGTTTTGAGAGTGTAATTAGTTCAGTATGCTTCCTTGAGATTGTGTGCGTTTCAAAAAAGTTCTAGTTAGTGGTCAGTTTAGACATCTTGCTTACATTTAACACACACATGGGGAGGTTTATATTAAAAAGCATCTATACTGATGCCAAACTACAATCAGTTCAGGGTCTCAATGTATGTAAACAATGTAAATGTGACATACCAATAGCGCACACTGTAGAAACGCTACTCAAGAGGCTTTTTCTGAGAGGCGAATGGATGCGTGTGAAACTGACACGCTCTAAAGTCTCTCGCTGAGTTATTAACTCGGCTGACCAGTGAAAACAAGATGACCAGACACCAAAAACCACTGAACCCATAACACAAACACATTTCAGCAAAATTATTTTAAGCAGACTCATCCTGTTTACCAGAGCAAGATAAAGGAAACTGGTTGCTAGGGAGTCTGTGTGTGTGTGTGTGTGTGTGTGTGTGTGTGTGTGTGTGAGAGAGTGTTTTACTGGATCTAATAGCAGCCCTGCTGCTTGCTGGTGGTGTAGTTGTGGTGATGGGTCAGTAGAGGTGAAGTGGATTATGGGACATGTCTGGGCATCATGGCCAAAAGACCAAAAACTCAGTGAGGCACGACAACCAATGAGACATGCCTGACTGAAAGTGTCTCTCCCTCCCTCCCACCCACCATCCTTGGGGAAAGAGTTAAAAAAAGACAGTGGGGTAAAGGGGGTGGGTACACTGAGCCATAGAGAAAAGGGGACAGAAAAAGCGTGTTACATTTACCATGCTGTTCCCTGCTGTTTTTATCTCGTATGCTAAGGGTTTAGCATGCATTTATGCTGAACGCGTTGGAAATCTTTAATTCTGAATGAATGATTAATCAGCGCTTCAGTACAACTGTTGCATGCTGTTTGTGGCTGGAAAATCCTCCCTTCACTGAAAACCTCTTTCACAAAAGCTTGACTGTGCCATTTACAGATTTACACAAATATATTTACCATTACTATGGAAGCCTCTTCCTGCTTTTCTGACTTTATTTGTCATAACTGTGGCTTTATTTCTCGTAATTGCAACTTCATTTCCCACAATTGCGACTTTATGTGTCACACTGTGACTTTGCTTCTTTTTCCTAAATGGTTTCTCTCATTTTAGGCATTATTTCAATTACGTTTTATTTTTTTACTCTAAGGCAGAAACTGGCTTCCATATATTACACAATTGTTTGTTACACGTTGTTTTTCTACAGCACTAATGATATTTTTTATACTTTACCATACCCCAAACCATCACAGTCCGTGGTTTAAATTAAACAACAATAAGGACCTTTGGCTGGTCCATACATTGTGTTTTACTGTTCTTTTGGGGACATTTGAATCTCATACAGTAGGTAAAACCTGACCCAAACACACATCTAAAATTGGACTTCTCATTAATTTCTACTGTATTTAAAATAACTTTTTAGATACAATAGATACTACAATAGATTAACGCTTTAATTTGTGAAATACAACTTTAGGGATTTTTAATCAATCAACACTCAGAAAAAAAAATGTGTAAAACAGCTTGTCAGTGGGGCAGTAGCTTTAAAAGGAACTCTTTGCACCTTATTAACCCCTAAAAGTAGTACCTTACGGGTAGATATGATGTCCTTTTAAGGGTACTGCAGTTTCACAATTTTACAGTACTACAACTTTTGCAAATATGTTCTGATAGTGAAAATTTAGTTCTCAAAAGTAAAACTGGAGTTACTTACAAGTGATGTAATAGTTTGTCAAGCGTTTGAATTCAAGTCCCATGTAGTTTGGACTGAACTCCTGGAACTTGATGGTGAATTTGATGTCTTTCTCTGGTTTGTTGCAGGTCACCAGAACATTGGGGTCCAGTATGGTGCTGCAGGATTCGGCCTGCTCTTTCTTCACCAGGTAGAGTTTATAAAACTCATACGGTCTCCCCATTTCCCCTTTGGGGCAGATAATGTCCAGTTTGTCACCGATTTCTGGGTAGATCACCAAGCCCTTCCCAGACACAAACCTGAAACACAAAGCATACAAAGTTACAATAAATCACAAACACGTTTATACAGTCTTCTGACTCCCAGTAGAATCTGCATCTCTGCGGGCTTCATGATCATAAGAGGAAAAACTTGGGTTCAAATAGCCCTCCAGACTGCCAAGATCCTCCACAAAATGCTCCAGAGGGACTATCGCTGTTCCTTTTTTTCCTTTTAATAACATATTTCAAAATATAAAACAATTCCAAATATTAAAGAAAGAGAGCAACAGAAGAGCAGTCAGAAATGAGCTGGATGGAGATAGAGCTGTATCTGCTGACTGTGATTTATTAGACAGGGAAAGTGAAGCATCTGACTTAATTTATTAGAGTTTCTAATTTATTGTTCATGTGCTGATCAACACAGCTTGCACATTTAGGGAGTACATGATTCATCATCAGACTTGAGAGTGTGTGTGTGTGTGTGTGTGTGTGTGTGTGTGTGTGTGTGTAAGGGGAGATGATTGCAACACAGTCCTTTACACATTTTACTGCTAACCACACACAAACATGCCTTAAAACTACATACTCCAATGCACAGACAAAAACACTTACACAAAAATCCCCTAAAACTACAAACAACATATGAACAAACACACACACCCACCCACACACCCTCTAATCAAAAAGACATGGACACATACTAAATAATGGCAAGTAAATATACAAAGTCTTTAAATAAAACACATCATTGGAGTTCAGGAGAACTTGCATTTCCCTTATATATGGTCTTGATAAAACTCAAATATTGTCTCCGTATAATTTCATTCTGCTGGTTATTTCTGCACTCATGCACACACTCCTCGCTGCAGGCTGTTCACTGGTTTAACACACATAAGAGCGTATGAAACATCTTCACAGACGGATTAACAACAAAAACCTTTTACTGGGGCACAGGCTTCCGTCTATGCACAAAACATGTTGTATGTGTGTTCACGTGCATGTGTCTGTGTCTGAGGTGTGTACAGGATTGTGAAATCCAATTATGACTGAGTGATTACAGCCATTGAGAAGCACAATTATGTTCTCAATGAGGAGAAGGGAAACAATGGAAAACAGATAGACTCGTATAAACAAGAATACAAACACACACACTGCAGTTATGATAGCTTATAGTTTTTTTTTTCACTTAAAAGAGTAGAGAGGAAACACATCAATAACTAAAAAATGTAAATGAAAATCAAACCAAAGCAAAGCAAACAGTAAGTAGTATGTAATTTCAGAATAGAGAGTCAGTGGGGATGCACAATATATCTGTACCACATCAGTTATCGACCAAAATTAGAGATTTTTTTAATGTATCGATAAAGGGTTTTATATTATATTTATTTCGTTTTGGTCAAGATTTTTTTAATGAAAAAAAAAAAGAAATTAATGTTTATTCAACAAAGATGCATTAAGCAGATCAACAGTGACAGACATATACAGTGTTACAAAAGATTTAAATTTCAAATTAATTCTGTTCTTTTGAACTTTCTATTCATCAAAGAATCCTGAAAAAATGTCATTTTACATTTTAAATGACATTTTAAAATATATATAAAATAGAAAGGTATTATTTTAATTTTTATTAATATTTTTTGTATTTGTGGTGAGCATAAATATTAATTTTACCCCAAACTTTTGAACTGTAGAGTATATTGAAAATAACACATGAAAAAAAAAGATTTTGTATATATTGTTCTTATTATTAAAGACATAGTGAACTTTGCCAGAGGGACTGACATTGACACCAAAATGAATTTGGCAAGACCCAATAATGATAATCTGGCATATTAAATTGTGACATGCATATGCATTGTTTATCATATTATGAGGTGGTAGGCAGCCCAGAGATTAAAGTTTAATGTTGTAACACTTCATAAAAGCTGATATCTGAGGCGTTGACATGCAGAACTAGAGAATATCTGTGTGCGCGTGAGAGAATAAGAGATTTGCATGACTGAAGGAGTTTTGCAGGGTTAAACTCTTTATGTGACATTTGCCTCCTCTGTCTGCGGCCTCTTCTCTGTTCCTGTCTATCCCTTTCTTTTATCCCTCTGTTTCTAGATCTCTTTTCATTCCTCTCTTTTTTCCCCATCAATGAAGATGTCAAACTCGTGCCCTTCCTCTGACGGCCGGCTATGACTGAACAAATCAGAAACAGAAAGAGAAAGCGAGCGAGGAGGAGGAGGAATCTGACCTCCTCAACTCTGAAGAAGAGACTTCACTTCCTGTCAAATCAGCAGCTGCTGCAGACTGAGAATTTCAGAAGCAGGACCTGAGAGGGATTGTTTGCGAATGTGTGTGTGTTGGAAGCTCAAAGAGGTTTCATAATAGGCAGTGCACTCCTTAAACACACAGCGCTGATTCTGAGATCTCACCAGCAAATTTAGAATCATTTAGATAACCCTTCCTTGTTCCTACAGGAGGTTAAGGAGTTTGTTTGCCTGTGTGTGAATGCGCCATGCGTTTGTGTTGTTTGTGTCAGATAGCCAAACAAACAGGGTTTTGTGTTTCTTTTATTAACGCTTGATTACTTTGTGGTAACACATGAAACTTTATTAGTGCTGTCGAATCGATTAATCGTGATTAATCACATCCAAAAGTCTGTGTTTACATGATATATGTTTGTACTGTGTATATGTATATATAAATACACACAAATACATGTACATATTTAAGAAATATTTACGTGTGTGTGTGTATTCATATGATTTATGTTATATATATAAACATAAATATTACTGCTGCCAAATGACTAATCGCGATTAATCGCATCCAAAATAAAAGATTTTGTTTACATAATATATATGACCCTGGACCACAAAACCAGTCTTAAATTGCTGGGGTATATTTGTAGCAATAGCCAAAAATACATTGTATGGGTCAAAATTATCGATTTTTCTTTTATGCCAAAAATCATTAGGACATTAAATAAAGATCATGTTCCATGAAGATTTTTTGTAAATTTCCTACTTTAAATATATCAAAACTTAATTTTTGATTAGTAATATACATTGCTAAGAACTTCATTTGGACAACTTTAAAGGTAATTTTCTCAATATTTTGATTTTTTTGCACTATTTTCAAATAGTTGTATCTCGGCCAAATATTGTCCGATCCTAACAAACCAAACATCACTTTTGTGGTCCATATGTGTGTGTATTGTGTATAATTAATATGTATATATAAATACACACACATACAGCATATATTTTGAAAATATTTACATGTATTTACATGTATATATTTATATTCATATAATTTATATCATATATAAATATATTTAATATATAAGTGTAACATTTTTTCTTAAATATATACATGCATGTGTGTATTTATATATACATAATAAACATACACAGTACACACACATATATTATGTAAAAAACTTATTTTGGATGTGATTAATCATGACAGCACTAAAGTTAAAGTTAAAAAGTAAAAGATATCTTACTTTTAGAATGTACATGAATTAATAATCTGTTCAAAATTATATAACAATTATGTACCATACTTTTTCTCTATTCTGTCAACCTATCTCTTGAAATTTTCATATTTTGAAATTGTATTGGGTGCAGATACGAATTCTGTAATGTCGCATATCCTAGATAGGTCTGGACCAAAGGAATCCCACTCTCAAAGCATTTGTATTTTTTTTTTTTTTCTGAATATGAATCTGTCATCTTCTCCTAAGTGTATTCTCTGTTCGCAAGGATCTTTAGGCACGTTTTCGCATTGTTTTTTGGGAGTGACCCTCTCTCTCACCTTTTGGTCTCAGCTCTCACAGGACCTGTTATATTTGTTGGGTACTGAGATATGTTTGACTCCGCGCCATTTTTTCATGAATGACTTTTGGGACTTCACCTTGTCCATCCAACAAAGATGTTTACTGTTAGCTGCTTTCACAGCAGCAAAAAAAAATTGTTAGTCAACCATTGGAATCCTCCTCACACAATGGACAGACGAACCTGGACTGTGTATTTGTTGGACATTATATCGATGGAACTCTCAGCTTCTCGTATACATGGATCTAATGTGGAAACTGTAAATTTATGGCATTCAGCTTTTAATGTTGTGTCATCTTTTCTAAAATCCTTGTAAAAAAAATATTTTATTATGAGTGGGGGTGGGTTCTAAATTTGCAGTTGCTTTTTGTTTTTTACTACTGTTACCAGAAGAAAATTTTATAAAAAAAGTTGTTAACAAAAAGAATTATATAACAATAATGAAATGTAATAATTTTTAGTAATATTAAAGATGAAGGTTACTCATAAGTGTTTAATTTTTTGTATAATTAATGTAAATATGAACAATAAAATATATTAAAAATAAATATTTAAGGAACAAAGTCAGAATAACAAAATTCTAGAAAGACGAGATAATAATCAAATGCCATTTCCTGCTTAAAATGGAATTAAATCAGTAGCACATTAGAGTGAGGGAGATGTCTTAATTCAAATTGTAAATGTAATTATCCACACATACACTTCAGTTTCTGTTCACTGTGTGAAACAGAGTTAGACCCACAATCTTGCGCGCACACACACACACACACACACACACACACACACTCTCTCTCTCTCTCTCTCTCTCTCACACACACACACACTCAATAAGAGGCCTCCTCGCTTTTTAAACAAGTGAACACGGGATTAGACCAGGACTGAATGGCACCAATTAAATACTGAATACAGCAGCCATGCAAATCAGCCTCATTCAAGGGGGAGGGGGGGAGAGAGAGAGAGAGAGAGAGAGACATAGACACAGACACCTCTTAACACACAAGCGACTACATTCTGAGAAGGGGCTGTAATCACATGTCTTGGCATTAAGTCTAACCTCCACAATGGACCAACATTGGCAAATAATATACACAACACACATACCTCATTTTAAAATTTAAAGACTGGAAAGTTCACTTTTATTTTTGGTGTGTAATATATCCAACTGGAAAATGTAGTCACCTATCTCTCATTAAACAGACACACACACTCAGCATGGCGAGACGCCGGGTGTATGTATAGAGTGTGGTGGTCATGTGATTGTCCACTCTCAAGGCAGAGCTCCTACAAGTGGCTCTTTGTCTGCGAGACAGAGAAAGAGAGAGAGAGAGAGAGAGAGAGAGAGAGCGACAGCTTACACATATCCCACTCACAATAACAACTGCACACAAACTCACACACTCAAAAAACACACAGAGCCTTGGGCATCTTGTTGAGAATGGGAGAAATGAGTGAATGGAGTCTAAGAGAGATGAGGAATCTCCATAGCAGAGCCCCCCATCCTTATTAATTCTCTCTCTCTCACACACACACTTTGGATTTTTTGCATTTTTATAAAAATAAAAAAATAAAAATAAAAGGATGTACTTCATTTCTATACTGTTTTTACAAAAAAGCACATCTCTGGATGTCCTCAAATTGAGGTTATGTCAGATTTATATTACTTCTGGGGACAAATTAGCCCTAAAAGTCTAGCTTAACCAAAACCTACCACCAAAAAAAGTTAAATTTTACTTTCTGATTTAATTAAAAACAGTATTTACTTAATTTATGAACCGGTTTCTTACTTTTACACAGCTAAATGTTTTATTGAAGGTTCATATCCTGCATGAAATCCTAATCTAAATACATAGGCTAATCCTTTCATATCCTATATGATAGAAACACAGAATGCAAGCAAAGGGGATTTCTGGGATTTTTAGTCAAAGTGCAATAGTGCACCAAATCGGTCCTGGAGCAATATGATAACTCTCCATCATACAATCAGACAAAAGTATATTCTTCACTTGATTTGTTTCCTGCTGTCCTCCTCTGTCTTTAGCTGCAGGTTTTCCACTCACATTACCTTCACCAGTCCAAAAAGGCTAGAGGTTAGAGGTCAAGCTAAAGTTCCCTATACTGAACTAAGTTCTGCGAATACAACAGAATTCACAAGAACTCTTCCACTTTACTGTTTACCAGTGTCATAACATTTCCATTCACCCTGATCCCCATGTAGGACTGGTGCTGGAGGTATGGGTGAAAATCACCTGGGATCTCACAAAAGAATAATGAAACTATTTTTAGTTTGCAATGCAGTGCATTTAGTTGTGATCTGCAGTTTTAGTTATGATGACAATACCCTTGAAATAGTGTGACTAATTCATATTTTTTTATTGGACTGCTGTACGAGTTTCTTGTGACATTTGATAGTTTCACATCAAGCTTACAGGAAGACATCTGTATGACAGGTCTTCCCGTAGTGCAAGAAGATATCTTACATCTGTTCAGCTCTGAAACAATGACTTGAGCCACTGTAGAATTTTCTTACCTCAAACTCACACCAGAGAAAATAAGTCATTGCACAATTTTACCAACTTTACAGAACCTGTTAATTTTGCTACAAATACATAATAATAATAAATACGTAGCTGTTAAATATTGTGACAAACAAATATTGCAGCACTACACTAAATTACTCAATGAGTAAATAACTACAAGCAATAACACAAAATTTTACAATAGCATTTTTAATAAGCATTCTATAAATGGGGGCGTTTTGTGTACATTTAAGTTCTTTTGGGCAACCCTCCTGATTTTCTAAACAAATGATCTAGTCTGACATAATTTAAATGTTTTTTCTGTCCTTCAAATAACTTTTTTTTTAATTGCAGTTCAAACTAAATAAGCTATTTCCCAACACTAATTGGTGTATGAAATGTGTTACAATTTTTGTGTGGATGGCAACACCTCGGTTTCGCTAAATAACAACTGAATACTAATAACACTGTTATTTATAACAGCAAAAGAGCATTCATAAAATTAATAACAGCATTCATTACCAACTTTACGGGTCTCCAAATGCAATGACACAGTGGTTGCAGTTGCTACGGCAGACAGTATATATATATTTAGGGTGCAAAAGGAAAAAACACAGCCAGAAATGCTCATATTTACTCTGTCTCTCCTCTCTTTGTCAAAGTCTGTCTCTCTCCTCTCGTCTGCTCTCTCTTTCTCACACTCACACACACTCACACACATATTTGCTCTCCCACTCACTGACAGGAGTATTGTGTTTGTCTGAGTGTGAGATGAAAGGTATGAATTCCTCTAGAGCTCCTCCAGGATACCACCGTTAAATACACACACACTGAGTATAATATCTATGCTCTTAATGTGTGCATGGGTGTGTGTGTGCGAGTCACAGGTTACAGTGATGCAGAAAGAGTTTCAGAGTCTATGTGTGTGTTTCTTTCTCACAGGATCTCACATTACAGAGCAATTAAAGCAACTGCAAACACACACACACACACAAACAGGTTATACTTGGCTGACAGCTCACTCTGAAATGCCTGGGAGAAAACAGCAGAAGAAATCAAACACACACACACACACACACAGGGAAGTAATTATCATTTTACTAATAGCAACACACGTGTAGTTATCTGTGACCACATCACTGATTGATATTTACACCTCTGAGAAATATAATAGGAGTGATAGAGAGACTCTTGGGAACCAAAACCAACTAGAGAACAATGACAAGTTGTCATTACACACTAAATAACTCCATCATCACATTTTATGTGTGTGTTTCAGCATGCCTGTCATGGTAATGTGGACTAGAATAAGTGTCCGTAGCTTTTTCCCTCATCTTACACAGAAACTAAACATCTGACATGTTGGTTTCACCACATTAGCGACAACATTTCAGACAATGTTTAATTGTGAAAGTGAATTTCCTCTATTTTTACACTGAGATCATTAAACACTCGCCTTAAGTTAAATCTTGAAAAATAAAATTATTTAATAACTGTTAATTTTTTTTTTTAATCTATTCCCATTAGTTTTTAGTGTTATATTTTCCATTCAAACTTTTTTAATGTTTTTGAACAATGACTCACCAAGGCTGTATTATTTTATCAGCAATACAACTAAACAGTAATATTGTAAAATACTATTACAATATAAAATTACTGTTTTCTATTTTAACACATATATTAAAATGTAATTTATTCCTGTGATGGCAAAGCTGAATTTTCATCAGCCATCAGTTCAGTCTTCAGTGTCACATGATCCTTCAGAAATGATTCTAATATGCTGATTTAATTCTACTATGAATGTTAAAAACAGTTCATAGTTTTGTGGAATCTTGATACTTGAGATATCTTGAGAGATTCTATGATGAAAAGAAAGTTTAAAAGAAAAGCAATTATAATATAGCATTTAGCATTTTTTGTAACAATGTAAATGTTTTACTGTCACATCTTACAAAAATATTACAATGCAAACTTTTAAACAGTATAGAATTGTCCATTTATCAGCTATTGGTCATACCATGAAAATACATATTAATTTATCAGTATCTGCCAGAATTATAAAAACACTTTGTGGTGATTTTTGCCAAACCTGATATATTGTTGATATCAGCAGATTTTAAGTAAAACATGATTTATGAGCCTTTCGTATAGTCAGGTCCACTTTTCAACAGGTTTCACTGCATTTGTGAGGGCATTTCCAAAATGTAGGCCTCACAAGCACAGCTAAACCTGTAAACACACAGATGAACAAACTCTCTTTTTATGAATTAGCCGTGTAGATGTGTGTGCGTCGAGTGCGTTTTCGGCATTGTTTTATAATTAGATTTTCCATTTGTTCTGTCCAGCTGCAGGCAGAGATCACTGTCTCACCAATAATGGCTCTAAACTCCTTCTCCCCTCCATTTTAAATAATAATGAGCCTTTAAAATGGCTGATTCAGACGTATCCCTAAAAGCTGCTTTCCACAGCTCCCAGACCAGTAAACAGCTTTCAGCCTGATCTATCTGTGGGCGTCCTGAGCCTGATATTTGTGTGTTTTCAACCAAACCTAAGATCAGTGACTAGAGTTTGATCTCCCGGTGTGCGTTCAGGAGTAAGTCTTCTAATGGCAGGTAACCCTAAGCAGCTTAAAACCGCTGCGTGAGAGATCTGTTCTCAGGTCAGCCGGAGCTAATAAAGGTTATTGTGATTGGAAACTGCATGCAGAGAGCGCTGAGCTCAGATCAGCTGGAGATGAAAGCAGGCTGGAGACTTCAGCTTCTCTGATGCTTTATAGCAGCATTTAGCTGACTGAAAGCGTGACCATTTCTCCGGACACACACGCACACACGCCGGCGAGGAATGATGGGTTTAGTGAGTGTGATGGTCTGAGCTGTCGACTGGAAAGTGGATAAAAAGGATGGAGGAGCTTTGAACTCTAAAAGGGCGTGACTGATGGCCCGCTGTGTGTGTGTGTGTGTGTGTGTGTGTGTGTGTGTGTGTGTGTGTGTGTGAGTGAGTATACATAGCAGAATTTAAGCAGGTTTGGAGTTGCTAGATTTGCTAGACTCTCTTTGTTTACATGCGAGCATAAATGTGTTAAGGGTAGATATATATACCCGTAATCCACCAGTGTGTACTGTCTCACAAAGTCAAAAGAGAAAGCAAACATGAGAGTGTGAATGTGCACACGGAGAAGCGAAGGAACCAACAGATCGCAAACCTCTTCTTACAGAACGCTAATCATTTCCCAACTCACGCCCTTATGTTTGTTGTGTGTGTGTGTGTGTGTGTGTGACAGGCTCTCTGAATTTCCAAAGTCACTTTGCAGGGAAGGTTGCAGCTGTTGTACAAAAGGAAGCGTGTATGTTTACTGTTAAGGATAGACACATTATGGTCAGATCTTTCATGAGATGGTTTAAACGTGATGATACAGTGCTCTATTCCCTGTTTAAAAAGAAAGACAGAGAAATTGGTGTTTAACGTCTTGGGTTTGTTTGACGTTTATGAGTCTAGGTATTTGCATAATGGCTGATCAGAAGAAGGAGAGAGGAAACAGTTTGCTACAGAGAGACAGAAATCCGGCCCAACTATAATGATACATACGAGCATCCACCCTAAACCACAGCACTGTAGTGATTTTATCCTGCAACCTAAATGTGACTTGTCACGTTCTAAGAAAACTTTAGGTATTATCATGTGTTTGAATGAGGTAAACCATAGAGTTTAACAACAATATTAAAATCAATTTAAATTAAGTTTTTATTATATATTATATAAAACTTGAAATGTACATCTGCAATCATTTTATCCCAAAAAAAAAAAAAAAACATCATAAAAGTGCATTTACATTTATGCATTTAGCAGACGCTTTTATCCAAAGCGACTTACATTGCGTTCAAGCTACATTTCTTTTACATTTTATCAGCTCTTGCTTTCCCTAGGAATCGAACCCATGATCTTGCCGTTGCTAGCGCCATGCTCTACTATTTGAGCTAGAGGAAAGCTTTTGCATTTGACTCATGCGCTACATTCCACGTGACAGGGACAAAGGGACAAAGACAAATTATTGGTTCTCAAATCTCATTTAAAAGATGAGTTCAAAAAACTTGGTTTGTCTTCAGGCAGGACATTTTGAATGGTTAATTGTGTAAAAGATATTTAAGTGCTCTGACGGAGGGGAGAATTTTCAGCAAAAACGGACTTAAATTTCAGTCCGTTCCTCACACAAAGTTATCATATTGCTTCAGAAGATTCCGTATATAGCGTATGCATATTACATTTATTATACTTTTATTGGTCTTTTGCCCCCACTGGAGCCTGACAATAAAAATAAGTGTTTGCTTTCATTCTGGGATACAAAAACGTTTTGTGTACCACAGAAGACAGAAAATCTAAAAAGTTTGGAAGGACATGAAGTGAGTAAATGTCTGAATTCTCGTTGTAACTCTAGAAGTTAAGGCCTTGGGTAAAGTAAAGTAATGATATCCTCTGAACAGGGTTGAAATGGCACAATAGTGTCATTTTGGTGGTACAGGATGAACACAGGACAAAGGAGAAAGTATAGTGGGACTGTTTACAAAAAGTTTTGGCAGTTTACAAAACCGTACTGTGGCGGTACCATGATATAGCAGTCTTATCAGATGCTATTACTATGAAACTCTGATTTATATCAGCGCGCTGAATGATTAGCATATTCATGAACCCACAGAAACCACCTTAAAGGGATAGTTCAACCAAAACTAAAAATTCTGTCATCGTTTACTCAACCTCATGTTGTTACAGTTTTGGTTACTGTTTAGTTAAATGAGAGGAAAATAAAATTGAGACATTTCTCAAAATATATTTTATGTTGCACAGAAGAAAGAAAGTCAGGTTGGGAACGACATAAGGGTGAGTAAATGATGACATTTTTATTTTTGGGTAGGTTGTCCCTTGAAATAATTAGCAGACGTCACTGAATTCCCCTAAAAAGCCTGTGTTTACATGTCTACCTAGTTATCTAAACGAGGACATTCCGGCACAGACTTCTACTGTTTATAAATAAAGCTAATTATAATTACAACAGACTAACCATAACCCAAAACCCTAATAGAAACATTTTAGCCTTTTTACATTTTCTAAAAAACATAATTGACTTTATTTATGAATGATTTTGACCTCTGAGGATATCCGGGGCCTCCCCAAAGGGAGGTTTTGTCACAATTTAGCTAACTTCTGGGGACAATTTTGTCCCCAAAGTATAGCTAAGTAAACCCACCCCCCAGCAGCTGCCACTGCTCCTCTTCCGTCGTGTGCTCCAACAGACCCTACAACTACAAACATTACAGTCCTTAAAACAACACGGGCGCTGGGCTCGGAGCGCGTCTGTGCGTGTGAGAGCCGTTTGAGGAGGCTGTGAGAGCCCAGCGGTCATGCTTGGTCAAGGATAGACAATGTGTGTTTGTTACTTAAGCACTGTTGTTAATGAAGCCCTCCCCATGCACGCGCACACACACACACACACACGGATGTACAATAAAAATTAGGTTTCACGCCAACCCCTCTCGCTTTCTCTCTCCTTGTTATATAACGACTATAGAAATACGGTTTTAAGTTGCAAACTGAATCCCCGTTAAAATGTACATGCTTTATAGACGTCACATAGTTAGACTCGGGATATAACATTTATAGAACGCAACTCACACACACACACGCTGACAAACATCCACAACACCGTGAAATGCTATCAACGCTGGAGCAAAAGCCACTTCACACACACTTCAGAGAGGAACAGGTCTGTTGTGGAAATGCCGGCTGAGACAGAGGGAAGTGTGTGTGTGTGAGTCTGCGTGAGTCCTCTCTTACTGTTCAACATATTGAAACTCTGACAGAGTTAATCTCCTCACTGTCAACTCCTATTATAACACCACTGATCATGACATACACACACACTAACTCATGCATACAGAAACACACGCACACACACTCGTAAATGCACACGGACACATGATTGAAAGTAACACGACTCTGAGAACAATTATTACTGCTGTGGATGACTGAATATATGTCACACAGGCATCCGTGGAAATCCGTAACTTTGATCGCAGTTGAGACCAACATGATCCCCTAGCAGGTCAAAGGTCATTATGTCTTTTCATGTCGTCATAATCAGATTCTTCAGACCCAAAAAAAATGTTTTTGGAAGCTTCTACATTCACAAGACGCGGCAAATCAGAGCACGTTTTTGCAACAGGTTGGAGCCTCTCAGAGGGATCCAGGTTTAAGTCTGGCCTACATAAATAGGCTTATTTTATACTTCCCTAGAATTCTCTTTTACTTCTTAGTTATTTCTTGAAAATCCAATGCCAATGGCTTGAACATTCTTTCATTATTTACTACAACTCATTTCCAAGCTGTATGAATTTCTTTAATCTGCGGAACATTAATGATCTTTCAAAAAGTTTTGTCAGTGGGGTCCAAAACAACACTTTTTCAGAATATCTTCGGCAGAAAAAAATTGATTGTAATTTTCAGGCAGTTTTTTTTTTTTTTCAACATTTGTTTTTTTTTTTTACATTTTTAAACCATGTTTATCCACTGCTTTAGACGGTTATATGTGCACATAGAAGTTGCTGATTAAGACTAATTGTGCACCACAGAGTGTTGGGTAAATGAACAAACTTGTATGCTTGAATACACACTCACACACACATAAGTAAAGTACTTCAGTAGCATTTTTGAGCTAATGAGAGACAGATTTCCAATTAGCTCCTCATCTCCTCCCTTAGCACTGGAATATGGCCAAAACACACAGGCACATTCATACATATATCATGGATTCCCTCTTACTTTGTTTTTAAAAAACCCAAAAGCCAAAAGAAATGTAGTTAATTTGCAGTCGTTCGTCAGAAAATTGTCTCTAAACAGCTAGAGTGTTTTCTTGATAAGCGAGTGGCTGCCAAGAACTTGAATGTAGTAAAATTATATTAATTTGTAACTAGAAGAATTTGATGACGTATGTGGGAAGTAAAGCGAGTCCTCATTTTGTTGTTTGTGTGTGTTTGATTGGGTGCGCATAGTATGTGACACATTAAGGGAATAAGATATAACCTGAAATCTCTGCCTCAATGTGATAATTGTCCCAATGATTAGCTACTTTATTCTCTCTGTCTGTCGCTCTCTCTCCATTCCCAGCAGACTCCACTTCTCTTTTCTTTCCTCAAGGCAGAGGAAGGGAGGGGAGGGGTGTCGCTTTTACATTTTTCTCAGTCCAAATTATAGCTGTGAACCATGCAGATAGGAACAGAATTATACATCTGAAACCAGCGGTAAGTCTGTGCGTGAGCGCGTATGTGTAGTTGTGTCTAGAAGTAATTAAATTTACATAATTGTGTCAACAGAATAAATCAGTGAAGCTCTTGTTCCACCAAATGTTTCTTCTAGAGAAAACGCAGCGGTAGCTTTAGCTTTCAGTAAACTTTGCGTTTTGCTGATATAAATATCAGAGTGCTGAGGGGTGGAGAACACAGCCAGAGTTTTTCTAATTTTACAGTCCTTCAATTATATTTCGCATTCAGTCTGAGAAGTCTGACCTAAAACACAAATGGCACATTATTATGGGTGAGAGAGTTGTGTGTGTGTGTGTGTATGATGGTCTCTCTGCTGAGAGTCTGGTAAGAGGTTTAAAGGGTGGCTTGGACTTAATGGTGGTGGACGCTCCCATATGTCCATTGCAGAGATAGAGCGCAAAGAGCGTGATTGCCCGAGGCCCATATGTCTTTATGAGAGTGCTAAGGATAATCTTTGCATTCAACAACCAATTCATCCTTGTGCATCGAGTTGTTGCACTTTTTTAATGATATTGAGATATGCGGATGTGCCTCTCGTTAAACTCGAGAACGTTCACTAACAAATGATTCCGATATTATTTTTCTCGACTTTATGCGCTGTTTCAAATTCTCTTCCTCTCAATCGTCAGTCAGGGTCCCTGAACCTGTGACTAAGCAACACACACACATGCTCATGCACAGGTGCATACACACACACACACACACAGTCTGTAAGTAAATAAACATTAAGTACTTAAAACAACATGCAGCAACTGTGGTAAAACAGACCAGGCCAGTTTGCGCATCTGCTGTGCTGTGGAGCTCAAAGCTGTTTCAACGAGTAAAACAATCCACACACAGAGGGGCTCCAGCGACTGATATGATTTTTTTCTCGCAGGACGAGAAGCTCAAATGTTGCTGATTTCGAAGATCTCTCTAATGGGTTTAACTCCTACACATAATTTTAAAAAATATTAATTAAAATAATAATAATAATAAAAACCCTCAAAACATAAATTTTCCATACTTTGAATCTTGAGGGCCCAAGCGCTTTGCATGTAGGAAAATGGGTTATTTTTCAACATGCACAAAAAAAAAAAATTTACTTACAAAAATTAGAAGTTATAAATAGGAAAGAAAATATGGATATGAAATGTCTGAATTAGGGGGTTGCATTAAATTAATTTTAGTAAAACTTTAATAAAGTAACTTTAAAAAGTAATTTAAAACTTTGTACAGTGCTTACAAGATATCAATATATTTGATAAATCTTTCATAACATTTCTGAGTGTAAATTAACTACATGTCTGTTAAGCATTATATAATGTAATAATATTTAACTATATTTAACAGTGAAGGAACTATATACTTTAAAGTTTTTTTATTAAGTGTTTCCCAATTTCTAAACGGCTAACTATTTATTTTCCTCTGTTTCCTTCAATTATTCAGTTTAAGCATGAGAACAGTACAAATGAAAAAACAAAAACAAAATAAACGTGTTCATTTGTAATTTAGATGCGGTTTTAGATTTAAAAGCACAATTTTATGTTTTCGCGTTGCCCCTCGGGGTCTCAAATGCTAAGTTTTCAAGTTTTTTGCTCATCTTTTACAAGGCCAACCGAGAGACTCCTTAATTAAAATATTCCCCCCGAGATGAAAAACACATGTGCACTATTCATGTCCCCCTGTTTACGCTCATAACTCAGCGACTGTGTCTCAAAACCTTTTGAGCTGCCTACCAAGACGAGCCTATGATGCCCAAAATGCTGTCTAGGTGCCCAAAAAAATGCTGTCAGGGTAGGCAGCTCATTAGGTTTTGAGACCCAGCCAGTTTTCCACATAAATGCTCCACACAAAGTGCAAAACAAGACACATCATGTTAGTCAACTAATAAGACAATCTAAAAATCAACTTTTGGTTACGATATACATTGAGTTAAAAAAAAAAAAGTACATTATGACTTATTTTGCGAATGCAAAATTCTACAATAAGCTTTCTTTATTATTCTGTTGAGTCAAGCTTCAGTGGCGTCTCGAGCCATTTTTCAGGTTAAGTAAACATGTTGGACGCTCCCTTGAACGTTTTATGAGCAGCAATCAGGGAGATTTTATGAGCGTCTAGGAAACCCCCGCTTAAAAACCTATTAAATCTCTCGACACAACTCTGATTTGATCAATATGACAGGCGCAGAGAGCCACCGGGCCGCCGGGGTTTTGGGCAGGCCGGTGGCGGACACTCAGTTCGCCTCTCGTGGGGAAAAGAAGAAAAGATGGACACGCCGACAGTGAGAGAGAGAGAGAGAGAGAGAGAGGTTCCTGCTAAAAACATCGAGTAACAGTAGTAGATCTACCTATTTCTCATTTTTTAAAGTATGTAACGGAGAATTAGGCCCGCGTCAAGGCCACACGTTAAATTTATGTACACGAATTCGTAGTTAAGAAAGCCAAGAGATTCTTATCTTTCGCATAAACATTTAACGAAGTTGAACTAGCATAAAAGTGTTGTCGAATCCCCCTCAGCAAGGGATTTTGTGAGTTGATGAGAAGCGGCGGAGGAGTATGACAGCTGTGGGTTATATCCCCGGGAGAGCGCGCGCTTGCACGGTCACTTCAGGCTCGAGCTGAACGAGAGCTTCATGTTATCGCACCGGAGAGCGACCCGTGATACGAGGAGCGGAGGTTTGCAGATCGGACTCTTTTATCAACAATACAAGACCAGCTAGTACTATCACTAATCTGAGACTGCAGGCTACATGTCACGCTCTTTCTAGGGTGTTTTAAACACGCGCTCGTGCACTTACTTGAGGTTTTGTGAATTCCACACGACAGACTCCAGTGATTTGGCTGCGGGTAACGCGTATCTGCACATGGCTGTCAGAATCCAGAGGTAATATTTCCACGAGCCGTCACTTCCAGCCATCTTACACTGTTCTCGGAGAGACACAAGCCAGAAAGAAGATAAGATCCTTTCGATCGACTGTACTCCGGGTTACCGAACCACATGCAACAGAGCAGGTTAGGCGTCCAGGCGGAGGGGCTCCATGGCTCAACTTCCAAATCCAAATTTTCTAGCGTTGCCTGGAGGAAAAAAAAAGTGTCGCACAACGTTGCACAGGCGGCTTTTGGGCCAACGTTTCTCTGTTACCCAAATCGCTGCTACCTTGCACTTAGGTAGACGACAGCGCCTGACTCTTTTATTGTACTCATCTATTAGTTGAGCTAGTAGCCTCACAAAAGGTCAGATCACGCCAGATAGAGGGTGAGTGACATGCACACAGGTATAAAGACCATCAATCCCGTGCTGGGGTTCGGGTTGGTGCACAAATCCTGTCCTGATCATGTGTCAGATTTAAAGATAGACTCCTTTCGCTTTGATCCCAGATCATAGAGATGTGCTTTAGGATATGCAACAGTTCTTGTCCGAAATTTATCGCCCTATATCCATGTTCAAAGTGTCCAACTGTCAGTCACAGGACTGCCAAAAATGTCTGTCCAATTCCATTTGGATTTTCTTTCAAAAAGAACCATGAAAAGTAAACTCCCGGGTCTTGCAGCTTCTGATCTTGTATGATCTGTTGTTTTAGTGCACGCTGATAGACGGGATCTCGGCTACTGTCCGCTCCCGGCTCGCGTGCAGAAAGGCGCACACAGTTTCGTCTCAAGGATATAAACAGATGGAGAAACTTCCTCTGCGAGTTAATGAAGCGTCTTTTAGCCTTGGATCTTGTTTGGAGTTGTTCGGCGCTCAACCGTGGATCCGGTGCGTCCGCAGTCAGTCCCGCACACCGTTCACAGCGCAGTGGCTCGCGATCCATCGCCTCCACTCCCACCGAGCCGCTAAACCCCGCCCTATTCCGAAACGGACCAATCAAAGCGCACGTTTAGGGCAACGTCGCAACATGGTGTCCCTCTCTGTACAGCGAGTTTCAGAGAAGTTCAGCAGCGAAACTGATGCATTAACAAAAACGGATAGTGAGTCTAGTCTTTCTCCTTAAAGATAAGATGTTCAAAAGGGTTTGAGTTTAAGAAAGTAACTGTCGTAAGTTTTTTGCAGACAAATACGCCGCAAATTAATATTTTCCCTAGACAACGTGTGTAGCAAAGCTGACTACTTGTTACTATGGTTACTCCGTACGTTTATCTCTAATGTTGTATTTTCGTTTCTCCTCTCGGTTAGTTTATAATTTCTTGGAGTCGTTTGAATACGTAAGTATGTTTTATATTCACAGCGCATCACGGCTTACAGCTGAAAACACGGGTCTTCACCGTAAAAGCGTTAAATAACAGATTTAGGATCATTATCCCAAAGACATCCAAGAGAGTGACACTAATGATATTTGATGGTCAAACAAAGATAACGCTAATCCTTTCAGTAGTCAATACCGCCCCCTATCGGCTGTAAATAAAAAATAAAATAAAATAATACTAATAATTTGAATATTTCAAACTGTAAATGATTGATTTTAGCTTTGATTTAGCTTTTATTTGTTGTTGTTTTAGTACAACACTACTACAATATACTGTATAACAAACGGTGACACATTTATATCTTAATAATTTCAGTTGCCCATGACTGATGGCAAATCTGTCTATAAGGTCTGTGACTGATTTGTATGTCTTCCTGAGTAAGATGTGATTCTGAGTGACATATGGTGTCCTGTCAATCTATTATACAACCAATCTGTGTGTGTGTGTGTGTGTGTGTGGTTCTTCTGAGAGCCATGTGTCTTGAGAAGGGTTAGTCCTCCGGCGTGTGTTTAGATAACACAAGTGTGGTGTAGCTTTACTCTTTGAGCTCTTGTGTGTGTGTGAAATGTCAGTTTATTCATTACCCACATTTAGATCAGGTCTGAAAGGCTAGCCACACATTTAGAAATGATATATATGCAGTCATGTGATCTGTTTAAGGCTGAACGTCATCAGCTCTGGCAGAAAGAGCAGTTTGTGTTCTAAGATAGATGACTTTTAGTTAGCAGAGGTACATTTTGGCATTTTCCGTGTGATTCTTTCTGCAGGTTTGTGTGTAATGTTTACATGTCCTTTTGCATACATACAAATATCTGACCTTTTATTTCACCAGTACTCAGAGCTAAATATAGCCCCTCCACCTTAGCCTGAGTGTTAAGACCTTTCAGCCAGTCATACGCCCTCTTTTTCCTCTCTTCTTTCTTTAATCTGGTCTTTCTGTATCTGAGACGATCTGACATTTAGTACCTCGAGCCTGAACTGAAAATATTCGTTGCAACAAGCTCGAAGATAGCAAAACCACACACACACCCAAGAAGAAATTACTGGAGTGCATTTTTTCAGCAGCTATTCACTAATATGTCCATACTGCGGTCTACACACTAATAAACTAATAGTTACTAATAAACCAAAAGCACGCACAGCCACACAGAACTATTCATACTCTATAAGCACTTTGAACTTTGCATAAAGGTTGATAAAAAAGCATGCACATACATATAAATACACTACATTTCAAAAGTTTGGGGTCGGTAAGATTTTTTTGAAAGAAGTCTAATGCTTACCGTTTATTCTTTTTAAATGTATTTTTATTGCTCAAAAAAAGGTAAAATCCATAATATTGTTTAGTATTTGTATCATTTTAAAAAATAAAAAACTTTTCTATTTTAATACATTTTCAAATATAATGTATTCTTGTGATGGCAAAGCTAAATTTTTAGTATTCAGTACTCCAGTCTTCAGAAATAATTTTAATATGCTGATTTGGTGCTCAAATACATTTCTTATTATTATATGTTGAAAACATAGTTGTGCTGCTTGATAATTTTGTGGAAGCCATGTCACATTTTTTCTGGATTGGTGAATAATTTCAGAAGAATAGCATTTATTTGAATTAGAAATATATTGTAACATTATAAATGTCTCACTTTTGATCAGTGCATGCTTCCTGAATATAAATATTAATTTCTTTAAAATAAAACTGACCCAAACATTTTAATATAGTTATATATTGTTTATTTTTCAATTCATTTAATATTGCATGATCATTTAGATCACATACATACATAGACAATCTATATACGCCCTGTTTTCCTGTTCACACATGCTTGAGTGTTAATGTCTGAGCATTTGTTACCAGGCAGCCCAAAGCTTAGATAAATTCGACTGGGTGGTGAACATGTCTCTGCCCTAATGAACTCTTCCGTTTCCTTCTTATTTGTGCCTAGTATAACTAATTGACATCATTGTAAGGTTAAGCTAAGTTATCATTTTTGTCTGCATGTGCATTAAGGTGCATATGTTTGTGCACGTATATGTGGGTGAAGGGCCTTCCATTGTGTAATGTTGGATTTGGTCTTGGTCCAAAATACAGTAGATTAACTAAACAATGTTTTAGAATAGTTTCACCCAAGAAGGTGAGTTTGTGTGTGTGAGCGTGACAAGGAGGTGGAATGACTGTAATGGAGGAACTCAGGAGGGTGTTGATGGAATATTCAAGCAGATAATAGACCAATTTCACACACACCCCCCACTCCAGCACACACACTTCTCTCTCTCCCACACTCAGTCAGTAGGGAATCATGAATGACAATCCAACACTGCCCCACCCAGAAAGCCCCCGATAGGCCCAGCTCAGCACACTGCGAACACAGTATTACAACAAAAACATTTGCTTGGAGCAAAAAGAGACACACACCTACATATGCGCATACAGCCCAGTTAAAAAATCACTTCTATACAAGCAAAACTAGCCACCTGCGCACATGGACTGTATGCGGTGTGCCAGTCCTCTATAAGTATGTGTATCTGGGAACGCAGCCATAGGCAGATGATCTGGTTGTCACGGTGAGCAATGGGCTCAGAAAACTTCTGTGTGTCACTATGCGTGAATAAGTGTGTGCGTGCGTGTCTGAACCGGTAAACTTGGCGTGAAATTGTGGTGGCGACTGTGACGGATCTTCATTTCCACTCTGACAGCGGTGCTCACACACACACATTACAACCTTTGTTCTTATACAACAGGTTGGAGAAAAAGAAAAATGTGTGTGTGCATCGATGTGCGTATGTGTGCTCGCATGTATCAAGTACTAAATAAAAGTCATGTTAAGTGCCCTTAATGATTGTTTAAGAAACCCATTATGTTCGGCAAATGGATCCAGTATTGATTTCATGTCATTGTACGAGTGTCTGTGTCTCAGGTTTGATCGTCTTTCCTTACTCTTAAATAATGTATTTCTAATGGACTCCATGCTGCACTTACATACTCCATTTAAACGTGACAGGATTCCAATCAATCGCTGATCAATAACCTTTAACCTCGGTGGGCAGGTTGCTCTTAACCACTGATCTGCATTCTGTTCAGACACGGAGCCGGCTGGGTAGTTGTTTTACATCTCAACAGGGAGATTTTTGTTGCATTGTGTCATGGCTAAACTTACACGCAGACCTTCCAGTCATTCTGTCCTCAGTTTTAGCATAATTAGCTTTATTTGTGGTTTCTTTTGAAATGCTGATCAAGTTTTGGCGTATAAGGGGATGTTTTAGGCTATATTAATGCCATTAAAATATTTACACAGAGAAAAAAAATCATAAGATAAATAAGAGAAAGGTTAAGGGACTGAATCTGATTGAATTACATTAACAGTAACATTATAGTTTCCGTATAAAGCAGTGCCAATTTAATATGGTAAAGTAAAAAAATATATACTGCAAAAATAGTTTAGAACTTGGCTAAATTGCAAACTGCAAAATGAAATATATACATTTTTAATGAATATTCTATAATGGGTTATATGTCAAATGTCACCTGACCACACCAGAAAATAAGTCTCATTGAATCCACTTGGAGGAGAGAGTGTTAACAGCTTTAGATATCTATCTGCAAGTGTGATGGACATCGGTTATGATCATCTTTGATATCTCCTTTGAAGGCATCTTGAGTAAAACAGCTCTATATTTAGCGAAGCACATACAAAAGACCTGAAATGGAAGCAACACACTGCAAAAAATGCAGATTTTCTTAGATTTTTTTGTCTTGTTTCCAGCCAAGATATCTAAAAATTCTTAAATCAAGAAAAATTATTGTCTTGTTTTCAGAAAAAGACAAGTCAAAATTAAGTGAGCTTTTGCTTGAAACAAGCAAAATAATCTGCCAATGGGTTAAGCAAAATAATCATTTTCTGTTTGAAATAGGATTATTTTGCTTACCCCACTGGCAGATTATTTTGCTTGTTCCAAGCAAAAACTCACTTAATTTTGACTTGTCTTTTTCTGAAAACAAGACATTAATTTTTACTTGACTATAGAAAATCCTTCTTGATTTAAGAATTTTTAGATATCTTGGCTGGAAACAAGACAAAAAATATAAGTAAGAAAAGCATTTTTTGCCGTGCATAACCTGTTTTACAGAATACAAAAGTTTGCTGTGCAAAATTCCCATTGTTATTTTAAATGTACATTTTAACATTAAAACTGAACATGAAAACTGAAAATTAACACTGTACCTAGCAGATGTTATGCTAAACATATAATTTTTATACTCAAATATAATGTAAAAACTCAGTCAGGTCCAATGCAGACTTAAATATTATTTTAAATGTATTTTACAGTGTAATTTCTTAATCAATCAAGAATGCAGTGTATATCGGGAAACAGACAGAATATTATTTTTGTACTCTGTTGGTTTACTGAACGTATGTGTGACTCATTTGTTTACTTATGCTATTTCCACTTATATCTACTTTTCTATACAAGAATAAAATAGATGAACATGTTTCATGCTTAATGAGGGTGCATGATGAAATGCTCTTTACTGATCATTGTAAATCTATTAGTTTTATAGCTGCTCAAACCACAGACTGACTGCACTGTTCGTGAATAAACAAATGAATACACACACACACACTCACACAGAGGGCAGAAAGCAGAACACTGCTCTCAACACACAATTATCCAGCATTCCTTTGTAATTTAATATATTTCTCTGTCTCTCTGTCTCTCTCTCTCTAGCTTTTTGTATCTCTTGCTCTTTGTAAGGAGAAAAATGTAGGAAAATCTAGTGCACTGGTTTTAAAGATGGTCACACATCAGCCAGCAGATATTAGCTTAGATGTCTGATGTAATTATGCCGTAACTGTGTGTGTGTGTGTGTGTATCTGGTTGTACACAGCCCAATACATTGGCAATGAGATGTCCGGTCACAGATATCAGTCTTTTCTCTCTCTGTTCTGTTTCTGTGGTGTTGCCTGCAGCTATAGTCTGTGATAGATAAGATATTATCATGAAAGAATCTGATGTGATTGCGAACGGCTGTTTTGAGAGGGGTCTTGTGAATTACATCACCTTCTCTTTTCACATTACAGATAACTGTGATGTTTTATGTGTGTACTAATGCTTGCCTTTCACTAGAGACGATTTCACAGCACGTGTAAAAGAATATCTTTTGGTGTGCACGTGTGTGTTCGTGTATATGTTTTAATGAGTGTATGATTTTGAGTGCGTGTCTGTACAAATGAGCATGTGTGAGTCTTCTGTAACTTGAGCTCTAATGACTGTCCTGTTTCTTTAGCACCTGTCATTCATTTTTGACCCCACCATACTAGCCGTGAACTCCTCAAATGGTTTTTGTGTGTGCACACATAACGATACAAGATGACAGTGAACAAAACTCCCATATCCATAAGAACGGACTAACATCACTCACTCAATGTTTGCGTGTGCAGTCGTGTTTTGAAAGTGCACCGCTTACCGAAAGATTTGGTGAGGTTAAAAATAAACCCTACATCTCCTTTTCAGCAAAGCCATGTTTTCTAATGTCTGTAATAATATTGAAAATTTAAACATGAAACGTACAGAAATACACTAAACCTTATTTAGAAGTGTCTAGACTCTCTGACTACATATATGGACACAGACACGTAAACCGTGTCCGAAAATTGTGTGAAATTAAATTTCTGCAAAACACAACTTTCAAGAATCTGCTCTGAATTTCGTGAGTGCTCTAAAATCGTATTGTGTCTGAGATTTCTGTTCTAACGAGACTGAAATACAATACAAGCCAATTATGTTCACAAGCTTAAAGGTGCCAAGCAAGCAAAGGACCCTGTCGTTCATTAACCCCACTCTGTTCGTGGTGGTGTGTGTGTGTGTTTGTGTGTGTGTGTGTGTGTGTGTGTGTGTGTGTGAGAGAGCCTGTATGTGTTCATTAGTGGGTGCAGTAAAGCGTGTCTAAGTGGCACAGTGTGTAAGTAAATGGAGCTGAACTGCCTCTCAGCTGTGGATTTAGGTGCGTGTGTGTGTGAGAGGGTTTTTTTTTTTTTTTTTTTTTTTGTGAGAAAGGGTGAAAAAAGTAGTTCGCCCTTTCAAAGTGAACTGCTTTGTTGGTGTAATTTTGCCAGTGAGATGTGTGTGTACCCAGCGAAGAAGCTCCCAAGCCACATTTACACATTTTTAACACAAGCTACTCTCCAAACAACCGTTTTAGGAAGAAACCAAATTTGTAAATTTCGGACTGTGCATGTGTGTTTTTCTCTTGTTCCTCAGAAGTACGGGACAGATGTCACCGGTTGAGCTGCCCCCCTCCCATTGCCCCGCCTCTTCCCCTCCCTATCAAAGGCCTGGGAGTGCCGGAGTACACATCAATCATTCTGAGTGACAGGTAGGAGTGTGTGTTACATTGTGGGAACATGTATAGTGTGTGTTCAAACACAAGAATTCCTCTGTCCAGATAAAGTGCCTTTATCTGCTGCTGTCTGCCTGGTCAGACATTATTTACTACTGCCCATCCCCGCACACACTCCTTCTTTTAAAGAGGACAGAATTGCCCTTATTTCTCCCTCATTCTTTTTTAAAGTACCATCCGTTTCTCTTATTTTCCTTACCTGTGTATCTTGTATTTTAGATCTACGTTAAAATGTGCAGTTGCTTGGCAAATGCTTTCTTGCCAAAGGACCGTGCTTTGTTCTAAATTCAAATTGACCTCGTGAAATTAATCATACGTGGACAACTTGTATTTGTAATTTTATGAAGTTCTAAAATTTTAGGTCATAAATACTTTTCATCTGAAAAGCGGTAAGTTTGTCACGTGCCTAACTGACAAAATTAAGCAATTTTTACATTTTTCAGGTTAGTTTACAGTTTAGCAGTCTTCCACAGATTAAAAGCTATTACATATGAATGTCATGTAAACACATTTTGAGCAAGAGTCACTTTGAAGTTATGTTAGTCTTTAAATAAAGTGCCCAGTGTCTGCTGGGAGAGGTTAACAGACTGCCTCAGGCAACTACTGATGTTAACAATCTGCTTTAAGTAATGCCAGTTAGCAAAGAGACAATATGAAAATGTCATTTCTCATAGATGTCATAAAATGTTTTGTTGTCAGTTTTTTTGGCATTATAGCTTTCATCTTCCTACTTAAGACATGTTTGATGGTGTGTTTGACCTGCAAAGGGCGATTCTAAGGACATATGGGTATTTATATCCATCCAATCAATAGTAGCGGAAAGTTGAAGGAAAGCAGCAATCTGACTGGTTTCCTTCCCGTGAAGGAGCCGTTATCGGAGCCAGATTTCCTTCAGAGGGATTTATTATAGCAGATTCATTATCTTTAGCTTAGTGTTTAATTCAATATTTGTTGCACAGATATACTTCAGTTATATAGAGTTACATATGCAGTACCATTTTACATCTCTTATGCTCTACAAGACTGCTTATTTAGTCAGTAATACAGTAAAAACAGTAATAATGAATAATACTGAATAATGTCACTTTTGATGATTTTAATGTTTAATTTATTTATTTTTAAAAAACTTACTGTCTCCAAATGTTTAAACAGTAGTGAAGATTTATCTGAGATGTAATGTTGTGGATGTCTGCAATGTTGCAGTTGATCATTTAATGTAGAGTCAAGTTTGTAATGTACAGTTAATAGTTAATTTAGTCACACTCATGGTTAATGGTTAATGTTAGACTTAGACGTTTGTAATGTACAACGGTCAGCTGTCTTATTAAAACGGGACCAGCTGAGTTTCATTGACCTCCTGCCTTTAATGTAAGTTTATCATCTTTTACTCTTTGACTTTGTACTGTAATTATTAAATCAGAGTAATGAATGTTGGGCGGTGTATGTAGGAGGATAGATTGAGGTTTGAATTATTATACTTAGAATATACTTCTGTTGAGGTCAAACACACAGTGTCACGCCTCGGTGCTCACCAAGGACAGAGAGAGGAAGGGAGGGTGGGAGGAGGAGGATCTGGAAAGGTGGATCACTGAAATAGGAGGAGGACACCGGAGAAAAGGGAGTGAGAGGGTATGATATGGACCCACTCGTGACCTGTGGTATCTCACTCGACCCCACTGTGACAACTACAGTTGAATTAATCACCGGCCCTCTCTCGTTCTGTCTCTGTCTGGACAGATGTATTGCCGATGTGGACAGTAACTCATAGTTAAGGCTTTGTTTTAGTTAGTAGGTTTTAGTTACTCACAGGGCTAAGATGTGGATATGGTAAATCAGACTCTCACTGATGAACAATTTGCATGCTATTCAATATGGTAGACAAGATTAGGATTAGAACATCCTAGATCACAGTTTTAGGGTTAATATTGCCCCCAACCATTTGAACAAGAGAAAAGATCGCCTTTTTCAGAAAAAAAAAGCTAGGAATAAAATGCAATGTGAACCTAAAAATTAAATAAGCTACACGCTAAAATTAGCTACATGCTAACATGAACGTGTAAACATAAGCAGTAGGCAATGGAATTGTATAACATTTGGTTTTTACTACTTACTAAAACTATGTACTTTCCTGTATCTTTCTTAGTGAAGAATGTACCTTTAGTGTAAAGTAGAATAGTTTGAATTGGCATTCAACCTCTGACTGGCTCCTCTACACTGGTGTGTTTGTGAGAGAGAAAGAGAGAGTGAAGTGAATGGAGTTAGTAAGCCTAATGATGTCTCAGTGCTAAGCTGTTGCTCTCATTATTCTGACTGACGTTTGAATGTTAATCCTGAATTAGCTGGTAAACTATCTAAGTGTTTGAGTGATGACTTCATCAAACTTCACTCCATCTGTGTGTGCCTGACAGTGATAGATAAGAACTGTGCTTGCATTGTTGTGTTTTAGTAATTGAGAAAACATCTGTTTGTTTTTTCGTGTTGTAGTCATCAAAGTAGCAGTGGGATGTGGGTTGCTGTAAAAAAAAATCTTGTCAGCTTAGTTTTTATGTGTGCGTGTATGTGTATATCAAATGTTTGGGGTCAGTAAGATTTTTTTTTAGAGAAATTAGGCCTAATACTAATTTATTTTTTTACTTTACTACAAAAATATTTCTAATAAAAATTGTTTTTGGAAACCAGAAAATTAAAATGTTTTAAATAGTAATTATGTGACACTGAAAACTAGATCCTAGGGAAAAATGAATATACAAAAATGTATTTGAAATACATTTATTTCATGCAAAGTATATTACAAATACATTTATATATAATGTGCTTAATAAAAATACCTTGCAATTGTACTTTTAGTATAATAAAATTGTATAATTAAAGTCTGCTAAATTGAAACAACTAGTTTTGTACTTAATACACTTTAATTGTGCAGAAGTAGTGCTGAAGTCCAACTAAAGATATATTGAAGTATATTTGATTGTGCTAAAGTGGAACTATTGCAAGTATACTGAAGGTACACATTAAAAATCTTGCGTTGAAAGACTGATATTGCTCAAAGATCATACAGTCCTCATCAACAGTGATATTAAAACACATTTTAGGTTTAATATTAAGAAATGTGCATTGTGCACAAGTAGTACACCAAATAAAGTTTAATTCAAATTTTTATATCAGTAAGTACTTAGTAATATATCAATATATATGTTAATAGATTTATACTTAGAATGAAATAAATGTATTTTAAATAGATTACTTTTTTACTAGGGGAGTAATGGCTGCTGAAGTTAAAAAATAAAATAGAAATAGAAAACAGTAATTTTAAATTATAATAATATTTATGTTTTTACTGTATTTTTGATCAAATTAATGCAGCCTTGGTGAGACCTGATGAAAATGAATGGGTTACACATAAGGATTAGTTCAACTATGCATAAAGAAAAAAAATCTGTAGCTGATATATTGAGCGTAACAAGAACAATGAGCTGAGTATAACAAGAACAATTTATTTTTATTTTTCCGGGTCTTGAAATCACGAGTTGTCCATGACCGTGGGAACCGTGAGGTTAAAAAGTGTTTTGGTGAAAATGGACATATCTGCCTAACATGCTGACACAAAAGTGCAGTGTAGCTAATGTCAAGCAGCCAAAACAGAGAAAAATAAAACATCCTGAGATCTGTATCCTGCCTTCTTGAGTGTGTGTGTGTGTGTGTGTGTGTGTGTGTGTGTGTGTGTGTGTGTGTGTAATTGTGTCAGTGTAGGTGAGTGTGTGTGTTTGGAAGAGCCATTACTCTTTCTGTTATTAAAGTCTTGTAGAGGAAGGACAATCTCCAGACATCCAAATTTAGCCTTGAAGGTCAGGGAAAAGGTTAGCATGCCTGAAAAAAGACCCAAAAATTCTTGTGTGTATGTGTTTGCAGGTGTGGATATTTGTGTGTGTTTGTTCAGGTGTGAGTGTGTGGGGATGAGCGCAGATGCTTTTGAGTAGAGTTACAGTAGTCTAAAGTCTAAATCTCATACGATGCGGTTTAATCGCGCTCACTCTTAAGTGTTTACCGCTAATTGAGTGCAGCGGATTCTGGCATGGCTGTTGTCACTTGGCTGTTCAGTGGAAACGTATGACCTCCATTATGTCATTATGTCATTATAAACCGATTTAAAATCAGAACACAAATGCACATTGAAAAAAAAACATACCAAGGTCATTTCACAGCTGCAATGTGATGAACCTCAAAAATATCCCTTAACTTCAATCCATCTATCGCTCCCAGCAGGGCAAATGTATGTACTGCATGTGTTGCAAGAGATGTGGGAATAATTACGTTAATGTCAAGCTTCTGAAATTATATCTATGCTGAACATGTAATTTTAGTTTGCATTGTAATGTGATTTACATGGTTAACTGCAAACATTCCAGATGTGCATGTGTGTGTATGTAGATAGGCAAGTGACAGGTTTCTCTGTTTACATTTATCTTTATCAAAACACATTCCTCTGTTTTACACACACACACACACACACACACACCCTGCTGTGTCAAAGACAACAGCTCTATACAAACTGCACCTGTCTGGCTCGTCTTAGAGTAGGGTCTCACCTGTCCATGACCTGACTCCTAAATCATACATACATGCACACATGTACACATTCTCAGCGCACTAAATCAGCACAGCTTTATAAATATGCAGCCGTTACTCACACACAAGATTACACACAAAGTGAAACATGAGTTTAAACACTTCTAACCTTCTTCTAGCCCCATGTTCCCCCACAGCACTGGCATGCACACGGGCACTTTGGGCAGGGTGCTTTCTGACAGGTGACCATAAACAATGACTATTTGTGGCTTTGTAGCATAACAGACATGTCTCTTCCCTGCTCTCTGGGAGTTTTTTCTTGCCATTGTCACTCTTTTTGAACAGATTTTTATGGAAGCCTGTTTCCGTCACTGAATAAAAAATAAAAAAAGGTTCATGCGACTTTTTATCTCACAATTCTGACTTTTTTTCTCAGAATTGTGAGATATAAACTCGCAATTGAAAGTTATAAAGTCAGAATTGCGTGGAGGGGGGGACTGATATGTTCTCAGAATTGTGAGTTTATATCTCACAATTCTGAGAAAAAAGTCAGATTTGCGAGAAAAAAAGTCTGAATTGCGAATTTTCATAGGGGAAACATCACTCTAGCATCACCTCCAGATTATCTGGTGTTTTAAAGATGAAAAATGCAGAAATGTGTTTTACTGTCATTTATTTCTTTATCTCATAAATGGGTGTTACTTCAGCTATGAGCATTCTGGTCCCGGGGCAAATTGAAAATGAAAATGAAATGCCATAGTGTCATTCTTGGTTGTAAGGGGATCATCTTTACTGACTTGCATTATTAGTTGCTAGAGCTGGGTAGATAACTTTCAACTTGCAGTCCGTTACTGATTCCAAATTACATGACATAAATCATAGTTAGTAGTGTAATTGTCATGAGCTGGGTTTACTTCTCTGTCTCTTTGACACACACACACACACACACACACACACACACACACGCCCATGCTCATTCTAGCTCACTTCACCTGTTTGTCGCGAATGGGGTACTTCCGCTTGGGAGGCACAGACTCCTTGCTGTGGTCGTTTCGAGCTTTTCAAGGAGGAGATGATCAAGATATTCGATCGATTCGCGAGGCTTCACGCCTTCTGGCTGTGCTTCTTCAAGGCAGAAGGTCTGTCGCTGACTTTGCCATTGAATTCCGGACCCTGGCAACGACATGCGAGTGGAATGAACCTGCTCTGGTTGCTCGCTTTCTGGAGGGACTGAATGTGGATCTTAAGGAGGAGATTTATGCGCGTGGACCGCCGACTCAGCTGGATCAGCTCATTGAACTGGGCATTCGTTTGGACAAGTTCTTCGAGCAGCGGAGGCGGGTTCGAGCTTCTGATTCAGGACCACTAGAGACTTTTACTCCAGCTGTGGTATCTTCTCCTCTCAGATCCAATCCTGAACCTATGCAGCTGGGGGGGGTGCGCATCTCTCAGGAGGAACGACAGCGGCGGATTCTGAACCGCCTCTGCCTTTACTGCGGCACGGCTGGACATTTTGCCTCTTCGTGCATGTTAAAAGCCAGAGCTTGCCAGTAGACGGGGGAGTACTGGCGAGCGCGACTGTCATCCCCTCAGCACCCAGGTCTCGTACGACTGTCTCTGCTGTCCTCCAAGGGGCTGGTTTTACAGTTACTGGTCCAGCGCTCATCGATTCGGGGGCAGAGGGCAACTTTATTGACGAGAGATGGGCTAGCGAACGGAGGATCCCCCTACTGGACTTGGATGACACACACAACGTCTTTGCCCTAGACGATAGGGTACTGTCTTCAGTTCGCCGTATCACCAGTCCGGTGAGCCTTACCGTCTCAGGAAATCACAGAGAGACTATTTCCTTTTTTGTTTTCCAGTCCCCTTATACCCCCATTGTTCTTGGACATCCCTGGCTTACTCAGCACAACCCTCAGATTGACTGGGTTAGGGGTTCTATTCACTCATGGAAATTGTCATGTCATGTCAATTGTTTGGTGTCTGCTGTTTCCTCTGTGTCTGTGTTTCAGGAGGAGCCTGGTGATTTGTCGGGAGTTCCGGAGGAATACCTCGATCTGCGAGCGGTCTTCAGCCGTTCCCGGGCTACCTCCTTGCCGCCTCATCGTCCTTACGATTGCAGCATTGAGCTCCTTCCAGGCACCATGCCACCCCGCGGTCGATTATACTCTCTCTCGGCACTCGACCGGGAGGCTTTGGAGAAGTATCTCACAGAGTCCCTCGCCGCGGGGATTATTGTTCCGTCCTCCTCTCCTGCCAGTGCGGGGTTCTTCTTTGTGAAGAAGGATGGGTCCTTGCATCCCTGTATCGATTATCGGGGCCTGAACGACATAACAGTCAAGAATCGCTATCCCTTGCCTCTTATGTCGTCGGCCTTCGAGATCTTACAGGGCGCAAAGGTCTTCACAAAGCTAGACTTACGCAATGCCTACCATTTGGTACGTATTAAGGAGGGAGACGAGTGGAAGACGGCATTTAACACCCCTGTTGGTCACTTTGAGTACCGGGTTCTACCGTTCGGGCTGGTCAACGCTCCCGCGGTTTTTCAGGCCTTAGTTAATGACGTCTTGAGAGATATGCTAAATGTCTTTGTATTTGTGTATTTGGACGACATTCTTATCTTCTCACCTTCTCTCCAGGTACACGTACAGCAGGTCCGCCGAGTTTTGCAGCGTTTGCTTGAGAACCGCCTGTTTGTCAAGGCGGAGAAGTGCATCTTTCATTCCCAGTCGGTCACGTTTCTCGGTTCGGTGGTTTCGGCGGAGGGGATCAGCATGGACCCTGACAAGGTTCGTGCTGTCATTGATTGGCCCGTTCCAGATTCACGAGTTGCACTTCAGCGGTTTCTGGGGTTTGCCAAATTTTTACCGCCGTTTTATCCGAAACTTTAGTCAAGTCGCCGCTCCTCTTACTATCCTCACCTCGTCCAAAACTCGATTTACTTGGTCGGAGGCTGCGCAGGGTGCGTTCGATCGGCTCAAGGAGTTATTTACCACCGCCCCCATTCTTATTACCCCAGATCCCGAGAGACAATTTATTGTTGAGGTTGATGCCACCGATGTTGGGGTAGGCGCTATCTTATTGCAACGCTCTTCCCTTGATGATAAGGTTCATCCGTGCGCTTTTTATTCACATCGCCTTTCGCCCGCTGAGCGCAACTACGATGTCAGTAACCGAGAGCTTTTGGCGATCCGTCTGGCGCTAGGTGAATGGCGACACTGGCTTGAGGGAGCCAGTGTGCCATTTATTGTCTGGACGGATCATCAAAATCTGGAATACATCCGCTCCGCCAAGAGACTTAACGCCCGTCAGGCTCGGTGGGCACTTTTCTTTGGCCGCTTCGAGTTTTCGATCGCGTTTAGACCCGGTTCCAAGAATCTCAAGCCGGACGCTCTCTCGCGTCAGTTCGGCTCGTCAGGGGGTCCCTCGACCAATGAGAATATTTTACCTCAGCGTTGTGTGGTCGGGGCGGCCATCTGGGGAGTGGAACAGACTGTGAGGAAAGCCCTTGTTCATGTCACAAGACCACCCCATGCTCCTGAGGGAACGTTATTCGTTCCTGAGGTCGTTCGCTCAGCAGTACTTCGCTGGGGTCACTCGTCCAAGTTGGTGGCCCACCCGGGAGTTCGGGGTACGTTGGCTGTGATTCGTCAAAGTTTCTGGTGGCCCACTAGAGAACGCGACGTTCGGCGCTCTGTTGCTTCTTGTCATGTCTGCGCCCAGACTAAGTCTAGTAACACTCCACCGGCAGGTCTTCTTAGACCTCTCCCCATTCCATCACGTCCATGGTCTCACATTGCAGTGGATTTTGTGACCGGTCTTCCACTTTCGGCCGGCAATACGGTCATCCTTACCGTTGTGGACCGTTTTTCGAAGGCCGCTCATTTTATCCCTCTCCCTAAATTACCATCCACCCGTGAGACCGCTCTGGTTATGGTAGATCACGTGTTCAAGATCCACGGTCTTCCTTCGGACATTGTGTCTGACAGAGGGCCTCAGTTCACCTCTCAGTTTTGGAGGGAGTTCTGTCGTCAGATAGGGGCATCCCCCAGTCTATCGTCAGGATTCCATCCACAGACCAATGGGCAAGCCGAGAGGACCAATCAGATTCTTGTTCGCATGTTGCGTAGCTTAACCTCACGGACCCCCACGTCGTGGTGCGACCAACTGTCCTGGGCCGAGTATGCCCATAATTCCCTGCCCTCGTCCGCCACTGGGTTATCCCCATTCGAGTGTTGTCTAGGTTACCAACCCCCACTATTTACATCCCAAGAATCCCAGGCCTCCGTTCCCTCCATAGAAGCATTTATTCAGAGATGTAGACGTACCTGGATGAGGGTGAGATCTGCGTTATGTCGTACCAGAGCACGTACACGTCGAGCCGCCAATCGTCACCGGGTTAGGGCTCCTAGGTATGTTTGTGGCCAAAAGGTGTGGCTTTCCACCCATAATTTGCCTATTCAAGAGAATTCTCGCAAGCTGATGCCCCGCTTTGTTGGGCCTTTTACCATTGTGAAGGTTCTCAGTCCGGTCGCGATCAGACTCAAGTTGTCCCGTCAGTTACGCCGTGTTCACACTGTCTTTCACATGTCCTGTGTCAAACCAGTTATCCGCGCTCCCACCCGTCCCCCCCTTCCTCCACCTCCTATTGACGAGGAGGCGTCTGTTTACAGAGTCCGGAGGCTTCTGGATGTCCGTCCTCGAGGGCGTGGTCACCAGTTTTTGGTGGACTGGGAGGGGTACGGTCCTGAGGAGAGGCGTTGGATTCCAGCCCGTGACATCCTGGATCGCTCGCTGATCGAGGACTTCTACCGTTCTCATCGGGCTTCTTCCTCGGGAGCGCCTGGGGGCGCTCGTTGAGGGAGGGGTACTGTCATGAGCTGGGTTTACTTCTCAGTCTCTTTGACACACACACACACACACACACACGCCCATGCTCATTCTAGCTCACTTCACCTGTTTGTCGTCACAATCAGTGCTCGCGCTGATTTGCGGTGACACCTGTTCCCACTTTGATCTAATCAGTGACTCTATTTCCAGTGGTTGTGCTCGCTGTTCTCTGTCAGATTATTGTGTGTGTATGTCATGCATATGCTATTGTCTCGCCCTTCGTGTTAAGGTGCTTTCAGAAGTCTAACCATGTCTTGTCTTGCCTAGTGTTGCTGTGCTCGTCTAAGTATTCTCGGTGTCCTGTTGCTGCTTCAAGCGAGCCCATCCCCACGAGCTCTCTCCTGGACAGGAGCCCTCTTTACCTGACCTTCTTCAAGTTTGTTTTGTTTTATCCAGTTCTGTGTCATTGTACGACAGGCTGCCTTGTTTTGCGTCTTCATTAAAGACTGTTTTCAACTGACTGCCCTTGCACGTGGATCCTTTATATCACCCTTGACAGTAATCTAGTGTAATCCATTACATTACACATTTTAAGTAATATAATCAGACTAATTTTAGATTACTTTTAACCTAACTACTTTATCACAGTCATTAATCTTGTACCATATTTATATGAACTGACCCTGAACATGCAAATGTGATATTTAATTATTAAAATATTAATTTTAAAATCTCAGGGGTACTTCAAGTAAATATATTAGGGAAAGATTTTCAGATCACAAAAAGTTTGGGAATGCCTGCATTACAAGAAATAACATGCATTTTAATGTGTTTGAAAGACAAAAGCCTTCCAAAGATACAGTAATACATGGTTAAATAACCTACTGAGTGCAAATAAATATGAATGTTCATTAGTAGTTAATGCAGTGTTGAAACACTTCTTAAACCGGAAATGATTTTTGTAAATCCAGTGGTCAAATGCTACATAGCTGCCTGACTAGTGACTGGTCCACAAAACTGGAAGACTTTCTGAATGTACATAATCGGTAGCCTATTTTATTATTTATTATTTTTATTATTTATTTTATAAAGGAACGTTAAAACATGAAAAAGAGGAATTAGGGAGATTATTGTTATAATGTGAATAATATGTAATCAATACAAAAGTAATTGTAGTCTGATTATGAGTATTTTAAATTTAATTTAATTACAGATACTTAATTTTTGGAATTTGATTACGTAACCCAGACAGCACAACTGGGATTACTTATTAGGGGATTACAATTGAGATTACAATTACTTATTTCAGTGTTCTTTGATTTAAAAAAAAAAAAAAATGCATTTATTGGAAGTAGAAATCTTGTTACATTATAAATGTCTTGACTTTTACTTTTGATCAATTTAATGCATAATAAAAGTTTTCAGTTTTTAAACAAAAAATAAAATCTTACCCCAAACATTTGAAAAGCAGTGTAAAAATCATATACATGAAATGCAAGAAATACAACTAAAATGGTTTACGATTATTTCATTTTTTTTGTTCAGAGCATAGCATTATAGTTTTAATGGGTATTTTTAAAATGACATTTCACAGAAAACAATAAAATATACTTAAAATATAAAAATGAGGTCCTTTTGTATCCCATGGACAATGTTACCAGGTCTCGCTAGAAAAAGCTAGTGACCTAGTCTGACAAAACAAGCCCAAAATAAGCAACTGGCCTCACTAAAAGAAGCCAAAATAAGCAGCTCCTAGACCTCCTAGCAAAAATGCTGAAGCGCACACACACACACACACACTTGATTGCCTTCCACCTCACTAAAAGACCTCGTTCAAATAGACAGGCCAGCACCAATTACTTTTCATATATGTAACAAGAGTGATGTTTGATGCAGGATAAAAGAGAGATGTTTCCTAATTCCTAAGAGTGTGTGGAATTTGCACAGTTATTTCTAGAAATAATTTAAATCAGTAATAATTTTCCAGCTTTTCTGTGAATATCCTGTTTAATAAAGGCCTCAACATGACATGGTCTGTGAAAACTGACTTCATTATCATGCACATAGCTCCTGACAAAGCATCCATCAATTAAACAAGCCCATCCCCCACCCCTCCTCTAGTCCCACCCCCCCACTGAGAGCTCCCAGCATGCTCTCTGAGAAGCATTCTTCCTTTTCTTTCCTTATGTTATCAATGTTCTCTTCTTCTATTTGTTTCTTTAGCTTTTGCAATTGCCGGGTCCCGGTGTTTTTCAGTGGGAGCTGCGAGCGCTGATGTTTCATATTTTATGAGAAGTTTCAAATTCAGTTAAATCCCAGCAGACCCTCTCTTTCGGTCTGTCTCCAGTTTATTAAGACATTGAGGAGGGAGTGACAGTGATTAGAGCTTGTGCTCTATAGACAGAGGCGCTGTAATGGGACAGTATTTCATAGCCCTCACACTGAATAGAGACAGTTTGTTTCTCATTTCCTGCACCAGTTCAGCTCTCAAGCCCAATTTCAGCTGTCATTTAGAAGAGGTACTTTGTCATCTCCTTATTTATCTGCGTAAGCATCTGTCACGAGACATTGTACTCCATCATGCCGGTGTCAAATTCATCTTATGATTTATATATGTTGTATTTACTAATGCACTAAAAGTTCCTCTCCTGAATCTGTGATGATCTCATCTTAGTCTTGCTTCTCTGGAGAGTTCATTTAATGTTGCAAAGCCTCACATACACACAGCTGAACACATGCAGACTCTCGTCCAAAAAATTTGAATAGCAGGATTATTACGAAAACCTGGCAGGAGATGAGAGAACAACCTGGCTGTGTGTGTTTAGGGGTGATGATGGGGGTGGGGGAGTGATATCAGCGAGGAGGAGACCCAAAAGCACGCAGCATGACTCTCCTCTCCGGAGGGGAAGAGAAACAGAGTGATATACACCTCGTCGGTCTGGGGTCATTGTGTGAGTTTAGGTTAGCTTTCAGCACTGGAATGATAAACCGTCTGCAATATTCCATTTGTTCTGAGAAGAGAAGAGCAGAACTTTGATCTATCTGCAGTAGATCAGTTTGGGAAGCGTTTCATTATTCTGCATTTAATCAGATACACATCTTTCTTTCTTTCTTTCTTTTTTGCTAATATTTTTTTTGAATTTATTGATTTGTTATTGGTTTTGTTTATTCATTTATTTTCTTGCTTGTTTTTATTTATTTACTTATTTGCTTGTTTTCTTTTTTATACTATTTATTGTTGTTTTTATTTGTTTTTATTATTTTTATATATTTAGTTTTAGAATTATGTTTTTTTATTCCAAATGTTTTTTTTTTTCTTATTTCTGTATCATTTTATCTTTTAATTTTTTATTTCCTTTCTTTCTTTCTTTATACACAGCATTTTTTAGAGCTATAGGTCATTGTGTTTGTATCTGGTGTATTTTTTTAAATAATGTTCTTATTTCATGATTTGAATCATTTTTAATAATCACATACACAAACTCTATCTTTACCACCGCCTGCGGCACGCAGTGACAAAGTAACATGATCCCATTCATTTTCATTGGTGAGCTGCCGACTTCTGTAGTGACCGTAGGCGTTCCCAGCCACTTGAGAAAGTTGAGAATTGTTTAAGTTTATGTAACTGCAGAGCAATTTGCAGGAATGACAACTAAAAGTGGCACCCGAGTTCAGATGGCACCCATGTTGCTTTTGGTGCAGGCAAGACAGGAAACATCATTTTTGGATTTCACTCATCTGTATGATTTATCTGTAAACACATACATGGACGTAATAAAATGATGCACCAAATGGAAACTGTTAGCTATATTGGAATCATACAATAACCTTTTTTTTATTGTTATTTATTTAAATTTTTTTTTCATTGCACTACCATGCAGTGAGCATCCTCAGCACAATGTTCAAGAAAATAGACTTTATGATTTTTTTGGAAATTTGACAGTATTTTAGTTGTTTATTGTTCATCTTGTTAATGATTTAATGCACTACCATTTCTGTACATTATATAACACAAAAGCAAAATGTTTTTTATTAATAAGAAAAATAATTCCTAGTCAAATTAGAATATCTTTTTTTCAAGCAATATATATATATATTATGTGATTGCATTAAATATATGTCCAGACATACAATCTACTAATAACATTAGAGCAACAGCATCAGAAACGCCCACGAACAACTTCATAGTACAGAGAGTGACATGCAGTGACAAAAGTGGCTGCTGGTGTCATTAGGACTTAACACTTGCATTCTACTAACAACACACGCACACACACACTCAAAGGCCAGAGATCGCTTGATATCTGCTTTATCAGTGTATAAAGAAATATCTCATAACCAACAGCATGTGTATGCTTAATCTGTGTAATGTAATGTAAGATAATCTTCGCTGTTAAATTTATTTAGAACCGTTATCAGAACAAATGAGCTTTGATTTATAACTGAACATTAGAGAGATGGATAGGGAGACAGAGGAGAGAGAGATAAAAATATAATTTTTGCTGCCAAATTCTTCTTGTCTTTAATCATGTTTTCAAAAATCAACAATCTTTTTCCACATAGACAGTAACATTTGCTTTTGGACAAGCTCATTATGTGCAAAAACAGTAAATACCGCAAGTTCTGTGGCTCACACACATCTGTCTGGCTCTGTGTTGTTTAAGTTGGACGTTTTCTGCATTTTAGAATCTCTGACGTAATGTGAAGACTTAAATAACACAGTGGGATGGCGAATGTGATTGGAGGGATGTTGAGAGATAGAGAGAATGTGAGCGTTCACTGTGTGAAAGGTGCAGAAGTAGATTAAGATCCTGAGGGTGGAAGCTTATCATCGTATGAAGCGTTACTGATTGACTAACCTCATCATACATAAAAACACAAAAGCCAAACACAAACATGCACGCACATGTACAGACTTACCTCGCTCAGCTTCTGTGAGCCGTTATCCGTTTGATTTGGCTTGATTACGGAGTTTTATGTCTGATATACAAATAAATAAACATCTGAAAGTCGGCAGTGGAATAAATATCTCATAAGAGTAAAACCCAACTGTAAACTAGGATAAACAACTTGATTTATCCAACGCCTGGGATAAATCAGTGCTCTTCAACCTTTCCATGGCAGGACTTCAGGGAAAGTTTGAGGGGTTTGTGTGTAATTTGTTTCCCACCTGTAATGTAATTTCTTTCCATTTACATTTTATAGAGATTCAGAGCCAAGTTGCAGCACAAGCAAATGATGGCACGTTTATGGCACGTGCCATTCGTTGGGGACACAAGTTTGAGTCTGTCCTGTGTCATTTCCTGATCCCATTTCCTCCATTCTTTCCTTCTGCTTTCCTGTCTGTCTCCTGTTCTGTCCATTTAAGACATAAAAAGACGCAAAATGTATGTAAATAAATACACAGGTTGAGCAGCAGTCCAGCAGCTGTATATCCCATCAGACATCAGTGATGAAACACTAGGCACAGCTGCTAGTCAGACTGATGCCACACTCAAGGGTTTCTGTTTATAATACTTCACAAATTATAAATAGTCGTGATAAATTCAAAGTTTTCTCTACTCCAATTTCCCACAACACTTCGAATTTTGAATTTTTTTGTTTTGTTTTTTATTGAATAAAAAAGGTTGTTCACATGTTTAGCATTTATCCATTCTCTATATTAATAGTGCGCTTGCTCAGTATATTTCATATGCATTATACTCTTACTAAATTATGAGGGCAACTCTCCAAACACTACAGTTCAAAGCCAGATATCATGAGACGGGCTAATTCATCTGACACTAACCACTAAGAAAATTTCCAAGCGAGCCAATAGGACGCACTAGCATGTGAAGTGGAACTCAAACACATCTGGAATCAAAATCCGTTTTTAATCAAAATAGATCATATTTAGCTGAAAAACAGACATGTTTTTCTGTCTGAAATATGACTGGTGTTGGCACACTGATTAAATTCTCATGCAGTTCAGGTTCCTCTGCTGTTTACTTTAAAAACATATTTATATATACATAATTCAAGGAACTCCTGATCTTTTGGCTGGAGAGAGGTTTTAGTATATACAATATATGCCTACATGAATTTGATCAGAGATAACTTCTCATTCATTCTCCAGGATCCATATCATTTCAGTAGATGTGATGATAGCAAGCTAGAAAGACTATGAAAGTTATTGGGAAATAAAAAGTAACACAAAACCTTTCATTGTTTCTGTGAAACTACTAAACTTTGGGGTCTGAAAGATCCCTATGGGGCCTTTTAATAGCTCAGAAATACACTTACCATTGAAGTATCAGGTTGAGACTTAATGCTTTTTTCTAACCTTATGAGAACTGATTATACCCTAAATTTCAACTTGCTAACATCCTCAATGAAAAATGTCTCTGGAGTCTTAAAGACCATATAAAAAGATGAAGTAACTGTGATGAATTTTCCCATGCTCATATTTTTTGATTGTTGCACGCACTGTAAAAGCACACTTCTTCCAGTGCTTGGCTAAGATGTGTTTCAATGTATTCTTCAACAAGCTTATACTTAAAGCCTACTGTGGTATCTGCAGATTTTTCAGAATAATACATCTTGAAGTAAACATTAGAGATTACGATACAATTTATTGATGTTCAGGTTTTTTTTAACAGCAGTTATTGTACCGTTGTGCTGACACAGAATTTGAATGAAGATATGAGTTCTCTAATATTTGTGTGCGTGTGTGTGCGTGTGTGTGTGTGGGTGACTTACAAGCTGCAACCCTGTTAAACATAAACATGAATGTGTTACCTGCATATTCGTGTGTGATCTCAGATATTAACTTTTGACATCTGCTCTATGTGTATCTGCAATGATTTGTTCATTCAAATGAGAGTGAACATCAGGCCATGTACAAACAGGCAGACTGAGGTTTGTATCAAGGAAAGGCAGTGAAGTTCATTTCATGTGATCGTAAATTTCCCTTGTAGTCCTACCCACCTCAAATTAGTTTTGACTTAACTGTCTTGAGACATAACATACTCTTGTGATCTCACTCAGATAAGTCTTTCAGTGGAATTTGCTGCATTACTAAATGTTGTCTGTCACATGTCTGCTGCAATTTATGCACTTAGACAAGTGATGAGGCACTGATAAGACTGATGAGGTAATGGAAAGGCAGCTGTAGTATCACATTCTAGAAAAATAAGTGTTTCAATTTACCGTTTGGTGTACCTTTAAATGGATGGTTATGTTTTATCTTACTATATTTTTATCTTTGTATAAATTGCTACGTCAACTAACATGAGAGCTTAAGAGACAACATGGATTTAAAATTCACATTCCTGCTTTTAGTATTTAACAGGGTTATTGGTGTAATATATATATATATATATATATATATATATACACATACATACATACAGTATATAAGTAAAAACAAACTGAAATAATTGACTATAATATATAAATTTGAATAATTGTTGTAGTAGTCACCGAGCACTCATCACATGGTGGAATCTGACCTGTGTGTGGGAGAAGACATCCCACAGGCCATATGGTGTGTTATGGCAGTATGGACACTGATACAGATGACAAAGATGGACACAAATGAAATTGCAGTGTCTGGAAGTCAACAGCAGAGCACTTTTCATTCTGTTATAAAAGGTGGACCTTCATTTGATTCATTTTTAGACCATTTTGTATGTTATAGAACACAGTCATGCTGAGACCAAGTACATTTTGTGAACATTTTTCCTCTTTCCTCAAGTTTCCACTTACTTTTGTGGCTTTTAAAAGTTCTGAAGTGATTCTTTGTAAATGAAATGGTGCCTCAGAGCCGAAGGCTTTTCGAATGTCGTTGCATTTAGTTTGTGTCTTGTTTCCTGTTGGCTGTGCAGGAGAATCAACAAGCAGCAGACGCACTTTGGATAAAATTGGAAAAACGCTATACCATTCAGAATTTGGGGTCAGTAAGATTTTTTTTTTTTTTATGTAAAAGTGACAGTAAAGACATTTATAATGATACAAAATATGCTCATTTCAATAAACACTGTTCTTTTGAAAATCAGCACATTTCTGAAAAATCATGTGACATTGAAGACTGGATTAATGACTGCTGAAAATTCAGCTTTGCCATGATAGGAATAAATTATATTTTAAAATATATTTAAACAGAAAATAGATATTTTAAACTGTAATAATATTTCACAATATTAGAGACTTATTTTAAAAAAAAATGACCTCAATCCTTTAAACAGTACCTCACATTGTTGTGTTAGATTGTGCATACTGTTTCAAAACTGAGTATTCTGTATCTGAAAACTGTACACATTGTTATGGGTGTTTTACAAAATATGGCATATGTCATATTGGGAATTCTACTCAGAAAATAAACAAGCCACTCGATTTGTTCGGCTGATTACAAGAACTGACCACTCTGTTATTGCCTTTCAGGCTCTCTGAAACCCCAGAATTAGAGTGCGTGACCAAATGTCTGTTTGCATGTAGTGTATCAACATGATACGTGTTTTATTTTGACACTTTTAGCATTTGCATGATCAGTATCCCATGTTTTCCTATAGCTTGTTTAGTGAAGGTAACCAGGCAAATAAATGCAAATTTCTCATTGCACAAAAGATTGATTTCAGGGTTGCAGGAGAAGAAAGGGGCGGATAGATTTTCTTCTCCGTTTTCAGAGCTAAGTGGCTCTGAGACAAGAGCAGCGTGCACGCCGAACATCTCATATAACCACACACACACAAACACACACACATTGCACTCATTTCTAAATGCGCTCTCTTTATCGTGGCTGATGAAATCAAATTTCAAACCTTCATTAAGAGAGCTGGATGAAATAGATCATTTAGAAAGAAAACACATTGCTGGACATTTCCTTCATCTGGTGGTTTTTCTCAGTTCTTTCATCAAAGGAGCAACATACACATTTTCATTCTTCACATCTCTCATATTCATTACCCAGAAAGCGTGTGTGTGTGTGTGTGTGTGTGTGTGTGTGTGTGTGTGCGTGTGTGTGCACCTTTATTCCTCTGTTCTTATTGAGAGGATACAGCTGCTCCTTTAGATTTCCCAAACATCCCAAAACCAACCTTTTTATTTATCCAAGAGTGTGAATTACAAACAGCTGCATGCAGTACAGCATGACATGTTATGTGTGTGTGTGTGTGTGTGTGTGTAAGCGTCGCCTGACCCCTTCATTTCCTGTGTCTGTGTAAAAGTTCCCGCTGATTGTTCCTTGGGATTGGAATCAGAGACGCAACCCAGCGGCCAACCACTTCCGGGAAAGACTCACACACCCTTCTCCTGTCTCTTTAGCTGGAGCTTCGCACAAAAGGGAGAGAAACGGAGAAAGAAAAACAGCTTGTTTGTGTGAATCTAAATAACCGCAAAAAAAGGATTGCTTTATATTTATTTCATATCATTTTACAGTTGAGCGAACAGCGAAAAGACACACAAAAAGGCCTTCAATCAGCTAACCATATTAAATACCAGACCATATTGTTTTTGTGGCCGCAGATAGTTCTCCGTCTTTGTGTTTTGTGTATGTGTGGGTGTTGCCTTGTACATGAACTTGATGACTGTTTGCTTTGGAAATTAAATGATATTTCTCACAGCATACCCATTCTCACTTGCGTACATGTGCTGCTGTCTCCCTGTCACCGAGCCTCTTTTTCCCCCATCCAACAGGGACTTGACAGTGCAGGGAATTGTAAGCCAGCTCTTTGAGTGTGGGTTTGTAACAGGGCTCGGCCCAGCCTCACTTTGGCTCCCAACCCTTTTGGCTGTGGTCTCTGGCTTCATGTCTGGCTGTACTCTCTGCTGAATTGTTTGGCCGTTACATTAGCACAGGATTAATCTAAGATATCTCATGCTAGTCTATTAGTTTGCTTACTCCTATTGAAATTTGTTCAGAGTGAACAAGTTTACATGCACACCGAAACATACACTACCGTTAAAAGTGGGTAATTTAGGGTTGGTATGATGTTTTAGTGTATTTAAACATTTTTATTTAAGTCTCTTTTGCTTACGAGGCTGCATTTATTTAATAAAGAATACAGTAATGCTGTGAAATATTATTACAATTTAAAATAACTGTTTTGTTGTTGAATATGTTTTAAAATGTAATTTTCAGCAGTCATTACTCGAGTCTTCAGTGTGACGCGATCCTTCCAAAAACATTCTAATTGGCTGATTTGCTGCTGAAGAAACATTTCTAATTATTATTATTGTTATAAACAGTGCTGATAAATATTTTTATGGAAGCCTTGAAAACTTTTTTAGAATTCTTTTAAGTTCAAAAGAACAGCATTTATTTAAATTAGAAATCTTTTGTCTTAAATGTCTTTACTTTCATTTTTGATCAATTTAATGCATCCTTACTGAATAAAAGTATTAAATAGATAGTTCACCCAAAAATTTAATTTGTGTCATTAATTACTCGCCCTCATGTCGTTCCAAACCCGTAAGACCTTCTTTCGTTTTTGGAACACAAATTAAGATATTTGTGATGAAATCCGATAGCTCTCTGACCTTCCATAGACAGTAAGGGTACTACCACGATCAAGGCTCAGAAAGGTAGTAAGGACATTGTTAAAATAGTCCATGTGACATCAGTAATTCAACCATGATTTTATGAAGCTACGAGAATACTTTTTGTGTGCAAAGAAAACAAAAATAACAACTTTTTTCAACAATTCTTCTCCTACGCATCACCCTAGCACCATTTTGGAGAGTACCATGTATTTCATGGAGAGCTCTCAGATTTTATAAAAAATGTCTTAATTTTTGTTCTGAAGATGAACCGAGGTCTTCCGGATTTGGTACGACATGAGGGTGAGTAATTAATGACAAATTGGTGAACTATCCCTTTAATCTTACTAACCGCAAACTTTTGAACAGTAGTGTAATATATTGTCAGCATCTAAGATGTATGAATAATATTTTTAGGTTCACTGAATATTTAATTCATAGAATGAATAGCTTTATTTCATTGTTTTTAATCAATGATGTTAATTAAATACATTCAATGCCATCATACTGTATATATGTAACCCGTTTACCTAATTTGACATTACAGTATGACTGTTTCATTCTGCTGTGTGTCATTTATGGTACCATATTCAATTCCTTGTACACGAGCCTAAGCTTTAAAATATGATAATGAAAGGAAATTCTGGCATGATTTAAACGTCACTGAATAATCATTTTGTTTTCTATGGGACAGCTGTGGCTGTAAAAATGACAAACACCATAAAATGACCATAAATGCAACCCATTTACTTGTGCATTATATTCCAAGTCGTCAGAAACCATATGATGGCTCATCTTGAGAAAAAAGGCCATAATTTAACTCTTTATGTATAATCATCCTCATTCTCCATCATACTCAAATGTTGCATTCATTTAAACGCTATATAATAGTATTGTAACTAAAATCATTGTCACTCTACATGTATCTGCTAATTACATTTTTTTATATTGTTATAAAGTGTTTGGGGCTCAAAATGATTTGCTAAAGCATCTAAAGCTGCGCATATGCTGTTAATACATCAGTATAGTAAGTTTGCATGTGTAAATGTTACATATGAATACAAATGATACAAGGCTGATCAGACATTACGCAGAACTATGCTGATTACATAGTTCCTCCAAACAAGAACACTACTTTCAAACAAGCCTGCATTGGTTTAAACATTAATGAAGTCGCCTTTAGTGTTTAACCAAATACTACAATTCCTCAAAGGGGGCTGCATTACTAAAACCCAGTATGGAGGCCCAGAGTAGAGCTTCCCCCTTTCCTAATACGTTTTGTTATGCAAAATAAACAGTTAAGCAAAAAGAGGGGCTTTCTGAGGTCTTTTATGTCAGTAGGGGTTGCTACTGGTAATGCTCCACCCTCTAATGCTACATTATAGACTGAATCTTTAATGGCACGGTAAGGGCTGAATCTGCATATGCTGAGAACAAGAGATGAAACGCCATTGCTTATACTGTCTCAGGACAAATAAATAGTGACAGAGATGAAGAGAAATAGGAAGATATGAGGGACAGAGGAATCAGACAGGATGTTTGTTTTTGCAGTGCTCAGCGTGTACTATTATTTGCGGCCCTGCTCTCTTGTTGTCTGTGGTTGATTAAGAGAAGAGATTTCACAGCATAACGCGTTCGCTTGTGCAGGGAGAGGCTTCATTTTGCAAACCGCAGCGAGACCACTGCAGTTCACTTCTATAAACATGCCTAAAACCAGCTGAGGATTAAGATCATTGTTTGTCCTGGACCGCGAATACACGCCGCCAGCTATGAGAAAGAGGGAGTGCGAGTTTGCTTTTAATCTGAATTTGCTTTCTATAAGTATGGGTTATGTTCTGTGGTGATTTAGTAGGAAAACATCCTCTACATGTGTCAACAACTTCAAAATGTATGAAATATAATGAATATGAAAGTATAATCTATCAATCACTGCACTTGCTTTGCACTGTATCTTTTAGGCTTTTTTTTTTTTTTTGGTTTTAAACATTCTCATTCTTGAGAATTTACGCCCCAATTAACAGGTCAGAGAGCTTATTTACGTAATATATTTTCTTTATTTAGCCATTATGTGACACCATTGCGCTGAGCATTGGTTTAGTCAAGTCACATCACGCCGCTCGCTTGCGGTTTCAAGAGTGTGTGTTGCCATTATTAGAGATCTGCTGTGGGCCGACTGTGTTATTCCAGCCATGAAGCCTCACCCTTCACTGTTGAAGTCAAAGCACAACACTGTCATCTTCCTCTCTGGCCTTGTCACAGCCATCAGCAGCAGCGGCAGCCTAAACACTTTGATGAGTAAATTGGATGTTTTGACCAGAATGGGGGGTTTTGGCTTCACTGCGTTTGTGCATCGCAAGTAAGCGGCTGCTTCCTGAAGTCTTCTCTAATTCCGTCTTTGACTTTTCCGCGGGTCAGCTGGAGCTACACGATTCTTCGCTTTATGCGTGTGTGAAAGTGAGAGAAAAAAAGAGAGTTAACAAAGCAAGACAGACAAAGAAACACAAAAAGGGACTCTGTCTCACACATTCATACACAGAAGGGCCGAGTGAGGCAGACAGAGAGAGAGAGACTGAGACATGCAAAGGAATGTGTGTCGGACAGAAATGAAGAAAAGGAGTGAAACAGAGAGAGGAACAGACAGAAAGATTTCCTAAGCTTGCGCTTCATGAGAAGTGCTTTGATATTAGATCTGTCGCAGTGTATTTATTTTACATAGCCTGCGCGTGTGTGTGTGTGTGTTTGTGTGTGTGCGTTTGTGTGTGTGTGCGTTTGTGTGTGTGTGTGTTTGTGTGTGTGTGTGTGTGTGTGTGTGTGTGTGAGAGAGAGAGAGTAAGGGAGTGTTTTTGAATATGTTGCAGGAGTAGTAAGGCCATAATGTTGATTTAGACCTTTCATGAAGACCTCACAAGCTTTTACATTACACTATAAACTGGGGATATGTGCAGTTGTTGGTAGTTATTTCTACCTAAACTGACTTTTACAAATGTATTTTGATGTAATCCAGTGTAACAATATATGGTCAGGTTGATTCAATCATTTCAAATATTAATTTTCACAAAAATCTTTACTTCAGAATGGCATTCTTAAATATTTGAATGTATTTTATAAATACAAAAATAAAGTTAATTTTAATTTATTATATTCTATTTAATTAAATACTCTATCCTTTAACAACATTTATAACATTCAGATATTTAATTATTTTTATTCAAATTCTTACTTTAATATGTTTATTTTAAAGTTAGCATTGAAAACTCACCCTATCTGTTTACTACTATTTTCTTTTTTACTGTGATATACGTCACAATACAGAAGAAAAGATTTGTTGCTGCTTCCATTTCACTGTGACTTCAATATTTTTGATATTACAAAATTAAGTACATCAACTTAAAAATTAAAATATAAATATTATCTACCAGACAGCATTTTCTATTCCAAGATAAGAACAGATGAGACAGCTTTTATGTCTTTCTAATACATTCATCTGTAGGAGTTTTTTTCCATGTTGGACCAGTTCATCGTCTCTCTTCTTTGTTATTTCAGTGGGGCACCATGGGATTTGAAGTCCCTTAGATTTTCACAGTGTAGAGCCTCTGAGGTTGATCCTTTCATAAAATTTCTGGGGAGCAGACAGTGATGATACAGACATACTCACACACTCTTGCACAAACCACTGTTGTATGTCTTTGATCAACACGTTTCACATAACAATGTCTTTTTGTCCTCCCACTCTTCTCTCTTTTCACATCTTTTCTCTCCAGCCTCATGGACTAATTGCGAAAGAATATGGTCAGAACTGCAACCCCAGATTACAAAAACAGCCTGATTTCCCATCAAAATAACACACTTATTCACACTTGATCGCTTTTGGATATGTAAAGCAGAGCTTAAATCTGGGTGCTGTCCAGATCATATGATTCGGTATTAAATATCTTAAATATTTAGCTGTGGTCCATTTAGGTATCTAGGGTAACATACATCTCTGTGCTGTGAAAGCCAAGGCACAACTACAAAAGACGAATAGTAAGATGATTAGCTGTGTGTGTGAGAGTGAGCATTGCATGCCTACATCTGTACAAATAGAAGGTGTTAAAAGTTTTCTTTGCAGGAAGGCAACCGCTTACGATGAATCTGTCAGCACCGAGGGGTCAAAGGGAAAGACACGTGGTAAAGGATACAGCGGTGTGTGTGTTCTCTGAGGCGGTGCTCTGTGGCGTGTCTCTAGAATAACACACACACATACACACGCTCATTTATTCATTTATTCAAACCACATTTTTTCATGGTATTTCATGGAAATGCTGCATTGGTTTGTGCGTCAACCCCAAGAACCATTAATGAAAATAAGCCTGCAGTGTCTGTTTCGTGTGTCTTTCTGTAGTTTGTGCTAAAAAAAAAAAAAAAAAAAGCCATATACACAGCCAGCACAGCTCTCTGTCTCTCTCCTTCTTTCATCTTGAGTAAATTGCCAGATCTGTGATATATGTGACAGTAAAGGACTACGATGACGATAAAATCAGACACATGGTGTAATTTCGTTGCAAAGTGTAAATTCGAACACCATCCTGTTCAAAACAAAACACGCAGACAGTTAAGTGAAAATGTCATTGAATGTCAGTTCTTCACATGAACGCATCTTACTGTTCACCCAGTCTAAATACACCACTTGCTTTTGTTTAAGGTTGTGTGTGTGTGTGTGTGTGTGTGTGTGTGTAAAGGATGAGAGTAAGTGTATTTATTTCACAAACACAAGAGTTCACAAAGACGAGTTCAAGTGTTGAACAGTATGAATTGTTTGCATCTGTTGCTAGATGCTGTAAGTACATCTTGCTGGGCGATAGATAGATAGATAGATAGATAGATAGATAGATAGATAGATAGATAGATAGATAGATAGATAGATAGATAGATAGATTATGAAATTCATACGTTTATTCAGCAAGAGCACATTAAATTGATCACAGGTCACAGTAAAAACAAAAAAAAAAATGTTTTAAGGATGATTTCTGAAGGACCATGCAACACTGAATATTAGACTAAAGGCTGCTGAAAATTCAGTTTTGTCATTACAAGTGCAAATTGCATTTTAAAATTTACAAGAATAGACAACTGTAATTATATTTTACATTATTACTGTTTTACTGTGTATATATATAAATGCAGCCTTGGTGAGCATAAGACACTCCATTTAAAAACATTTTTTAAAAATCATACCCAAATGTTTATACGATAGAGCAATAATGTATGTAATTTTTTCCTGTTTCTCTCTAAAAGTGTGAAATGGACTTATGCCTGTCTATCACAGTTCTTTCTTGTGGTGCCATCGGCCAATCAACTCAAGAATGATTAGTCAAATGGCATTTACAGCTCAGGTGATTGACCTGAAGAAAGGATGGCAACTTGCCGATTGCTTACTTGCCATTGAGATAAATGGGAATGTTAACAGATTTCTCCAGATATATGTAGAGAGACAGGATGTGGTGGTAATTTTCCTGATGCTGTGTTGTAAAGTACTTTATCTTTCTCCATCACACATCTACACACACACAAACACTCACACACTGATCGACCATGTGATTGCACATGCTTTACCTCACCTCCTCTTTGCACTGACACTAATGTAACTTGGCAAAGAGGATCATTTTGTCATTGGGGAAGGTGTACAGGGCCGTGGACCACACATTCAGATTCACACTCATACACACAGGCTGTAATATAATTGTGACTCACTGTTTGTATAGCTGAGCGGATACTGGAACAGCAGTCCTCAAGAGAAGCACACACTCCATTGTCATTCATTCACTCATACAAACACACACACACACACACACACACATGTTGGGTATCACAGGTCTCGGGTTTGACTTACTAACTGCAGGTGTTGCTTCTGTTTGTGTGAGTTTGAATGTTTTGAAATGATTTTTCTAGGCAAACAATGATACTCCACCAAAATGCCACACATCAGACCCTGGAACATGTTTATGGCTAATTCAAAACTAAAAGACTAATGAAATGAATATGGCTGGTATTGAGGGAGTCTGGGGAAAAACTGTGACAGGCCATCACTCAACTCCATCTGTGAATCACAGTGTGGGGTCTCATGGCTTGGACATGGGGGGCTTCTGCTGGCTCTGCTTACTTGTCATTATGGATAACATACAGTGCCACTTGAAAGTTTGTGAACCCCTTGCAGAATCTGTGAGAATGTGAGTAATTTTAACAAAATAAGAGAGATCATACAAAATGCATGTTATTTTTTAATTAGTACTGTCCTGAGTAAGATATTTTACATAAAAGATGTTTACATTTAGTCCACAAGACAAAAAAATAGCTGAAATTATTAAAATAGCCCCATGCAAAAGTTTGTGAATCGTTGGTTCTTAATACGGTGTGTGGTTACGACTGTTTTTTTGTTTTGTGATTTGTTCATGAGTCCCTTGTTTGTTCTGAACAGTTAAACTGAGCACTGTTCTTCAGAAAAATCCTCCATGTCCTGCAGAATCTTCAGGTTTCCAGCATCTTTTGCACATTTAAATCCTTTCCAGCTGTGACTGTATGATTTTGAGATCCATCTTTTCACACTGAGGACCACTGAGGGACTCAAACACAACTATTAAAAAAGGTTCAAACATTTACTAATGCTCCAGAAGGAAACACGATGCATTAAGAGCCAGGGGGTGAAAACTTTTTAACAGGATGAATATGTCCAAATTTTTCTTATTTTGTAGAAATATAATTTTTTTTTCCAATTAGGACTGCCCTTCGGAAGCAACAGAAGATACTTGCATGTTTCCCGGAAAACAAATTAAGTACAATTTACCTTGATCTTCAAATTCAAAAACTTTTCACCCCCTGGCTCTTAATGCATCGTATATCCTTCAGGACCATCAGTGAATGTTTGAACCTTTTTTAATAGTTGTGTTTGAGTCCCTCAATTGCCCTCATTGTGAAAAGATAGATCTCAAAATCATACAGTCACAGCTGGAAAGGGTTCAAATATGCAAAAGATGCTGGAAACCTGAAGATTCCGCAGGACATGGAGAATTTTTCTGAAGATCAGTGCTCAGTTTAACTGTTCAGAACAAACAAGGGACTCATGAACAACCATCACAAAACAAAAACAGTCGTGGATCATCCAGGTAACCACACACCGTATTAAGAACCAAGGGTTCCCAAACTTTTGCATGGGGTTATTTTAATAATTTCAGCTATTTTTTTGTCTTGTGGGCTAAATGTAAACATCTTTTATGTAAAATATCTTACTCAGGACAGTACTAAATAAAAAATAACATGCATTTTGTACACTCTAAAAAATGTCTGTGATTTTAAGGGTAAAAAAACTGTAAAAATGCCACAGTTAAAACCTGTTAAATTGTTAACAGTAAGTTCCTGTAAAATTTACAGGGAAAAACCGTAAACTGATGTTCCCAAAATTCCCTGCGCTGCATTTCAAATTTTGTTTGAATTTGATGTTTTTTCTTTGAAATGACTTTCTGCTTCGTTTTTTCTTATAAATTATGTTTATTAGGGTTGTATGTTACATCTAATGTTGTTAAATTAATGTTTATTGCATATTTCAGTTTAATAAGTCTCACCATGATGGTGTTTAGTGTTTGTGTGAATGACACTGTGCACTTTCTATATGTGTTATTTTTAAAAGCTGCTTGTGATGGGCTTTGGCTCATCATGTGACTTTCTCATCACCACCTGCATTTGGTGGTTATCAGTGTATTTCAAAGGTACAAAACAGATTTCAGTACTTCAATAGGTTAGTATATTAACATTATATCAGTTAATGAAATTACGGTATTTAACTGTAAATTTAAGTTAAAACCTAAAATGTTCTTACCGTATTTTGTACGGTAGAATTCCGGCAACCACATCTGCTGGTTTTTTACCGTAAATTTTACGGAATTTTTTTTTTTACAGTGTATGATCTCTCTTATTTTGTTAAAATTACTCACATTTTCACAGATTCTGCAAGGGGTTCACAAACTTTCAAGTGGCACTGTACATGGCAGTAGATGGATAAAGTTTTTCCTAGTAAAACATTTTGGATCTTCAAGTTTAAAACCTCTTTTCTATTTTAATATATTTACAAATGTAATTTATTCCTGTGATGGCAAAGCAAATTTTTTAGCAGTCATTAATCCAGTCTTGAATGTCACATGATCCTTGAGAAATCATTTTAATATGCTGATTTGCTGCTAAGAAACATGTCTTAATATTATCTGTGTTTAAAACTAATTGTACTGTTTAATGTTTTAGTGAAACAGCATTTATTTGAAATATAAATCATTTGTAACATTATAAATGCCTTTACTGTCACTTTTGAACAATGTATTGCATCCTGGCTAAATAAAAGACAACAGTAACGATTTACAATTTGTTAACATTGGGTAATGTATTTTTGCAGCATACAAACTGTTAATAAAAGTGAACCTGTTCATGTTACCTGCATTACCTCATGTTAACAGATACAAATTTTGTTCTTAAAAATATTTTTGCTAAATATTAAAATTAGCATCAGCTAAGATTAATAAATGCTGTAGAAGTATTGCTGATTGTTAGTTCATGTAGATTGTTGATTAATGTATTTAACTAATGTTGTTCAAGTAAACCGTATTGTATTTATGACTAATACAATGATATATTTCTTTATTGCAATTTTTCTTGAATTACATAGATACAGATCACATATACAGTAGATACATGCATTTAAATGTCAGGATCGGACACAGACCCACATAACGTCCTGAACATATGAGCAGGTCTGCCATTAGAAAAGCTATTTCTAATTCAGACATCGAGTTCGATTTGTCTCATGAATTTCACAACAGATATTCAAGCAGACTTTTTATCCAAAAAAACTAATAGTTTTAACTAATAGTGTTTAACAAGGAGACAAACAAATTTATCTCTTGTCTGTAGAAGGACAAACCTGAAGAAAAGATTAGTAAAGGCTACAAAAAGAAAGAGAAAGGTCACAGAAAGGTTTGCCTTTAGCAAAATTGTGGGAAACAAGTATTAGCTCTTTACCCAAAGTTAATAAATCTCTACAAATGATTTAATGCTGTTAATATTAATAAATAAACCATGGAAACATTCTTCATTTCTTCACAATTACATGCTACACAAAAGTGATGGCAGTCCAGTTGTAGTCCTTTTTATGTGAGAAATCAAAACAATAAAATAGAACGCATTTTAAAAGTAGTTCCTGTGTGTGCTGTAAGTGTTAACAGAGCAGACCGAGATCAATTCAGACTGAAGGGAACCTGAATACTGTCGTAAGAAACTGTTTAACTGAAGGGCTTTGACTTATGTGTGTTTTTGGTGCAGATTTGCGGTTTCTATGGCTCCTTATGAAGCAGTGGGTTGTATTTCTGAGAATTCCGAAGCACAAAATCAATCAGCACATTTCATTACATACACACACACACACACATTCCACACAGATGTATGTAATACAGATTCTGCTGCCCTCTTCTGTCACTCTGACAAACTGCACTCTTGCAACAAATCTCTCTAATGCAGACTTACACATACACCACATATAGGATAAATTCCACTGACTTGTATCCAAAAATACTTTTATTCACTGTATACTTTCACTTTTTGAGAATGACACTCATAAGGACAGATGGAGTTGAGTCTTTTTGATAAGTGTGGTGTTCTCAGCAAACCTCAGCACATTCCCAACTTGACCTTTATCTATCAGGGGTCAGATGTCAAGGATCTTGATGAGTAACTCAGTAATGTGGATAAGGGGGGCACTTACATACACTTCAACCCCTAATCAAAGGCACAACAACAGTGAAAATCTAATTAACGACCACCTCCAAAATCAGGATAATAAAATGAGATTTTTTTATTTTCTGTACAGTATATGATTGGTTCAGTAGAAGTCTCTCTCATCTCCTAAAACTGTGAATGTGAAGTGTTTCTATATCCATTTGTAAGTAAATGCCAGCAAGTGTGTTCTTTGTTGGTATGTGAGTGTTTCATTTGATCTTCATCTCATCTTTGAAGTTTGACTTATGCCCTCTCAACTGTGACCCCATGTTAGATAAAGCTGCGGAAGGGTCAGGTAATTCATTCTCAAAATGAACATACACGCAAAAGTTCTCTCAGTCCTCTCAACAGCACAGCACAAAGCTAAAGAGTACGCATATCAAGAGAGAAAAAAAGAGAGAAATCGAGGAAAAGATACAGTGGCAAAAAAACAAACAAATGTGAACCAATTAGAACTGATTTAAGATCCAAACTTTTTAAACAGGATAATCAGGGTAAATTGTACTTGTTTTGTCTAATATATATATATATATATATATATATATATAATATATATATATATATGCAGTGCTGTGAAAAGGTTTTTGCTCCCCTTCCTGTATTTTTTTATTTTATTATTTTTTTTTTTTTTTTGCATATTTCTCACTTCAGATCAAGCTAATTTTTATATTACACAAAGATAATGCAAGTAAATACAAAATGCAGTTTTTAAATGATGATTTCATTTATTAAGGGAAAAAAGCTGTCCAAATATACCTGGCCCTACATGAAAAATTAATTGCCCCCTCCTGTTAAATCATGAAAGAACTGTGATTAACCACATTATTTTAGAAATCTGAGTTAAATTTCACTGGCCAAACCCAAGCCTGATTACAGCCAGACCTGTTGAATGAAGAAATCACTTAAATAGAACCTGTCTAACAAAGTGAAGCATACTTAAAGAGCAACACATCATGCCACGATCTAACGAAATTCAAGAACAGATGAGAAACAAAATAGTTGACATGTTTCAGTCTGGAAAGGGTTATAAAGCCATTTCTAAGGCTTTGGGACTCCAGTGAATCACAGAGAGAGCCATTATCCACAAATGGAGAAAACCTGTAACAGTGGTGAACCCTCCCAGGAGTGGCCGACCAACCAAAATTACTCCAAGAGCCCAACGACGACTCATCCAGGAGGTCATAAAAGAGCCCAGAACAACATCTAAAGAACTGCAGGCCTCACTTGCCTCAGTTAAGGTCAGTGTTCATGATTCAACAATAAGAAAGAGACTGGGTAAAAACGGCATCCATGGGACAGTTCCAAGGCAAAGGCCACTGCTGACCAAAAAGAACACAAAAGACTCATCTCTCATTTGTCAAAAAATATCTTGATTATCCCCAAGACCTTGGGGCAAATATTCTGTGGACTGATGAGACAAAAGTTGAACTTTTTGGAAGGTGCGTGTCCCATTACATCTGGTGTAAAACCAACACAGCATTTCATAAAATGAACATCATACCAACAGTCAAACATGGTGGTGGTAGTGTGATGGTCTGGGGCTGCTTTGCAGCTTCAGAACCTGGACGACTTGCCATAATTGATGGAACCATGAATTCTGCACTCTATCAGAAAATCCTGAAGGAGAATGTCCAGCCATCAGTTTGTGACCTTAAGCTCAAGCGCACTTGGGCTATGCAGCAGGACAATAATCCGAAACACACCAGCAAGTTCACCTCTGAATGGCTCAAGAAAAAAAAAATTAAGGTTTTGGAGTGACCAAGACAAAGTCCAGACTTAAATCCGATTGAATTGCTGTGGCATGACCTTAAACAGTCCATTCATGCTCAAACCCTCCAATGTGGCTGAACTAAAACAATTCTGCAAAGAAGAGTGCGCCAAAATTCCTCCACAGCGATGTGAAAGACTCGTTGCCAGTTATCACAAACACTTGATTGCAGTTGTTGCTGCAAAGGGTGGCACAACCAGTTATTAGATTTAGGCGGCAATTACTTTTTCACGTAGGGCCAGGCAGGTTTGGACAGCTTTTTTCCCTTAATAAATGAAATCATTATTTCAAAACTGCATTTTGTATTTACTCCGGTTATCTTTGTGTAATATTAAAATGTTTGATGAATCATTCAAGTGTGACAAATATGCAAAAAATTAAAAAAACAGGATGGGGCACAAACTTTTTCACACCACTGTAGATGTGCAGAAAAAGACATGTACTGGCTTGTCTGTGGAAAAGACAAAGTTTGAGAGCCATTGCACCAAGACCTGTTATCTAAAAGAACTAAAAAAAAGTTGCTCCATGAGGATTCTCCTTGTAATTACCATTGTGTATTTCACTCTGGATAAAGTCTGCTACTAACTAACATGACCTCAAATGTCAAGTCGTAAGAGGAGCCCCAGTCATTTCTCTCTTACAAAAGCACTCAAAACTCATGCTGTTTGAGGAGAATATTAACTCTTTTATAAGCCCTGCAGGGCTTGCAAATGCTCCAGAGTTTTTTTAAAACCAGTAAAAGATCTGGACGGAGCTCGGCCCGGAAACACACCTAGTCCCTCAAGGCTTATTATAACACAGGATCAAAAGTCCAGATGATAAATCCCACCCTCTCCTCTCAACACTCAACAGAGCCCCTCAGTCCACATTGTTTTCTCAGCTACTGCCGCCAAGTTTCGCACTGCAGTTTAATTGGGTTTATAGCGCCATCTAGTGTAAAAAGAAGAGACTTGTCTTATATGACAGAATTCATGTCATTCACTCATTGACTCCCTACAGTAAATTATGATAGAAAATTATTGAAGTAAAAATAATTGTTAAAAAAAAACCTTTGGGCCAGAACTTCTGGTTAATTTAAATCCATATTTCATTTAACACAATATGAAAAAATACTTCCATTAAATGAACTACATCTTAGCTACAATTGTAGTTAATGCATTTACAAATACTGGGTATTGACTGGAGCAGTCAATATCCACTTTGCAGTTCCCTTGCAATAAATCCATTCATCCTCACTACTGCGAAACAATTTGTTATGGTGCTATAGGTTTTTGGGAAAGTGCTGTAGTTTTTTTTTTTTTTATTGCCATGTAATATTTAAGAGGAAAAACACATTCAAAATTACAAGGGGTCTTTTACCCCAGGTGGCCTTTTATTTCCCTGTGTGTGAGGGGCTATTTATGTGAAATGAAACTGATTAATTTGTGTATAGATAGATGTGGTATTTATATAGGGTATTTTTTTTACCTAAAACGGATGAAAATGACCGGAGGACGTTTATAGTCTATATATTTCCTCACGCACACTGCCCCTCTACGCTCGTAACCGGGATCTGTGTGTCTAGCCGAGGAAGGCGAGCGGGGTGATTCCTCGCGGGGTGGGGTGGGCAACAATGCGCGCTGTTGAATTGAATGGTGAGCGGATAGTGAATGAAGTTTCAATGGAGGAGGCAAGGATGCACGCGAGAGCGCACGCGCCACACCCCCGCCTTCAATTAAAACATCTCAGAATTCGTCTGAGTGCGAGCGAAGATGGCGACAGAGTGAAGGAGACCACGGAAAGATGACAAGCCCCCTACAGACAGACAAACACGCACGAGCTCTTCACCCCGCCGCCTCAGAGATGCCCGTGAATGAGTAAGACGCGGCTGCGTACGAGGTGTTGTAGATGATGGAGATGCGGGGTAGGTGATGGAGTCTCGCGGCATGTGCTTTATCATGCACTGTCTCCGTAATTCAGACGCAGGTGTTTGCAATGCAGCTTGATTTTGAGCGGCAGGTGAAAGGGACGCTTCGAGCCATCATGTAAACGTCGCGGTGGGGAATATTGCGGAGGAGACCCGCCCGTGTGAGCTCGCGCTTTGTCTCCCCCTCTAAAATATGATCACGGGCGCCTGGCGCTGTGGAAGGAAACTTGACGCCGAGTTAGAAATCTGCCGCGTGACCGAATCCATCGACAAACCGTGCGCGGAGCCGGAGAAGGTGCAGAGATGGCGCATGAGCCTCGCGTCGCTGCTCTTTTTCACGGCGCTGCTGTCCGATCACCTCTGGCTCTGCGCGGGAGGCAAGCTCCGCTCGAGAGACCGGACTCACCGGAGGACGTGGAGCAACGCGAGTCACGACGCCCAGACAGGCCTTCGCGATGAGGACTGCGGGGTCCTCTTGAACAATCTGACGGAAAACGGGCCAAAGTGCGTGGAGGCTGACGCGCGGCGCCGCGCGCCTCTGGAGTCCGCGTGCTCTACGCTTTACCGGCAAAAGAGCGGCTTGGTGAGCTCCTTCTATTCTGTGCCGGTGCCCACGGTGTCGCCACACGCGTTTTTGGAGTACTTCCGGAACTTCAGCTTGTCCTTTTGCGACGCGCTCACAATAGCGGACCTACTGGAGAGCATGACCGGTCCTGACAGTCTCAACTGCAGTCTGACGCGTGTCATTCGTGACCTGTTCAGCGGCGGACCGGAGGACGGGGACCTGTGCAGCGCTTGTGTTCACGCGTACGTCCGACTCGACCAACACGCTCAGGAAAAATATGAGGAGTTTCAAGTCCTTACGCGCAAATTCATGGCGGATGACTACTCAGTGCGCGCGCAAACACACCTGTGTCAGGTGAGAGGCTCGTTTTAGTCACTTTGGATGAGATCTAGACATGATATGTGTAGATGCATTTAATGCCAACCATCCACAAGCTTGAGTGCAACATTCAGTATAAATCTGAATAAGAGTTTGGTAACGTGTGTTTCAGGCAGTGTATAAAGCCTGGCTTTGTGCAGAGTATTTTCCGGTTCCTCAGCGGCAGTGTGTGAGGTGGCTTCCATGCAAGCACTACTGTGGTGAGGTCACAGCCAGCTGCCCCTTCATCCTACCTGACAGTGACCATCTGCTGTATGCCGGTCTGCCAAGCTTTCTCTGTGCAGGTAAATCACAGAATACATGCACTAAATGGCCCAGCATGCAGCCCCTTCTAATCATCAGATTTGGCTGTTGCAGTAACTGTACAGAATTGGGTGCTTCCAATGTTGCAACAGTCTGGCCTGCACAAATCCCACTGAACAGCTCTGAGATGAATTGGAACAAAAAGTTCTTAGCAAAGGTGTTCAATGGGGTTCAGGTCTGGACTTTGTGCAAGCCAATCAAGTCCTTCCGCACCGGACTCAGTAAACCAATTCTACACGGACCTCGCTGTGGGCACAGGCTCATTGCTGTGCTGAAATAAAAGGGCACGTTCTTCACGTTGAAGTTGAAAGTACAGTTCTTACAAACATTTATCCCCACAGAAATAACTGGAATTACACATACTTTTGGCTATATTAGACATTATTATTATTAGACAGTTAACTGATAAAATTAATAATATGTGTCTGTGGCTAAACATTGTCATATGAACAGTCTACAAACTTCTACACTGATTAAGGTCACAAAAGCCTTCAGTATCATTTATTAGTTCATGAAGTGTTGTTATTGTTAACTAAAACTATTAAAAATCATTTTTGTTAATTGGAAAAAAATTAAATGTAAATATTAGATGAAAAGCTTAAATGAAAATCAGAAATGTGGGCTTAGCAACTAACTAAAATAGTTTAAGCTGAAGTACTAAAATGACTAAAACTGAAATAAAGCTAAATAGAAATCGAGAACCAATAAAAAACAAATGATCACTTTAAATCAGTAAATCTCTAACTTAAAGTAAAACCTGAAAATATAAAAGCTAGTTCAAAATGCAGTGCCCTCCTTAAGTATTGGGACAGTAAATACAAAATTGCTCTGTTTGCTGTGGAGTCAAGAAATCTGTAAATATGATTAAAAGATGAATATGAGACAAAACTACAACCCGAATTCCGGAAATGTTGGGACGTTTTTTTTTTTTTTATTTGAATAAAATGAAAACTAAAAGACTTTCAAATCACATGAGCCAATATTTTATTCACAATAGAACATAGAGAACATAACAAATGTTTAAACTGAGAAATTTTACACTTTTATCCACTAAATGAGCTCATTTCAAATTTGATGCCTGCTACAGGTCTAAAAAAGTTGGCACGGGGGCAACAAAGGGCTGAAAAAGCAAGAAATTTTGAAGAAATTCAACTGGGAGAACATCTAGCAACTAATTAAGTTAATTGACATCAGGTCTGTCACATGATTAAGGGATGTCTTAGAGAGGCAGAGTCTCTCAGAAGTAAAGATGGGCAGAGGCTCTCCAATCTGTGAAAGAGTGCATAAAAAGATTGTGGAATACTTTAAAAACAACGTTCCTCAACATCAAATTGCAAAGGCTTTGCAAATCTCATCATCTACAGGGCATAACATCAAAAGATTCAAAGAAACTGGAGAAATCTCTGTGCGTAAGGGACAAGGCTGAAGACCTTTGTTGGATGCCCGTGGCCTTCGGGCCCTCAGACGACACTGCATCACTCATCAGCATGATTCTGTCATTGACATTACTAAATGGGCCCAGGAATACTTCCAGAAACCACTGTCGGTAAACACAATCTGCCGTGCCATCTGCAGATGCCAACTAAAGCTCTATCATCCAAAAAGGAAGCCATATGTGAACATGGTCCAGAAGGGCCAAGGCTCATTTAAAATAGACTGTTTCAAAGTGGAAAAGTGTTCTATGGTCAGACGAGTCCAAATTTGACATTCTTGTTGGAAATCACGGACGCTGTGTCCTCCGGGCTAAAGAGGAGGGAGACCTTCCAGCGTGTTATCAGCGTTCAGTTCAAAAGCCAGCATCTCTGATGGTATGGGGGTGCATAAGTGCAAAAGGTATGGGCAGCTTGCATGTTTTGGAAGGCACTATGAATGCTGAAAGGTATATAAAGGTTTTAGAGCAACATATGCTCCCCTCCAGACGACGTCTATTTCAGAGAAGGCCTTGTGTATTTCAGCAGGACAATGCAAAACCACATACTGCAGCTATTACAGGAGAAGAGTCCGGGTGCTGAATTGAGCTGCCTGCAGTCCAGATCTTTCACCTATAGAGAACATTTAGCGCATCATTAAACGAAAAATACGTCAAAGACGACCACAAACTCTTCAGCAGCTGGAAATCTATATCAGGCAAGAATGGGACCAAATTCCAACACCAAAACTCCAGAAACTCATAACCTCGATGCCCAGACGTCTTCAAACTGTTTTGAAAAGAAGAGGAGATGCTACACCATGGCAAACATGCCCCTGTCCCAACTATTTTGAGACCTGTAGCAGGCATCAAATTTGAAATGAGCTCATTTTGTGCATAAAATTGTAAAATTTCTCAGTTTAAACATTTATGTTATCTATGTTCTATTGTGAATAAAATATTGGCTCATGTGATTTGAAATTCTTTTAGTTTTCATTTTATTCAAATTTAAAGAATGTCCCAGCATTTCCGAAATTAGGGTTGTACAAAATTGAACATTTTATTATTGGGTGATTCAACACAGATGTTTTACCAGCTAAGAAGATCAGCACTTTTTGAGTTTCATCCCTCTATCTAATGTGAGCATAAGTATTGGAACAGTTGCCTCGCAGGTCTTTCTAAGTCATCAGCTGTGTCCTGTTGCATTAATTGTTCAGATATTAAAAGCAGGGAATGTGTCGTATCAGTTATATCCATTGCTTTTGCATTCTGAGTCTTGCATTCGATGACGACACACAAACCTGGATGAAGACGAGGGAGCTGACTTTGTGAGAAAAGCAACCAATTTGGATGTTAAAAGAAAAGAGGAAGTCAGGCAGTTAGAGCTATAGCAAAAACAAAGGGCATGGAGAAATCACGAGTTTGGAAACCACCCGCAACCAACAACAACCTGATCGGCTGATAAAAACAACAGCAGTTGATGACAGACAAATCATAGAAGCTGTGAAAATGAACCCTAAAATTCATTACATGGTGATGTAAAATCACCAACAACCTCCAGAAAGCTGGAACTGAGTTTTATGGACAGATGAGACAAAGACTAAGCTTTATCTAAGTGATGGGAAAGCAAAAGTGTGGAGAAAAAAAGGGAACTGTAAATTATCCTAAGCATACAACCTCATCTGTAAAGCATGGAGGTGGCATAATGGCATGGGCATGCATGGCTGTCTCTGGAATAGGCCCTCTCAATTTTAATGATGACGTAATGTATGATAGCAGAATGAATTTGGAAGGATACAAAACCATCTTGGCTACCAATATTCAAGAAAATGCCACCAGACTCATCAGAAAGCACTTCGTATTGCATCAGGACAATGACCCAAAACACCCTGCCAGTTCAGTCAAGGAATTTATCAGGACAAAGAAATGGAAAGTCTTAGATTGCCCAAATCAATCTCCAGATTTAAATCCAATTGAACATGGATTTCACCAGCTGAAGAGGAGACTAAAGGCAGAAACATCCAAAAACAAGCAACAGTTGGAATTGGCTGCCTTAAAGGCTGGGAAAAATATTACAAAGAATGAGACCAAGAGTCTGGTGATGTCTGTGGGTTGCAGACTCACTGCTGTGATTGCACGCAAGGGATCTGCAACTAAATAATAGCTTTTAATCTATTACATCTGCCTTAAATTCAACTGTCCCAATACTTATGCTCACATCAAATAGTGGGGTGAACTGTAAAAGTGATGTCCTTTTTATTTGGTAAAACGTACGTGTTGAAACAGTTAATAATAAAAATGTGACATTCTGTAGTTTTGTCTCAAATTCATCTTTTAATCATATTTGCAGATGTCTTGTCTACACAGCAAACAAAGCAATTTTGTCATTACTGTCCCAATACTTATGGAGGACACTGTATGTATAAATACTATAATAGTATATAAATAATACTAAAATAGAAAAATCTGCTGTTCAGTAAGTCAGATTAATCAAGAAACTGCTCCAACTGATTCGTAAAGGTTCAGTCAGAGATGTGTGTTTTTGATTTACTAAAATGTGTTGACGCTCTCGGTACAGTGTTCTGTCCTGTTCTAACCCAGTATTTCTCTCATTCTCATCAGGGTTTCACGAGGAGTATTTGACCAGTCAGGGTCCGGACTGCTGTGATGTCAGATGGAGTGGGTGTGACTCCACTGTAGGTGCCGCATGTGCTCTGACACGCCTCCCGGGCTCCTTCTCTTTGCATAGGAGGTTATCATCAGGAGCGGTGTCATGTACAAATCGTCTTCATGGCAGTAAATTGAAACTGTGTGTGCTTGTTCTCTTCTTACTACACACTGTTATCTCCATAACAACGTTGCAGCATTGCAGCACTGGCTCTTTGGAGGCAATAGTACCTCTAGAAGACGTTCCCATGAGGGAGGAGTAAGAGACTGGAACATCTCCCTCTTTATTGGAAGACACACATGCTGTGAAAGTGTTTTTGTCTGCTGTGCATGAGACGAACCTTACCAAATGCCTGGAAAACACAGGAAGTCTCACCACCGCTGAAGCGCCTGTGCCTGTCTTTTTGAGGGTTGGAACATCTGGCTTGATATGAGCGTGCATGTTTGTGTGAGTGAATGAATGTTTTTAACTGTTTTTCAGTGTTTTGTTTGTTTTATCAGGACTAATTGCACATGTTAAAACATGGTTCATGAATGACAATCTTGTTTTGTTTTAGACAACATTCTTGGAAACAAAAAGGAATGAATGAAGAATGAATGGATGACATTGGTACATTTCTCCTCTAATAAAACCAACACAACTGGAGACATTTTTTATATTTAAGATTTTCTTATATACTGTCTGTGTGTGTGTGTATATATATATATATATATAAAACTCCTGTCCATGTGTCTACATTGTCTATAGGAGAAAAGGTGGTTGCATTTGAATTTAGGGTGGATTCTGCTGGCATTTTCTATGATGTGTTCTTGTGTACTTCCTTTAGTGTTATTATTTTGTGCTCCCTTCATAACTCTTTCTCTTTCTAAAGGCTTTCACATACTGCTGTAGCCAAAACCTATTAACGCCTCTCACATTTACTCATGGGTTTTATGTTGGTCTTGATGTTTGGGGGTTGTTAAGGGGGCTTTTGGTAGTTTCCATTTAGCAGATGCTTTTCTTCCAAAACAACTCACAGTGCACTAATTGAAAAAATACTGTGGGAAAAACTTCGGAAACGTTACAAATTTACTCCATGTGGTCTGTCACAGTTCTACGAACTCCCCAATAACAACATGAAAACAAGTTTAAAATTATTACATCATTCAGACAGGGTGGTTTCAGGCACACATCATTTACATAATGGTCAGTGATATCCACTTTCATAGTAAGTGGATATATATTTCATTCTGCTCTAGCTGTCAGACTCAGAAGCAGTTGTGGGAGAGAAATAAGCTGTTTAAGTGTTCCAGACAGACAGTGTGCATTATTCAAACGACTTGTTCAAAACACTGATGCATTCAGGAACTAATCAAGTGCCTGGCTTTACGGGTGAGCAATTGAACTATTCATTCAAACAGTCTTTATGCCATTTAATACTTCGCTTACTCAAACAATTCATTCAAAAAAACTGCTTCATTCCGCAACGAAAAGCAAGGCTGTGTCCGAAATCACATCTAGATGGAAGTTGCCTACTGTTTTATGAATTCTGTTCATTTTCACACAGTTTTTCATTAGGTCGGTATGCATAATCAGACATAGCCCAACTTACAATATGAGCTAGTCATTGAAAAATTAATTTAACCAGTTCTTTAAAGTAACTGTTTTTAGGAATGAATCATTGAATCATTTACTAAACCGATTCGTACAGAAATATTGATTTATTCAGAAAATCCTCTCCTGGATTTATATCAGTACAGCTGTGATTACCTAAACAACTTCACTCTGTGTGGCAATCTTAAATGCATTGTAGAAGTAAATAGAACAAATGCCCAGAAATGTGTCATAAGAGTGAGGTAAGCAACATTGTATTGTGATTGACAAGATTAAACACCCTTCTATCAAACTTTAGTAAAATTTAGTTTCAAGGCCATGAATAAACACTGCTTTGATTGAGACTGGGCCTACAGTAATAACAACAAAGAGGCCATAATAGATGAGTTATTTTATTTTTGGTAGCCTAAAAAGGCAACCAACATATCAAAACTCTTTCCTTTGCTCATGTGAGTGTTTATTGTTAAATGTCATTTAGAATTTACTTAGCAGCTGGGCTTGTTTATCCATTAGATGAAGACGTTAAGCTGCTCATCTCAGTGGTTTCATCAGTTTTCTGTGAGCTTGTTAGAGTCTGAGAGATAAAGTCTTTGAGCTGAGTCACTGGATCTGTTCTCATGCCACTGCTTCTGTGTTCATTTTGGCCTTTTTTGCCTGAGATTATCTCATCCACGATCTAAACTCCTACCGGGATGTTCTGCATGAGCACAGACTTCAATCTCTCTGTTTCTGATGCCAGTTCTCCATGTATGGACTTTGAGACTGTACTGTAGCAGCCCAACAAGCCATGTATATCATTTTCCTAATTCATCATTTACCCTTCAACTATGTCAGTGCGCATCCTTGATAGACCTGTATGATACCATTTTAGCCAGTAGGAGGGAGTGTTTTCTCATAGTGAGTGTGTTGGGTTTGAATGTATCTCGGATCTTGCAGATTTATCAATATCATTCGCCCACTTCACTGCCTTTTGACAAGTATCTTTTCTTCATACTGTAAATACCACTTCCTGACTGTAGTAAAAGGAATAGATATTCGCAAAAAGCTCAAAAGACGCATTTCACAAGGATGACAAATGGAAACTATATATAATTTGAACATTGGTTAATTTTATAGCCCGTAAAATTTCATCAGCTCACTAAAATAATAATTTTAATGTAGGCTAATCAATTTAACTTAAGGACGTTTTAATGGCTATTGTTAATGTTTGCTGAATTTTATAAGCTACTGAACGTACAAATAATAATTGTTCCACAAAAACCTAGAACATTCAGTTTCCAGTTCCGTCTGCATCTCTCTCTCTCTCTCTCTCTCTCTCGGTGTGTGTGTGTGTAATTACTGTTTTCTTAAACTCTTAGCACTCTGATTCCAGCCTCTCTGGGCTCATGGGCTGGATTCTCTGTTAAGTTAATTTGTATAATTTAATTTCAACTGCCCGAGGGCCTCAGACCCATACCTGTATATTAAACGCAGCTTTGCTTTTTTTTTTTTTTGCTTTTTTTTTTTTTTTTTTTGCTTTTTTTGTGCATTTGTGTGTTTGTGTGCGCCTTCGAGTGTTTTTTGGCAAATGTTTTTGTTGCGCGTTCGCGTGCGCTTGTTTGTTCATGCGTGTGCGTAAATGCGTTTGCGTGCGTGTTTTTAGAACTCATTCCAGACTTTCTGGGTGGGTTGAGCTATTGTAATGATGCTTTTATTACATTATTTAGTAATGTCTGCGTTTAGAGATCCATCATGAATTGTCGGAGGACATCGCCTTAGTGTGAGACAGCTAGACCGTGTGCATGCGTGTGTGTGGCGCTGAATCGATTCAGCAGCAGTGTAGCTGTGAATATTTAAGTGATTTAAGATTAAAGAGTCTGGAGCCGAATAAAAGCGGCACAGATTTAATATAAACCCATATTAAAGAGGCTCAGCTTTATGAGGTCACAGAAGATCTGCAGTACACAGAGCACAGCTGTTAGTGGAGCGAGAACAGAGGAAGAGAAAGAGAGAGAAAGCAGCGGAGAGAGGGGTCAGATAGCATCCACCAAACTTCTTGGGCTAGATTTCTTTTTCTGAATTACATACTGAGCTCTATTATAGACTTTACCTAAGCAGTAATGCTGACTCAGATTATGATACTGCTAGTAAAAAAAAATATCTAGAAGTAATGGCCCTGCTGGTGTCTATGTAAACCACCCATCCTGCTACTCTCTTCCTCATTTTTCTGCTAATCTGTCAGTTTCCTTCTTCCTTTCACTGTTTTTCATAATATTGGATGAGAGTGACGCGTCTGCAAAAACTACCAGAGAAAAAAAAAGTTGACTACTCAGATTAGTGTTTTCCATAGAAACCTCGCCTCACACAACATGCAGCAGAACAGTTTTGTCCTAATAAATAACTGTGTTTTTTAGAGTTCAAGTAATATGGTGTGTGCTTTGACGCTTAAATGGGTGTAAGCTGGAGCGCATGTATGTGTATAATTTTGTTTTTTGCAAAACTGTGTGCTCCTGTGTTTTTGTGCATGTGTGTCATTTGATGTTTTTATTTGATTGGCAGTCCTGTCCCGCTTTTAACACTCAGTCTGCTCTGATTCTCAACATATGCCACAATTACACTACCAGTCCTCAGTTCTAACACTTTAAAGATGTGGAACTTCACACACTTGGACGCTCACACATGCACACACTGAGTAAACCTAATGTACAAACATGTGGCTAGGGAAAGTTTGACAAGAAAGTTTTGGGTGGGATTTTTAGGTCCAAGGTTTTCTAGGGGTCCTTGTGGGTCTTTTGTGGATCTCCAGAGAGGAGTTTCAAAATATTTTTTATCTTTTAACTGTTTTTAAAGCATTATATAATGTAATGATGCCAGTTATTTAAAGTGTAAGTATGCAGTAGATGTGTGTGAAGTTAAAAAAAACTGATGTGGAGACACAACAAAACGAATTGTGAAACTCTCTTGACTTCACTTTTTTACAGGCGGTTCCTTTCAAGGGTTACGAAACGGGAAATACTGTGTAATCGGCAGCGAACGTCTGACGCTATTGTTAGCGCTACAGTGATTTACATTGTTTGAGTCTCGATGAACTTCAAAGTGCCGCGCTTTTCCGCGGGAGAATGTTCAATGAGATGACGTAACGCCGGCAGCCAATCAGCGGCTAGGGGTCGGTCTCTGGAGCTGGCCGCAGCAGGTTATCAGCCTGAATCCTCGCAGTCCGAGGTCAGGAAGCCAGATGAGCCCGCAGAGAAGCGCTTGCTCACCGCGACCAGCCCAAGCCAAAAGTCGCTGAGAGGACGAGGAAGTTCGGTATGCAGAAGCAATGCTGACTGACCTGCACGCAGCCATGGTACCGAAGCGCGAGCCGGCGAAGTTGGAGGAGCGCGAGCGCACGCAGGCGGCGTGTGAGTGCCAAAGCCAATGCAACAACTGCAAAATCTTCCTGAGTTTATTCATCCTCTCGCTCTCTCTGCACCTCGTCACGCTCTTCTGCTACCTGGACCTGCGCTCGGAGCTCAAACGAGAAATATCCCAGAAGAACAAAGATGAGGTGTCATCTACGGGGCCGGTGCCGCACTATGAAGCCACAGCGCCAGTGCTCCGGTTACCGGACACCGACCACCCAACAATAGACGACCAGGTAAACTGAGTTATCTGTTGATCTACACAAAGAGCAGAAACCTCCTTCCTGCTCACTTGGCTTCAGCTTCTGTTATTGAGAAGAGAATTTCTCATTGTCTTGTCTCCCATACTATTGATTGTGTGTGTATTGTGTGTCTCTCTGTGTGTGTGTTTTGTTGGAGACCTATTGTCAGAGTTTACTTCCTTTAGATCATTGCTTCTCAATCCTTGTCCTGAAGCACACAAGTACTGCTCATTTTGGAGGTCCCCTTATCTGAAACACCCAGTTCAGGTCTTGGAGCCTGTACTAATGAGCTGATGGTATAAATCAGGTGTAAAACATCCAAAATGTGCAGTGCTTTAGGACCAGGATCGAGAGCCAAGTAATAATTGTGTGAGACGGAATGATCAATGAGTGAGTGATGTAAAATGATACTTGTGCAAAATTATACAACACAAAAATCACTCCACTAAAAGCAGCAATTTAAACATTCATTTTTAAGTAAAATCAAGCAGTGCAGCCTGCTGCAATTATGCCATTGCACTTTTTTACATTACTGATAAAGAAAATCAAGCTGAAACTTTGAAAATTCATAAAATTAAGAAGAAATTACAGAAATTATTGTGATGTGCTATATTAATGAAAACAAAGACGTTTCCTCACAAAGATTTTTTTACACTATAGTTCTCGTAATCAGTAGTTGTATACAACTGCTATTAATATTATATTAATATTAATATAATTATTAATATAATATGCACATTCAGGTACAAAAGGCAATCAGTATTTACCAAATGTGTTATTTATGTATTATTTACTGTTATTTATTTTAGCTTTTTATTTGTTTTTCCACATATGTCAAGGACAGATCCCAATTTTACTCAATGGCACATGAATTGTCCTTTGAAGGGGTTTGAACCTGCAACCATTAAGTTCCATGTCAAGATCCTTAACTCTTTAACCCCTGGGCATGACAGAAACCTACCTGGTTTGTAGGCTTCAGTCATTGATTTAGGTGAGCATTGTCTCTCACCCTACTTAGATTGTGCGTCAAAAGCCCGGGAGTGATGCGCTTCTCGTAACTGTGAATCGTTCACCTGCAGGGTACATTTGTTCTGTTTAAACAACATCTGTCCTTTTTACGAGCTCTCTTCATCAGACGCACTTTTACTGTCAGGCGGCACAGGTCGCTGTTTATTTAGCCTTTGCTGCGGTTTGGCCCGGACTCGTGTTTAATTCCTTTGGCAAAAGGCCAGGCTCATCGCAGCATTTCCTGATGTTCACCCCGCGGGCAATGCGTTAGTGCTGGATCCAGAACGCTTGGCTTATGGATGCATTTTATTAGACATAACTAGAGGTGAATTCTGGAGGTAGAATTACACACACAAATTCCTACAATGAATGAATGAATGAATCTAACATATGTCTGTGGCCTTTCTGAAGTGAATATGAAGGGGTGAAGACATCTCATTCCTGGTGCACACAAATGGTACAGTAAACGTTAGTGGAATGGGCTATAATAGGCTGTGTACTGTGCTATTGCCAAGTAGTAGATGTTGTTATCATACTGGTCCATCACAGTCATCTTTTTTATTTATAAGAGCGTATATATATATATATATTTGCTTTCACAGTTTTCATATTTATAATTCCATAATGTGATTTTTGGGCACTCAGATTTACCTCAACTCAGATAAAGAATTTGTCATAAACAGATATCTTAAAATGCAAAAGTAGCCACCTGTTTCTCCAAAAGCATCTTCAAGGCCATGTGAAAAATACACTTGCGTCTTGAACTTGTGAACTATTTTTTGGCCATCAGTGTTTCCACCAAGTAAAGTGATATTGCTGCTAGGCATGATTTATTGGAATAATCCAAACACACACTTAAGTGTGTGTGTGTAAGTGTTGTTGTGAGCATGTGTGTGCATATACAGTATGTGTGTTTGTGAGTATTGCACTGATGCATGTCAAAAGAAAGCGTTTAACCATTACGACTCTGATTGATAGAGGGAGGCGTGAGCGTGGTTAGTCTGTCAGAGTAAAAATGACATGCAATGAAGCCACAGAGCGAGAGAAAGTGTGTGTGCAGCATGACCACTCTGCTGTCATGTAAAAACTGCTATATATAGTATAGTATATAGTTTTCCTAAGAAAACAAAAACAACCAAGGTAATTTAAATTTTATTTTGGTATGTTGTATGTTTGAATGTTTTTGTTTTTTTTGAAACAAAATGGAAGTATCATAGTTTCACCAGTCATGGTGTCGATTACCAATTATGTGAGATATTAATGTATGTATATCTCGTATAATATGTACTGTATATATGTAACGTCAGTAACAATGAAGCTGTGAGTTTATTACTTAAAAAACATCGATTTCATCCCCTTGTTGCTGAGGAATATAATGTAGCAATCCAGTATCTAAGCTATTTTATTAACAGAAGTCACAGAGCGGCGCTGACAACAAGTTTTCTGTGCTCCTGAATATTTGTGTGTGAGTGATGTGTTTGTGTGTTGCTGTGTTTGGAATGGCAAACTAGCTTACTGCCCAGTACACAGTGCATACTGTCTACTATTTTTTAAGAATGTGTAGACAAGAGTGTGTGAAACAGTATATAATAAGCAACCCAAAATGTTTCGGAGTAATATGTTACAGTGTTGTCACATGGCAAACACTGAACATTAATTCAGCACAGCTGTCGAGGCTGGTACCTTATAAATAAATGTGCTAACCATTATTTTTTACAAAGGCTTGTTAATAAGGGTTCATACTAGTAAACAATGATATATTGCCCAATTGAACTCATTTCATAATTAATGAACTTTACATATTGAACAAAACTGAATCAACACTAAGCTGTCTTTAACTGAACAATGATATTATATTCTTTTTGGCAGTTACACTAAGTGGAAAAAGCGATATATTCTAGTTACACTAGTGCAAATAATGACAATTTTTTTTTACACTAGCGGTATTTTTTTTTCACCAATAGACTAAGTGTAAATAGTAGTTAGGTGGCCGTAGCATAAGCAGTAGCATATTGAGTGTAATTTATCAAATTTTTTAAAATTATTAAATAAATGAAGGCATTTTATTTCCACTTTTAAAATATTCCCTTTATTTTTATTGAAAATAAATGCCTTTCTGATCTGATATGTGATGGGATTCGAACTCAGGTCGATCGTGTCAAAAGCAATTGCTTTGGTTCTTACTCACTATGCCACAGATACTACCGATGAACAGGCATCGTTGTAGTGTTGTTTATCACAACCAGGCATTGTTGGGTGGAGTTAATATAAATAGCCTCTGCCAACAAATTGGGCTGTTTGAGCTTAAAGTTTTTTTAGAGCTGCTTTACAGCGGAATTGAATTACTGAAATATTATTTATATATTATTTAGGCTATATATTATTTTACTGCAATATTATTATTATTATTATTATTATTATTATTATTATTATTATTATATTTTTGAAACAGTCTGTACTGCATAAAGTACTATTGAGATAAAGATGAGGTCAATTGACTTGATCGGAAACATGCCGTAGAGATTAGTACAATTTATGTGCTACTAACAATATTGCTTTCAGAAACACAGTAATAGTTTGTAGTAGTTTATAGTAACGTGTACATGTACTTATAAAAGTGTTACATTTATAGTTACTATTCCCCGCCTCCAGTATTATATAGGAAAAATAGTGTGTAACAATACAAAAGGACAATAAACACTCAGTTTCAGTTAAAGTCAGTTCATCATTGATTTAGTGATGTCATCGTCCAGCTCAGTTCAGTTCAATAGTATCTGTGCAATCTAGTTGAAGATATCGTTGGAAATTAAGTGTCCCCAACTAAGCAAGCCAGAGTCGACAGAGGCAAAGAACCAAAACTCCATCGGTGACAAAAATGGAGAAAAAACCTTGGGAGAAACCAGGCTCAGTCGAGAAGCCAGTTCTCCTCTGGCCACACGAAACTAGCAGTTTAATTCCAGGCTGCAGAAAATTCAGATTGTGCAGAGGACTCATCTGGTTCCTGTGGTCTTTTGCCGATGGTCATCTAGATGACGAAGTCTTGACTGGGGATGTCTCTGCGGCACATCTAGTTGTCCTGGACTCCACTGACATGGAGTGTGTTGCATTGTGGGAAACAATATCCCATGCAGTGTCCTCAGATGCATACATCAGATTTCAGCAAATGTCTGGGAATTCCATGCATACAGAAAATTCATGTACTATTCACAGTATACACATTGCATACTGAAATATAGTAGGAGTTGTATGGTAGTATTGCATTTCGAACACAGCGTGTATGTTTGTGTGTGTCGATGAAAGCAGTGCATTAATATATAGCGCATACCTGCCAGCCAATCAGAACTGAGTATTCAGACAGACCATGGTATATATAATTGACAACAGGTCGTTGAATTATTAGAAAATAATGCATGTATTTCAAGACATTCGTCAGGTTTTTGTCCTTAAAATGCTCTTGTGAGTAGGATTAATTTTTTTTATGCATCTCATCCAACGTCTCTGTTGCTAATTCCAAAACGTCATTTTAGATTTAGTAACGGAGGCTTGAGCTGTTGATAGTAATGCATAATGCAGTTATGTGAGAGAGAGAGCGAGAGAGTGATTTAAGCATGTGTGAATCACCCAAGTCTGTGCTTCTCTCAACAGTATTAATGCTAAATTTGCTTGTATCATTTTAATTTTTTTAGTGTTTTATATTTAAGCTCTTCATACAAAATAGTATAAAATGTACTTTCGGCCATTTATTGGTCATAACTTTAATAGCGCTATCCCTAGGTACTGTATGTCCATACATGAAATACTCAGCTGTGAAAAATGCTACTGGTGTCTCATTATAGCACATCCAGCTTGTGTTTCACTGAAGGTCATACCTGTTACAGAGAATCAGACCTGCTTTTCTTTTACAGTGTAGATCAAACCTTTCCTTTGTTAGAGTTTGTGTGTGTGAGAGAGTATGGGAAAACGAAGGAAATACTTTCCCCATCAACCTCTCTCTTTCTCTCTCAGGCATTATGGCATGTGGCCAGATCGCAGTGTGAGCCCTCTAATGCACACACACACTATTCCTTATTAAGCTTTGTAGGTATGGGATTCCTCCTCGACAGGATATTAAATTAATGGATGGAGTCAGCCACAGTCTAATTACTCTCCATTCAACTATTTACCGCTGTTAACTAATACACACAAATTTCTCACATGCGCTCGGTGTGTTAGCCCAAGTCCTTTGTCCTTTGAGTTAGTAGTGAGGAGTTAGCAGTAAGGAATGCACTTGTTGATCAGCATCTTAGATCTGATATAACATTAGCCATATATCCCAGAGCGCTGCTCTGTCTGACTGATTACAAAAGTGCGTGTGTGTATGTGTGTGCTAATGAGGGACCTAAGAGCGGGTTCACCTCAGCCAAACAGGTGTTAGAGAGCTGTGCTCTGAAGAAACAGAATGTCTGCATGACTTTAATGGCTTTACTTTAAACAGCTGGATCTATTTAAGTAGTCTCAGACAACAGCCAACACACAGATGTGTGTGTAAGTTTGGGAACCAAATCTTTAAAATTACACTTTAGAGCAGCATGATGATTGGATGGATGGATGGATGAATGGATGGATGGATGGATGGATGGTTGGTTGGATAGATAGATGACTGAATCTACCTGACTACAGTAGGTCACACCAATGAAAATAATTTTTAAAAGTCATATCAGGCAGGCACATTAATATTTTTACCAGCTAGATGAATAGAAAGCAATGTAACTTCATTTTTCTTCATTTTTCTAAAAAATGTTTTTAGTATAGATTGAAAAATCAAAATTATTTTAGTTAATCAGTTCATTTTGATGATTAAATTTTAATAAAGCAGATAAAAATCAGATTCATTGAAGCACGGCCCTCATTTAGATGTCCACACAGCATTACACATCATATTTTGTAATCATAGGCTGTCTAAAATAATTATACAAAATATAATATAGGTAAAGACTTCATTAAAGTTTTTGATTGGTTATATAAGTTATGGTTGTTGTTGTTGTTTTGTATTTGTTGTATATAAATCTGCGGTAAATGTATGTAAAAATGTATATTTTGTGGCAGATAAATACTTTTTTCAGAATTTTTTTTATTTTTTTATTTTTTTATTTTTTTTTGGGTGGGTGTGTGACTTCACTTCCCGTTTTTATCATATTCACTGGGACTTGGATACCCAGGGCAGATCCCAAATGACCCATGACCTCTGACCCTTCACACAAGCCCTGCCACCTCAAAAACAACTAGAAAAAGCTCAATGACCTCTCTGTCAATAAATAAAACTTTTGAAATTTAAAACGGTTTCTTTGTGATTAATGTGAGCTTATATTGGTTGTGACTGGAGTCTGAACACACTGCCCCATTTTTAGCATGGCTGTCCCCAAGTTACCCAATGTGTGCGTCTGCCGCCTGTGTGTGTGTGTGTGTATTTGTGCTTGTTTGTGTGTGCATGTCAGTCTGTCTATAAAAGCCTGTGTGTGTGTGTGTGTGTGTGCTTGTTTGACGTTGTACGTATAATAACCCCTATTATTCTGGTCCTGCTTGGCATTTGTGAGGAATGCTCTGTCTTTCTGTTGTGGTGTGTGTATGTGTGTATGCGTCTTTATCTGTTAATATTGTATTTTGTCTCTGTTGTGGTGATTTAAACTTTTCGCAGCAGTTTGGGCTTCCTGGTGGTTTCCGTCCTTGTTGACGTCTGTGTGAGTGTGTGTGTTTCTTTACACGGGAATGTAATTCCCTCTGTTTCTAAATGACTTTGGTTCACCCTGGGGTTCGCCAACTGAGAGAGTTCCAGACAAACATCATTGTCTGTGACCAGGCAATGATCTGTCATTAAGCATGGAGGTCGAAAGGTCATGCATGAGTGTGTGTATATTTTGACAAGGCCACCTGTTATCACTCCATTGAAATGACTCTTCTGAATAAAAGCAGTTTAGATGTTGTATGTTAAATTAAGTTGAGAACAGCTGTGTGGGTGTATTTGATCATTTGTTGCCTTTGTCGAAACCTCCATCCATTTGGAGAGGTAGGGAAAAAAGAAGGGAAGACGAGTGAAAGCTTGACTAAACAGGACAATCTATCTCGGTGTCTGTGATATGCGAACCTCCCTGTGGTTTGAGATGAGAGCAGAGGCTTGTGTTGTTTTTGGAGTCATTACCAGCATATTCTTGATGGTCCTTTGAGAACTGTATGAAACGTTGTTCTCAATAATGTAATCCATATGTGATAACATGCTCATAATCTAAACCTGCTCTAATCTGTATGTGTTGACGTGCACATCTGTATGGTGTGTGTTTGAAAAGAGACTGATCCAGATGAGGCTGGAGTAAGAGTGATGAAGGTGACATTCACAATCATAGATAGATTCTTTCATTTCTATGCTCTTGTACCTTCTTGATTTCTTGCTCAGAGTTTTCTTCTCTTCTTTACAGTTTTTGAATCTGAGACTGTGATGTCAGAATTCCGTTCAGAATCAAACACAAACCTTCATGATTCACTTAATATTCCAGAATAATATTCCATATTGTGCACATTTGTGATTAACAGGTTTTCTTTTTAAGTGTTAGTATCTTGCATATCTCATTAATAATCAATGAAAGGCATATATTAATGGAATTGATTCATAGATGTAGATTCTAGTTCCAATTCTGAATATATTTTGGTTCACATTTGTATTGGTTGACTGATATAAAGCCATTATGTCGGCTGATATTCAGCATTTTTTTTTTTTTTTTTTTAATTATCAGATCGACAGGTCATTTTTTTCATTTTGGCCAGTAAATTTGGTAAGTGGGACTTTTATTTTGACAGTGCCGAGAACGCAGCATCTGGGTGCAGATGCACCAGAGCTCCAATTCTGTCTTCATTAGTTATGTATTTGTTTAACCATTTTGTCTAATAATACAATGAAAAATGCTATAATATATTTAACAATATACTGTGCATTTCAAAAATACACGTATCATTTAAACAAATCATTAAAACAAACTGTTAATTCCACAAATCTCTCAAACATTGGTGAATACAACTGTTAGATCTTCTAAAGTGTGCATTGTATCCTGTATAAAAATGTGTACTCTATGCCTGACAGTTAGTCCGTGTGAAATTGTGTATGATTCAAGCCTTGTGAATTTATGTGAACGGGAGAGTTTGACTGTCTTTGGATGCACCGATGAGCGAGCAACTTAAAATTATTCTTCGCTGTATCCAGTTTACCGCTATGCTATTTTTATATTGTTCATTGTGTACTACTGAATGTAAAATTAGTGTTGCTTGGTTTTTATTTGAGGATGTTTGATTCCCAGAGCATATATATTTAAAAGATTATTGAGTGCACTGTTGGTTACTGCCATAATGGGATTACAGAATCAAGAAGTTGCTATATGGATACATTGTTTATTTTAAAGATTTTTTAACAACTTCAAAATTATTTATTTTTTATTTAAAAAAACTGATTTAAATTTGATTTTTAAGTTTTTTTATATCCAAATATTTTAGTAACTAACTATTTAGTAACTATTAGAAGTAATAATATTAGTAGTAGTGTTCTCACCCTGCTCTTTAAAACATTGGCATCTCCCATACACTGGCATCTGCCATCAAAAAAAGAAAAAAAAAACATATGTGGGTCGACCAATACACTTTACTCAAGGCCTCAGCAAACTTTCCATTCATACTGTATTTGGACTACCCTCTGATATGGTCATTTTAACAGGAAATTAAATGTAAATGTAATGGTTGACCTCTTGCTATAAAAACACTGCGTACTTTGCAAGGGGCCTCACTTACATGTTCATGAATCTGTTCTGTTGAACAATATGCTGTTTTACATATGGTGACATTTGAGTGAGGCTGACAGTAATGATATGAATCTGAATACAGATGGCGTGCCCTTTGAGATTATATCATTGATTTATGACGGCTTAGATGATTGTTCATGTTTTTCTGGTTAGACCAATGCCCTGCGTCATATATCTAGCAAGACTCTGGAAATTAACATGAATTTGGGTAAATAAGGACGTTTCTCTGGTGTATAAATATGTAGGGCCTCGGGGTGTGCGATATATAGCGTCTATGATCTTATCGCAATTGTTGTTTTAAACGATATGTGATTTGACATTATCGAGTATATGGCAAAAACCAAACAAAAACACACCCAGAGGGTGCACGCATACACTATGAGACGTAGGTTAGACTACTGGTCGAGCACATCTAGTGTTCATGCTTTCAATATAGTTTCAAACAAAGCCACAACAGTCTCTGAGCAACACACGATTGGTTGCCTTGTCCAAATACCCACACTTGCGGTCTTTGCACTTGACCTCTTGACTACTTACCACACGCACGCTCTCAAGTGGCCAAGACTGCAAGTGTGGGTATTTGGACAAGGCAGGTGTTTCGTTACTAAATCAGTCACCCTTTTGAATGAATCTGTTGAATGAATGACTCAATGACTCACTCATTTAGTGATTTGCCACCACCTTTGATTTTAGGTTTATATTTAGTGTTTTCACTTTTTGTCCTCAGATATCACTATTGAATATTTTGTTTTTAAAACATCAAAATATTATTTTTGCATTTGTAACAGGTTAACTGCATTCATGTCCTGCATTAAACAGAATTTGACACAAAAGGTGAGGCATACATTTAATTAGGTCAGAACAAAATTGGCCTTATAAAGGTTAAAATGGCCATAAAAAGTAAAAATCGATTTAAACTTATTGGAAATTTAAATTTCTGTTACTCCTGCAAACTAATCATCACACAGAATATGAAGAATATAAAAACCTTTGGGAGTCAGCTGTCCTAAACCTGCAAAAAATACCAGCACAATAACACACTCAGCAAAATATCCTCTAATTATCGTTATCAACAAAATTACAGAAAATATTGAGATATAATTTTTTCGTCATTATCGCACACCCCTACTAGGGTCTGTGAAATTATCATGTTATGGAGAGGCTTAGTTAGAATAGAAGTGTTGTCATCCATTTGATAAAGGAATCATGACATCATGTGTTATCAATGGTTCAAAAATAAAAAAACTATCAGTGATTTTTATAAACGCATTCATGCATGCACACAAAACACTGTCTATCTCTCCTCATCTTGTTCTTTCTTTCTCTCTTTCTCACCTTCTTTCTTTCTCTCATTCCCTTCTGTCCAAAAGCTGTATGTTCATTTGAGTGCTCGTCAAGCTGGTGAGCAGATGTCTCTCTCTCTTTCTCTCTCTCACTAGCCTCTCTATCTCTTGCTCTCTCTGTTTCATGTGGTTTGTGGTTTGTCCCAAATTGGAATTGTTTAAAAGCCACAACACAGGGCCCTTTACACCAGGCAAAGCAAAGGAGGGGGGAACAAAGCCAGCGAGAGAGAGAATAAATCAAGAGAGCAGGTGGAGAAGAGTATGTGCCAAATTGCAGACAGGTGCGGCCCAGCCTCGACACCAAGCCCTCGACAGAATCACCATACACTCGCTGTGCTCGCACGTAAAATACTAACCACTTGATCAGCACTGCTCTTTCTGACTACCTGACAAGCCTGCAATGGCATCATCTGCCCATTCAGGTCAGGGGTCAGGACAGCAACTCTCTAATTGGAGGACGAACAAGGAAGTGCCTGTTATTTTTTTGATTTGGGGTTTTTCCTGTCTCTGCAATTGGTTGGTGAAGTGATGCCTTTTGGCACTTTTCTTTTAAGTTGGATGTCTTGAAAAAATATATAATATGAAACTTTAAAGCATTATCCCGAGGTCTCCCGTGTCTCCACAATGTCTCAGGAGGAAAGAATGTTTCTTTTTTAAGGTGTTTTAATGAAGCCATTAAAGTCTGGCATTAACAACACAAAATCTATTGAAAAGGTGGAGCAGCGGCTCCAGCATTGAACAAGATGTTGAACACGTTCCAGGCACATGTGTGCATGTGTATGTGCGTGATTGTATGCACACATTTCTCTTGAAAGGCACTAGATCACATGTTAATTTGATGTTTGTTCTAAAAAGCCAGACTGATGATGGTGTGAATGTACGAGTGATCATGATAGCCAAACTTGCGTGTGAGATGGTGGGTGGGTGTTTGGAGCAGAAATCATCTGGCATGTTTAAAAAGAGTCTCAGAGAACTAAATGACATCTCCAAAATTAAACATTCATAAATAAAAAGTGGGTCTTTTTATTTATCAGTCTTTGTCTCTCTTTAAAGGAATAATTCACCCAAAAATGAACATTCTGTCATTACTCACCCCATTGTCATTCCAAAACCATACAACTGTTTTTCTTCAGTGGAACACAAAAGAAGAAATTTCTTTGAGAAACAGCCTGAAATGTAAGTCATTATGTACTATATGGGTTATATAATAGCTTATAAGCTTTTACTGTGACTGGAACATTGAACTACAGAATTGTGTCGATCCGATTCTAGAATCTGAATCATTCAGACCTGTTCTGTGAAGTAGATCAACTGTTTCATTGAAAAGATAGGACTAAAAAGAATGATTTATTCACATCCACTTTTGTCCATCCATCCATCCATATTCTTTCTTTCTACCTTTCTTTCTTTCATTCTTTTTGCCTTCTTGTGTGAGCTATTTTTACCAGCATTAGCTGCTGAGAAAAGCATTTGTGTCCTTACTTTTTTGATTTGGGCTGGTGCTCTGCATTCAGTCATATACTGTAAGCCTGCTGTCAAATCTCTGAAGAAAATAAAATGTGTTTAAAATGTGACCTGTATAGAACTTCAGGGTGTAAATGGCCATGCAATGGATTGTAATAAAATAACATTGTATAGAAAGTTGGATTGTTCTATACTCACTGGAGTATAATCAAAGCTATTTGCTCTGTACAGTATTGTTGCCACGTCTGTTGGTACTATTGTATTACATCCATTACTCATGATTTCATGTATTACTCATGAATTCATTACGAGACCTCATCTATGTGTATGTATACTGGGATTTCAGTGTTACACAAAGGTTAATTTTCTCTAGTTTAAAGCCAGCTCTTGTGACTCACGCAACAAACATGAGAATGAGAAGGATGAATATGGAGGAAAAAGTATCAGAGAAAAGAAATAATGAGAGAAGGATTGAGGAAAAACAAAAATAGGAACGAGAAAGACATACATTCTTCTGTGTGCTTGATGAGCCAAGCCTTTTGTTTGAAGCTGTCATGGTTTGCATACAACACAGCACAACACACACACGCTGAGACGTGTAATCCTCGAGAAATATGTGGAGGCCTCTGTGATCTCTTGCTTACATGTTTTCCGTCTTAAGTTCTGGATAAATATTTGTGATGTATGCGTCCAAGTCTGTGTGTGTTGTCCAAGCCGCAAGAGTTTGTTACCGATGACCAACAGAGCTCCACAGAAAGCTCCACAGATTTCCACAAAAGCTTGACACATTCCCCGCCCTGTACATGTTTGTTAATTAAATGTTTTGGATAATATGATTATGCTTTCAGCTACCAGTATGAGTGTCATACTTTTTTATTGTTGTCTGTGCAGATTTCCAAAAAATCCACAAAGAAAATGCAAAAGTAGCCTTTAGGTTGAGTCTGGTCACACTGATGACTCTGTCTCATGCCGTTAGTTATGGTGAAAGCGAGTATGACTATGGTTAAGTGGTTAGTTAAGAACAAATGTGTTAGTGTACATTGATGTGCATGTGTGTGTACATGTGTGACATGTCTGTATTAGCATGTGTGCATGTTTGTGTACTGTGGTGTGTGTAATTTTGTGGTATGTTATTGATTTAGCTTGTAAAGAAACAGATTGTGCACCCAGAGAGGTTTAGATGAGGCTCGGAGGTGAAGACTAACAGATGACAGAACTGACTTCTTTGAGTTGTCCTTGATTTTCTCTCTCTCCTTCTGCAGCTGTTCATTTTTTTCTGCTGTATTCTGTTCATCAGCTGGTATTAATCCTTCCAAACACTCAGGACCCTTCAGACAAACGGGAACGCCTCACTTTACAAACCACTTGTGGCACCAGACACACGACCCTTGGAGTATGTGTTTGTGTGTGAGAGAGAGAGAGAGAGAGATAGAGAGGAAATGGAGCCCAGGATCTGGTTTTAGTTAAGAGGGCAAATACTTGTATGCAAGCACATACACACTTGCATGCACACACTTACGCTGACTCTGGTGCAGTTGTCGCTTAGCTACAGTGATGACAGGCAGAAATAGTTTGTCTGCACACAGATGAGACAAAGTTTAATTGGGCGAATAGGTTTGTGACTACACACACACTCTCTCTTTGGCAGTTTTGTTCGACTGTTGATCACTTGCAATCTTCTAGATATCAAAGTAATGTGCCAAGCACAAATTTGAGCCATTTCCATGGCATTTATTCAGACAAGCTGTGAAGGACGTCAGGACAAACTAACCCAATTTGAGAATTGCGTAAGGCTGCCAGTTGACCCTGTCACATTTCTAGATTCATATTTAGATTCTGTCTTCATTCTGGGAATGCTTGTGGTCTGATGTTTTACGGTGTTCACACATAAACATCACAGGGTCGCTCTTTTGAGAGTCCAAAAACTAAGTCTAATGTCATGGCCTGATCTGATTGCAACCTCTGGAGCACATTCTGCTCTCATTTGGCAGTATTCATGGGAGGGTGGAACAGTTTTTAGATGTTGCTCAAGTTTAGCGAAGGTCTCTGAGGATTCCATCATGAGCTCTGTATATAGCAGCAGGAGTGGGGATGACTGCTTCTTCAGTGCGTTTGTCAAAAAGATTTGAGCTCTCATAATGAACTCAATTTTATATGTACAATTTAACCAGATATGTACAATTTAACCAGAAATGCTGCTGTCCCTCAGAAGGGACAGCAGCATTTCATGAAGACTGTACTCCCAGCCAGCTCATGTTTATACTGTTCTTCAAATCCTGTAAGCAGAAATGTAACGTAATGTCTAAAGAAGTGAATACGAACTGAGTTTGTCATGCTCCAGAAAGAAAAAATAGTACCATGAATGTAGTCTGTATGATTCATACGCTAAGTCTTCTGAAGCTATGTGATAGCTGTCAAACCTCAAATCTAGCATTTTTATGATTTATGTAAGATTTTCTTCGATTACATATACTAGAAGTGTTTCTCACTCCACATCACAGGATAAACAGAATCTGCATACAAATTTCATTTGTTATTGTGTGTTTTGTCAACACAACAATGTATGTGCAGAATTATTATTTTAATATACTGTACATTTACTGTTATTATTACTATTATTTATTTGAAAGCAGTTGTTTTGCTTTAAAGGACTTTATATATATATATATTACCCTAGTCATATGGACTGCTTTTACAGTATTTTATTTTTTGTTTATGGTTTTTATTTTCTTTGTTTTTGGAGCTTGTCAGTGCCACTGTCATTTGGAAAGGACATTCAGCATAATAATATGCATGTGTGGCCGAGTAAACAACTGATTTTTTTTTTTTTTTTTTTTTTTGTGCAGGGCTGCATGATGTGGTCAAACAATCAAACTGCAAGCAATATGCAATATGATACGATGGAGAGACTGAAGAGTGTGTGTCTGATACACTGGAACCAATAGGTTGACACATCTGTAGTTTGTTTTGCATTAATGTGGAATGCATTAATCACATTTGTTCACTGCTGTCGCCACGCATTTCCTGTATTGATTTGAAACTGTGTTGGTTGACTGGATTGGGAGCAAATGTTGTATATTTTCAACTCATATCTGGCAATTAGGTAACAATTACGATTTAGACTTTGTTGCAGTTTTGCTGCTTGCTTGGTTCAGTGCAAAAGCTGTAAATATATTTTTAATATTTCTTTCGTCTCTACTTGAAGCTGCCGTATAGGCCTATTTTTTTCTGTTAACATACTTTCTGCTATCCCAGGATAATATGCAGAGAGAGCTTCAAGGATGACTTCCCGAAATGTGTAAACACTGGAGAACTTTGGTGCTTTTAAACATTGCTCTGTTTGTTTGAGTGGCCTGATGTGTCAACTTCTGGCTCAACCAATGGAGTGAGTTGAAATGTAAAATGGTGGCAGGGCTATTTTTCCAATTCGTTTTGGTGAAGCTAATTGTTCAGAATTATAAATTCTGGACTTGGTTTGTTAAATGAGGAAAATAAATTGGTTCTCAAGCAGCTTTATTTTACTTTCTAACAGTATTTGCAGAACCACAAATTTCTGCTGAGTGGTATTTTTTAGAAGAACAGACTTCTTCAAATTGGATATTGGTCTGTTTACTGTAATAGTGGGCATAATGGCTGCTCCTCTCATTCCTTTGTTACTGTGTTATGAACTCTGATGTTTGGTTGGCCACAAATATGCAGCCCAGTAATAAATCTTTAGTGTGGTGTGTTTCGCTGCTGTACTGTGCAAGAATGTACTGTGAGAGTGTGTAATGTGAGTAAATGTATATTTATATCCAACAATATCAGTGGAACCCAAGGCATTTGTATTCTCGTGTTTGTGTGCGTGTGAATTTGAGTAAGATGGGTGTTTTTCAGAAATGGCAGCTCTGTCGGTCTGTTGACTACATCTTCAAAACAGCTCTTTACATCTTTCATTCTCTTTTTGCCTCTTTATCTCTCCCTTTTCTTGCATCTGTCCCCTTAATCATAACAGTTGAATCATTTGCACTGCTGAACAAAGCTCTAATTGAGGTTGTGTGTTTTCAGAGCCTTTGTTTAATTCATTTGGTGTTTTGTCTTGTCAGAAGGGAAACAGACTGATCTTCTGCCCAGGCCGGAGATAGTGAGCTTTTAAATCACAGAGAAGCTCTTTTCTTTAATCTTTCCCTGTCTAGCTTGTACTTATTTGAACAATGCTTGAACAATGTTTGAAACTTGGTATTACGAGCACTTCCTGTCTGTTTGCCTCTTTAAGATGAATTGCTTGATGTATTCCCCATTTGTAAGTCGCTTTGGATAAAAGCGTCTGCTAAATGAATAAATGTAAATGTAAGCGTATACTGTTTATATCGAGGCTCAAGCATCGTTTTGGTCACATGTATGTGTGTTGATAAATGTTTAGAATAGTAAAGGTTGCTTTTTAGTTCATTAGTGAATGTTCATTACTGAACTGTGTATTGGAAAGTGAAGCTACAGGATCCTGGGGATCCACTCTAATGAGCATTCATTTACTTATATGCCAGTATTTCCCTCACTGTTTTTCACCACCGTGACCAAATACAGTTCCACGACAAAAGAAGTCTTATTTTGAGATTGATATTGTATTCCAGAGTGACTGTAATGAGACCAATAGGGAATGTGCCCTGCATCTTTCTTGTTCGAGTTGTTTAAGTTCTTCCGTTTAAGTTTTCCTTGCCAGCTGCATACAGTAATTAGCAACATAAAAATTGGTGTAATCAATTCACAAACAAATGACTCTTAGGAATTGATTTTTTTTTTTTTTTTTTTTTTTTTTTTTTTTAGTGAACCAGAAACATACAGCACAATCAGTTAAGTCTACTTCATGACCAAATGACTCTTTTGAGCCAATCTTCTTAATGAATCATTCAGAATGACTCTCTAAATTAGGATTCACTTTTTCAATTAGTCTGACAAATTCTTCTCTGCATTGGAATTGGAATCGAGTCCAATCCAATCGAGAGCTTGTGAATCTGAATTGAATAGGAAATTTGTATTGATACCCAGTCTTAAATTATATATCAAAATAAAATATATTTTAAATATTACATAAATTATTTTTTGTGGTCCATTTATTGTACTGTAAAATTTTTTTATAAAAATTAAGCACATTTCCCCTCCACGGAGGACTGCCACTCTCAGTCAGCATTCTGATGTGATCTGATAATATCTTGCCAACTTTTGATTCAGGCTATCACTGCCATATCCATGACACATTTATAGTGATCAGCTTGCATTGGAGATTAATGTTTTTTTAGTTTATTTTATTATTTGCATATTGGAATGGTGATATAATGCTTTTTTTTCTCCCGTGGGACATAACATGAAATAGAGCAATAATAGGGTAAACGTACCTATTAAGCTCACGTACCCATTAAGCACACTTCCATTTTTGAGCTCAGATTATAAAAAGAAAAAACAATGTATTATCCTACTTGATGTCTTAACCAATTGATATGTTTGTTACTATATACCTCCTGTAATTTCAAGTCAATCAGATCATTGCACATTGAGATATGGCTCTCCATGTGTTCACACTGTCTGGCGGCTATTTTGAAAGCTGTCTAAAAGCTTTCACCAAAAGAGGAGCCCCTTAAATGTGCGTTTTTTTAGATGTTTAAGCCTTTATTTTGGGTAAGTTTCACTACTTATTGTAAAATTAAGAGATTAATGTTCAGACTTTTGCATATTATAACCTGGAACTTGGATGTGGGAAATAATTACATTAGATCCAAAAGATAGTTTTAGCAACATAGTGCAGATGCTACAGAATACAGTTATCTGACTAGCTGTATAAGATTGTGTGCTACGCTAACATATTACTTCACAGGCATTACTGGCTTGTACTTTTACATCCATAATATTATAAATTGTCAGTTTATTGCTGGTCTGTGGTTTTATTACTACTGCTGTAATTTTTAAAGATTTCATATTATTGTAAGGTGAGCTTAAAGGGTACACTACTATGAAAATCACACAGCTTCAGTGTGACATCAATAAGAAAAAGTATAATTTCATAGATATTGGCAATAATAGTTGTTCAAAATAAAATATGTATGAAATTAATACATGACCTAGATTATTATTTATTTAGCAAAATATTGTCATTTTAATAAATATTACATGAAATTTATTAAAAATTGTTGCTGCTCCAATTAAGCTCAGTTTGCTCCCTTTAAGCTCTTCCACATCGAACGTCTATGTACATACTTCATAAACAGACTTTAAATATTAACTGATGGTTGTCACTTTAAGTTAATCTTTATAAAATGGTTAATAACTAATAAACTAATTAATTTTCACAGCTTTAAGATGACAAAATATAGACGTAACTATAGTTTATGCCCAAAGATGAAAAAGTCATGTCATCCGTACAAAGAAGGAGCCATCAGAAACCTGTCGTATCTGTCCAGGAAAAAAGCGACTAAACGCTGGAATACACTACACGACTTTTAAAATGTGAACAGATTTTTAAAACACCAGGCATCATACACTTACAGACGTTGTAAATAATCGCAAGGAAAACTGGGTATCATACACTAAATGACTGAGGATCTCACACTACCAGACTTTAAATTCCTTCCGATCACAACAGACTCACACAGAAACTTGCGCATTGTTGCTAGGAGACACATGACAAAAGAAAACAATATGCGTTCTAAAATTGGCTGAAAATATCAAACATGTTTGATCTCCTCCGACTGGATGGAATCATAGTCTGAAGCTAAAAAATTGGAGGCTGTGACCATCATACACTACGTGATTTTCTATTAGATATGTCCGCTCAAATCTACAGATTTTTTTTTTTTTGATTGACTTTTTAACTTAAAATAAAATATTTTTCAATTATTCTTTAATAAAGTTGTTTAAAATAAACAAGAATTTTTAATAAAACATGATGTGAACTTAATGGGAACAGGGGTGTGCTTAAAGGGTACAAAAATGTACCCGTTAAGCACAGCCAGACTTTTTGCATTTAATGATGTATATCTTAATCAAAATGCTTTTGTCATTTAAAATAAAATTAAATATTTTTGTGTGAGAGATTAATATTTTATTGTAACATAACATCTTGTACTGAAACCAATATCTTGTGCACTAAAAATGTCTCAATATTGATTTTGGTGAGTCTAATAGGTACTTTACCCTAGATCAAAAGACAGAGGGAAATGAATCCAACACTAACAGCAGTACCAAAGCAGGAACACATGCTTTGATCAGCTTCAACACTGAAATCTGCAGACCGAAGAGCAAGTAGGTCATCAGAAGGTTGTCTTGTGTTTCCATTTTTGTTCTTTTATCCAGATTTCTCCAAAGGTTAGCTCATAGTTTGGATTTGAAACCTATGAATAAAATCATATTAATAGTCTATCTGGTTATTTTATCTTCATAATAATAAGAGCATTCCTTCTGGAGGAAGACAAGGTGACGTGAGGATATGTAGATATAACAGAAGAGAAGAAAGGAGTCCATTGATAAAGAGGCCGGTTAGAGTTTATCACAGTTTGCATCTTGTGTGTCTGTGTGTGTATGTGTGTGTTTGTGAGTGTGTATGCACATCTCATCCAGTGCTGGTCCCAGATGGGCTGCAGCTGTACAAGTAAAACCACACATCCATCTGTCCGTGCTGTGTGTGTCACACTGCCCTCTAACTGAAGAAACTCACCACTTATGAGGTGAGAACATGTCGAGACCACGGTCACATAAGGTCTCCCAGCCCTTTTAACTACCATCACAGCATTAGCGTATTGTGTTTTGCAGAGGATGTGTGTGCTTTACTTCATAAATCGTCCTCTACCAAACTCGAGTCTGCATTCCTATCAGGTCAAATACCACTCTGACCTGCCAGTCAGTATTGTGTGCTCGGAAACACACTTTTTTTGTGTGTGTTTGAGAAAATATAACTCTTGCCAGAGAACATTTGATTTCTGATGTGCTCTTTAGCCAAAGTAAGCAGAGCTGTAATCAGATTGCCACGGTAAAAAGATCCCTCCACTGAGGCATTGACATCATTAACTGTTGTGAAGGTCTCTCACTCTTATTCACAACCAGACACAAACCGTTCGACAGCCTTGACATGCTTTGCTCAAACTCTACCAGAGCCTTTTCTTTTAAACTCTTTTAGAAAGTCGTCTAAGTTGTTTAAAGTCATGTGCTCTAGGTAAATTAACCGTAACATCGTGTAAATGCTCTGGATATAACATAATCACAAAAAAAGTAAGCATGTCGTTATTGTATTAATGAGATGACAGCGTCTATGATAAGGATCTGTTAAAAATCTAGCATGGTCACTGTATCCGGTTTGATTTCATATGGTTTTGACAACACTTATACCATTTTTAACAAAAGTTTGAATTTAATGAGTCCTTATGACATTGACAAGTTTTTAAATAATGATCAGTGAAACATTTTTGTCTTTTTTCTTCATTATTATTTCAGGACAGTTGGATCTCCCTCATTACTGACAGTGTGGCCAAAAGAATATTTAATAAAAAAAATTAAAGGCATCATAGAATAGGTTCATAATAATCCTCAATGTATGAATTGCAATTTTTATGTATTTTTAATAAACTGATAGGTCTGTATAAAATTTTGCATCACATCACTGACCCTCTTACCCTAGAATACTTTACAATTCTCTTTAACTTTTGAAAATATGGTGTCTCTGTGTAATTTCTGGTAAACTGGGCCAGTTTTTGAGATGCCTGTCAAAACGTGGCATGATTTACCCAAATCTTACATGCTCTCTTATGGTTACAGTGCTTGCTCTGATAAAGGGCCTATAGCAAAACTGTCGTCTTGTGCTCAGTTCTTTGTACATTTAAATGCCCTTGAAGTTCTGGAAGATTTTCTGCTCATCTGCGTTTGAAAAGGACAGAAAACAAATTAATTATCAATATTTCTTGAGGTTCTAGCTATGTCATTTTTATTATTAAACTCTTGGCTTAAATAGCTCCAAATGATTGTCTAATGATGGTGATGACGTGAGATTTATGATTGACCAGTCATTGAGATGGTCCCCCTGGAGCGGCGTAGGATTAACTGCCTCTCGCAACATTGTAATAGTGATAGAGCTGGCTGTGATCTCAGAAACTCTCCATTTCCTGGAATACATCTTCCAGTCTTTCAGCTAGAGGCCCAGATCCTTAACCACTAAACTACCACTGCAGTCTGTCAGATTCTCCACTTGATTCTACACTCTAAAATGCTGGGTTAAATACAACCCCAGTACTGGGTAAATATTGGACAGAACACATGCTGGGTTGTTTTCAACCAACAGTTGGGTTAAATGTTTAACCCAACCTTCTGGGCAGTAACTGGGCAGTATTTGACCCAGCATTTTTTAGGGTGTAGGCACATGTCTCTTCTGCCCACATCAACGAAACATCTTCATATGCAATGTTTTTCAATTACATTCCGATTCAGCATCACACTTTCATACACATTTCTTACACGCGCATGTGTGTTTGTCTCTAGAGGATTGTATCTCTCAGTAGGAGTTTAATTGTATGATGTCAAGTGAGCTTCATTGGTCCTGGAGGACTGCGGTCATTCTCAATAATGAGAACATCTGCTCAGAGCGAGTGTTGTCTTGCTCTGTGATTGGGTCATAATGTCAAACTATCTAACATTTTAATCCATCCTGACATTATTTCCCTTTTTCTTCTAGAACGTTCAGGATTTATCACGCCATTCTGTCAGCAGATCTTTACCCATCAGTGTTTAATTTATGTTAAAGGACAATCAACAATATGTGGATGGTTTATTGAAATATTTTAAAGTCGTTTATTGTACATCTGGTATCTTGTGGCGGTTGACCATTTGATCTTTGAGGGTTTCATCCCTGAAGTGATAATTGACATGATTTGCAAAAAAACAAACGTACTGCTAAAAACACAATAATTGAGCGCTTTCATAATAGATCTTGTGTGCGCATGAGAGTCGATTTGACATCAGAGTTCAGTTTGTTTGGTTGCAGTGAGAGTAATTTTCTAAACCTAAATGCACATCAGTGAACCACACATTGTTTTTGTGTAATAACGTGTAATAGGCAGATATATTTTGCTATTATGCGAAAGTCAAAATTTGTTCAGACATAGTACAAGCCAAAATTCTTGCAAACCACCCTGAAATGAAGCCCAAAGCCTGACAGAAACTATGTGATTCAGACTTGACTGGTATTTTTTACTCTGTCTATGGCGATGCATGAATCTGGCAGTAGAGATATGTATGTTTTCATTTTTCACCCGTATTATCTCAGTGCAGTGCTGCATTTGCCAGAAACAGAAAGACTGCTGATCCTGCACCACATATAATGAGTTATTTACATAAGGTAAAAGCTGTCCAACTAGTAGACTTTTAAGTAAAAAGTTAGTTTTTAGTGAATCAAATACATATATCAAAGTGTAATCCGCTTCACGATCATTCAAACAAGATAAACTTCATACTCTTTCATGGGGGGTTTATGACTGAGGTGTTCATGATTCATAATTGAATTCATAAGTGTTCATAATTTTACACATATAAGAACAGTTATAGTTTTGCACAAGAAATTATTTGCAATTTAAAGTTGTGTCAGTTGATAATTACAGAGCAGTTTTGGATTGTGCTGATTTAATATATGTTAAATAAATGATAATACAAATATTTTTACCAAATTAGAAGGGTCCCTGTATAACTTACATCATTAGATGAGAGAGGATTTCTTTCATGTGTAAGCAAAATGGACACTATAACCAAAATATGCCTAAATGAATTGAAATCAAATTGAGAGTTTGTGAATCAGAATCTAATTAATCATTTGAGTGCTAGTGGTGGTAGTAAACGTAATGCATTTCTGTCCTAGTTAATAGCCCACAATAAAAAGTGACCAGCAGGGGCAAAGAAGAAGGGTGGAACTTTGGACCCAGACACAAAATACATAATAAAAAACACATTACATTGTGAGAAGTTTTTTAATGAGAGATATTTTTTTCTTGTGTCAGAACAGGTCAACAACAGGTTAAAACTGTTTGTAGAGAGGGAAAGTTTCAAAAAAGAATTGCCCCTAATGTTTCAGAAAACAAGAATAATGTAAATGAAGTGTAGTGTATTAATGTGAAACACACACGCTTTCTTGTGTTGTGCTGTGTTTGTGTTGCAATTATGTGTGTGTGGTCAGTCTGATTAAAAAGGTCGTTTTTCTTCGGCTGTCAGCGGAAAGAATGGAGAATGTCAAAATAAGTATGAGTGGAATAGATGCTACCGTTAGCTCAGACCACACACATACACAACTTCTTCAACACGCAATGTCATACAATTCAAACAGAAATAAATTAGGCCTCATACAGCACGTACCCTTACTATAAATATTGTTTCAGAGCAACACATGTGTATGTGTGAGTCTACACACTTGTATGTATGAGGGTGTGAGTGTATCTGTCCTCGGCGACAACTGACAAACTAATCACACGCACGTATTCATCATGCAGCAGCGTTTATCTGTTCACAATCTCTTGTTTTACAAGCATGAAGAAATGTACACACATGCGGACACACGTTTGAGGGAAGCAATTTTAGCTTGATGGAGCATTTGACCAATCAGATTGTGGGTGGTCTAAAGAAAGACAATTCTCTCTCCCTCTCTCACTATAACTTGTGTCCTCTAGTCTAGTGTGTTTTGGTAACACTTTTACAGTTTGATCGTATACATACATTTGGTACATTATTGTTCAAAGTTTAAGGTTTTTTAATGTTTTTGACAGACATACAACATAAACAGTGCTGTAAAAAGTAACAGTAATGTAAGTGTAATTTATTTCAGTGATGACAAAGCTGAATTTTCAGCATCATTACCCCAGTCTTGTGTCACATGATTCTTCAGAAAAATAATTCTAATATACTGATTTGATGCTCAAGAAACATTTCTTATCAATGATGAAATTACTTAATATTTTTGTGGAAACTATGTATTATATAATGAATAGAAAGTTCAAAAGACCAAATAATCCAACTGTACATCACTCGTGATACTGCAGTAAGACAAAGTTTGTAATGACCTTTAAGAAAGAAAGAGATTGGTGTACAGTTGAAAAAAGGTACAGTGTTTTGTTTAGTGTGTGTGTGTGTGTTATTTAGTGTGTGTAAAAGAGAGACAGATGAGATGTCTCACACTAGAGTCGAGTTACAAGGTCTAGACTGCACAGAGATGTTTCTCACACACACGTCTTGCTAAATAAGGACATACCGTAGACCTCTATTGTATATATTTAAAGCTAATTATAATTATCACAGACTAACCCAAACCATACGTCTAAAAGAAAACGTTTTGCATGTTTAATATTGGAAAACATTATTAGCTTTGTTTATAAATCCCTTTTACGTTTGATGGTGACTCAGATGTCCCCAAAGGCAGGTTTTGTCAGATTTGGCTAACTTCTTGGGTCCATTTGGTCCCTAAAGTACATGTAATTAAACCTCCACACTCGCTTTCTTTTGTTGCTTATCATAATTGCAAATAAGAAGATCATTGTAAGCTTGGAGAAATGTTTTCAATGCTCTCTCTCTCTCTCACACACACACATACAGACTCTGAGCCAGAACATCATGTCCAAAGGCTGGAACATCCTCTGGCAGGAAGACAGGCCTAGAGTGTCTGATTTCAAACACACAGTGGATTAAAAAACAAAGTGTGACACAGCAAGGTGTTTACAGATCTAAAAGTGTCATCTTACCGGTTAAAACACACATACTCGCGTTCACACTTAAGCGTTAATGTTTTACATGGATACATGAATACACATGACACCCAATGCACTCTGGGGTTGAACTTTGTGATTTAGTGGCTTCTCTAATCACATAAATAACGTGAGTTTTACCCAGACACAGCTGCATGACCCCGCTAACCCTGCTCTACAAGAGTGTGTGTGTGTGTGTGTGTGTGTGTGTGTGTGTGTGTGTGTGTGTGTGTGAATTCAGACTCCTTTCCCTTCAACAATCCTGCAATCAAAAAAGAAAAAAAAGACAAGCCATGAGGATGACAATGGCAGTCTAGGTCTTGTAACGTGATTCTACTGTGAAGAACAGCAGGGTCATGTTCTCTGTCTTACTGACATAGACACAGATATGTGCTACTGCAACTGACCCAGAGTTACTCTTCTCTCAACCTTTTCATTCACTGTGTATAACCATGCATGGGAACTCCAAACTGTCCTAAAGTATCCTGACCTGATAGTTATCCCCGATTATAAGATGTATGATGAGCTGTGTGTGTTTGTGTGTGTGTCCACCGTCTGCCTAAACATCCTCTTATTGCAATCTCAAAAGCTCACAGTTACAGTAGTAGTGCTTTATACACATACAAAGAATGAAGAACTGAAATAAATATAAATAAGCAAGGAAAGGAGAAAAAAGAGAAGGAAGAAAGAAAGAAATAGAAGCAGTGGAAAAAAATAGGATGGAATGAAGCCTGAAATGGAAAAAAATAAGGAAGGGAGAAAAATGAAGAAAGCAAGAAAAATAGAAAGAAGAAATGGAATGAAGAAATGAAAAGAAAAAATTAATGAATAAAGAAAGAAAAAAATTAAATTTAAAAAAAAGAATGAAAAGACAGAGAAAAGAAATAGTAATAAGGGGAAAGTATTAAGAAAAATAGGAAGGAAAGAATAAAGAATGAGAAGGAAGTAAAGGAAGAATGAAGAAACAAAGGAAGAGATAGTTTGTTCTCTCCCAACCTCATCAATTTAGTGAAAATGTCTTTGCTTCCTCTGTGTGTGTGTGTGTGTGTGTGTGTGTAAGGCTTGCAGCGCTATTACTCTGTTCATATGTGAAATAATGATAAGAAAGGTATTTCCTCTGTAAATAATTCATTAAGTTTATGTGATTTTGTGTGTGTTTGTGTGCTGGATCATCCCAATGGAATGTCTTACTGTTGTAAATCCACAGGGCTTCTCAACACACACATTATGTTCATTATGCTGTGTGTGTGTGTGTGTGTGTGTGTGTGTGTGTGTGTGTGTGTGTGTGTGTGTGTGTGTGTGTGTGTGTGTGTGTGCGCGCGTGCGTGCGTGTCCGTGCGTGTGTGTGCACGCATGCGTGTGCGTGTATAGTGACATTTATTTTATGAAGAAGTGGATTCATTTCATTGATCATATTTTGGCTCAAACTTAACCTGGAGTTAAAATGTAAAATGCTTTGAAACGGCACCATGAATTAATTTTATTCTGCACTATATTTAAAAAAAACTTATTCCTTCTTCTTCACAGAGCAGATGGAGGGATGAACACACAAGAGGGCTGGAGAGAGTCATTCATCGTACCAAACGTTCAGGTAAAAAAAAAACTCCTTTGTGTGTGTTGGTATTCATGAAATTTAGAACTTATATTAAGACAGTGTGTGTGTGTGTACGTGTGTGTACGTGTGTATACGAGAATATAAAGCCTGTGAGATTGCCAGCGATTTCTCTTTGATGTGGTTTAGAGTTCAGAACGAGATGCATTTCCTTCATTTGATCATGCTACCTCTCACTCTCTCTCCCCCTCGTTCATTCCTTCCATCTTACTCATTACTGGACTATGCTGTGTGCACCAGTAGTTTATACGTGAAATCCCTCTCCTTTTTCCATTCTGGTAGCTTCTAACAAACTGATATTGCTCCTCTCTCGCTCTTTCTCATTGGTTGCCTCTAGCTTTGGTTACCTGCTCTTCTTTCCACCGCCGTGATTGGCTCCAGTTGGCAGCGGTTTGATTGGCAGGTGGTTTGGCTTTGATTATGGCTGTGCAGTCACTGGCTCTGATCGGGAGTTCTACTGTTTCAGCTTTTGCACCTGTGTGCGTCATGTGCCAAAACAAATACCAATACAACACAGATAATGTGCACACATGCCATCTCAAATGATGCTGAAGCAGATGTCGGGAAAGCAAGGTTACTTATGATGATACATATAGGGTAGATGATATAGTGCGGATTAGTGACAAACAAATGAGATGTACAGTAAGGTACAGTAAGGAGGTAGTAGAATGACATAAAAAAGTTGTATTTTAAATATTAAAGGGGTCATATGACGTTGCTAAAAAGAACATTATTTTGTGTGTTTGGTGTAATGCAATGTGTTTATGCGGTTTAAGGTTCAAAAAACACATTATTTTCCACATACTATACATTATTGATGCTCCTCTATGCTCCGCCTTTCTGAAACGCACCGATTTTTACAAAGCTCATCATTCTGAGAAGCGAGGCGTGCTCTGATTGGCCAGCTATCCAGTGCGTTGTGATTGGCCGAATACCTTAAGCGTGTGACGGAAATGTTATGCCCCTTTACCGTGTTGTGATGCCGTGTCCCAGCGCGATGACACAAAAACAATAAAACCCATTACAAACGAGCAGGACTGTTTGGAATGACATGATGTTGAGTAAATGATGACAATTTTAATTTTTTGGGTGAATCTCCCTTTAAGAACTTTATTATTTGTAAGCACCTAATTTATGTAAGACACTGATATTTATCTTTAAGCAGGCCCTAATTGAATTAACATTTTACTTCAATTAAAATTCATTACAACGAAACATCTAAAAAGAAAGAAGTATCCAGAGTTTAACTGACTAGTATTAATAGGATGGTGGTCACAAGAAGTAATACCATGTTCCTCATTACCATGGTTATATGTTTTTTTAAATAAATAAGTAATAATAACCTATTAAATATATACTTTTATTATTACATATAATATAATATAATATAAAGTATAGTTAAAAAAACTAAACATGAAGAAACTACAAAACAGCTTCTAATGAAATTAAAATAGCCTATTCCCCAATATGTAATAACAGTAATATTTATAATAAATACATTTCTGCCAACACATAGGCTATTTGTACAGTGTTAATAACTTCAAGTTAAATTAGCCTACTATGGTGCTGAGTTGACAAGCCTATTGGCGTTTTCCAATATACCTCATTGTCGTAGCTGTTTTCAGCCAACATCATTACCTTTAATGTTCTCATATCACACGACTGTATAACAATTCTGTGTCACATCTGAATGGATCAAGCGACTTGGGCTGTTTATCTCTTATGAATCATGGCAGAAGCGCGGCGCTGTGCGGGAGACTGATCCCGCTCTTTGACGGCTGGCGGATGCATCGGGTAGCGCTGTTTCGCGCTTTTGGAGTATTTGCTTTATGTGGTTTCGCATGCGCTGTAATTTAAAAACAGCGCCTAATATTGGGGAGGTCTCCTTCGTTTCGGTGATCGGCCCACTACTTTAATGGAATGTCCCGGTGTTCCCGATGGCTAGTAGGCGATCGCAGGCCCCTAGACCTCTGGGCCTATGCACTCTGTCACCCTTTTCCCCCCACTAGCGACGCCCTTGCAAACGAAGCATTTGTTGCGTCCAGTGGGGAAATAATTACTGATTATAATGACTTATACTGTCTTTTTACGTGTCGCATTGCATTGCGTCACATTGGATTGCGCCGCGTTGCATCGCACCGCGTAAATATTACCATGTCTGCATTTGTGATCGGAGAAACGACAAACAACAAGCACTACTCTACACAGCTCAAAACGTTTGAATAGTCACGTTTGAATAGTTGCAAATTCTTAAAATATGAAAACATACTTACAGGCTGTGAGTCAGAAGCGCCAGACTGTCCTTGCAAAGTTGGAATTTCCCCACTTTATAGAAACAGTCTTTGAGCACAGCTGGCAGGCTACTCGCAGGTTCAGGAAATAGTCCTCCGTAAAATGTGCTGCACACACTCAAACATTTGGGCTGAACTGTTCTGGAACAGTGTTGTAAATACAACTTAACCACTGATTTGTAGTTGTGTCCCCTTTTGGAAGCCCAAACAAAGTAGTTTCGCTTTCACAACAAAACACAGCGTCTCCAGGACATGGCGCCGGCAGCAGCAACAATACTACAGCGAGAATAAAAGTCCCGCCCTCTTTCTTTGCGTATACGTTTGGGCGGTGTTTTGCAAATCTCCTCACACCGTGATGTAGAGATGTGGGGGCGTTTGAATGAGCCGTTTTTGGGGGGCATGGTCGAGTCTTAACTTTTATAAAGAATATCTCTTTGGTTTTGAAACTTAAGTCTTTGCAACTTCAGGGATCTTATCTATTCACAAACAGCTTGTAACACTCCAAAGACAAAAGAAAACTTGAAATCTCATCATATGACCCCTTTAAGACATTGTTTTCTTTGGTCCACTTTAGTCGTATTCTACTTCATTCAAACTTTCAGCCAACCTGAATATATAATAAGAAGAAGAAGAAGAAGAAGAGTAAGAGTAGTTGTAAGAGTAGGACTACGACTACTATTATTATTATTAGCCAACTTAAAAGAGATGGATTTTGAAGGATGTCACAACTACTGATTGTTTTCTCTGAAATCTCACCTTTCTCTGCGATCAAACGAGAATATGAGGACTACAGAAAATGATATTTTGGTGCAGAAGCCAGCAGACAGCACCCGAGAGCCTGAGAGCAGTTTGTATAGTTTTACCCCCATAAATTGTCATCAGCTGTCCCATTTCAGCACTAGACGGTTGTGCTATGTTAACTTGTGGTAATGTGACCACGTATGAACGGTCAAATGCACATTAGTTGCCTTTTGTGTTTAAATTGATAACTTGCCAAGATGGGCATAATTGAAAAAATTATGCCCATCTTGGCAAGACATCAATTTAAACACAAAAGGCAATTAATGTGGTTCAACTGATATTGAGAATACCAAACTTTACCCTTGTTGTAAGTGTGTCTTTTTAAACTATGTAAGCACATTTACATAAGTAAAATTGTTTATTAATTAGTGAACGAGACCTAGTATTTCACAGATTATTGTTGTGTCTGTATGTGGGAGTCTTGTGCACTAAATTGTACATTAAATTCTGTTACACACACTAGTAGAGTGGCACATTCAGGTGTGTTGCAGATGGACTCAGATGGAAACAATTCCTGTAATATGCTGAGCTGTAAATCTCTGTATATTTGACAGCAGTGTATGGATGTTAATAAATCCCGAACCTACTGTTACGTAGACATAGGATATTGCATACAGCTCAATATGTGTGTTTGAAACTATAGACCTCACTCATCGCTGTGAGCTCATTTTGAACAGCGTCCACGCACATAACTCATATTGTTGTTGATTTTTATGGCTTAGTTGTAATTCTGTTAAACTACATTTCCATGAAATGTTGACAACAGATTTTAATTGATTAGATCTGAGTATAAAATCGAAGCATCAGACTGTGTTAGGTGAGTATTATTGCAAGTGTCAAACTGTGTGTGAGCATCTGTGTGTAAATGCATGGTTTAAAAAGGAAGCCATTTCAATCCATTCTTGTGATCAAAAGTCATACTGTCTTCTTCCCAATTCTCAGATTCATGGGTCAAAGCACTTGCACATGGACATACACAAACTCACTAACTTTGTGGCCTCATGAACGTTAACTTTGTGAATGTACAGCTGGTGTTCTGTGTGTTTGTGTGTGCAGCTGCATGTTTGGTGTGAAATATGGTTCCAATATTGTCTGTCTTTGATGCTAATTTGTTGCATTCATTAAAGACTTTTAACACTCTTTCTTCTCCCATAAAACAAACACAGACATGCCCAATGTCAAGTAACCCTCTGTCAAAACTCTTTTGACGAATATGCATGCCATGTACACAAACTTTATATATTTGTATTTTATTTAGCTCAACATTTAAAAGCACTTTTTCTTATAGTTATTTGAAGTTGCTTTTAAAAATATCTTAGTTGCATGTACATTCATTTGTTAAACTCCAGTTTCAATACAATATATACGTTATCTTTTCCTGATGCTTCTCTTGATGTAAACTCTCTGAGGCTCACTGGCACCACCAGAGGGAGTTCATTCACTCTGTTGGTAAATCTGCGCTACTGGGTTGACAATTTCACAAACCCTGAGATTAATAAAACTATGATATTTTCATTAAGTTTTGCAAACGTTTTGTAAATCAGGTGAGTGGATTTGCTAAAGCTGCAGGGACAGTTTGCAAAGTTTGTTTAAATAAGTAAATGTGTAAGGGGTTTATACAACAAACATTACATGTGGCAATCTGGTAAACATTTTCTGATTAAGATATTTTTTGGAGTAGAAGTAAAGACTATGTCGATAATAAAGGTTTTACAAAACAAACTAAGGCTTTGTGAAGTGGTCTGGATGATTTGTTCATACTGAGAACAAATTCAGAGTAAATGTCATATTTGCATGTTTATTTTCATCTTTAGTTTTGAAAACCTACAACTTAAATACACTTCAGTAATAAAATAATATGATTGAAATATTAAACATTTGATGTGTCCCTAATAGTTCCAAAGAGAAAAGCATTTTTTATGGGCCATTGTGTCAGTACTGTGTTGTTAGCACAGGGACACAAAGTCAATCTGGCTATAGTTTCCACTTCAAAGATCACCAGAAAATTTACACAAAGTTCATTTTAAAATAAACTGTATGCTTTAACTGAATTAATTCTTTAACCTTTTTGTCCATCTGTTTTCTATGGCCAGTAAAATCGCTGTGTTAATTGCACCCGGCAATTGCGGCTGTTTAAACAGGATTGCGGGTGGTATGTAAATTAGATGCAGGGTTTGCGCTGAAATAAACAACTATTTGGTGAGTTCATCCCTGATTGTTTTATAAAAAAAGACAGGGACATCTGCAGGGAAGTACTGAAGGCAGGTCAGGTTCTTTGCTTGCTTATTATATGTCATGTTTGCTTTTTGTCATGCTTGCTTGATTTTATGTATGTGCATGTTGCCCCCCCCCCCCCCCCCCCCCCCCCCCACCCCTTCCATTGTTTTTCATATAATGACAAAAAACGAAGATTAAAGGAAAAGATTAAAGGCAGCAAGTTGTTTCTCTTCACTTTTGATATTCTGTGTTTTGAGAAAAAGAGATATTGCGTGCGAAGCCCACCAGACAACACAATGAAAGCACCAGTCATTTAAAAATGAGTTGAAGTAGTTTTATTGCAAAAAAAGACCCCCGAATACTAGCCAACACAAACACAAGAGTGACCTCAGGCCTTAGGAACACAGATCTGTCTCCTGAGAGTCAGTGTGTGTGTGTGTGTGTGTGTGTGTGTGTGTGTGTGTTTAGGCTAGACTTTAAACTATAAAACAGTGGATTTTGTCAGACTTTTTTAGTACAGATGTGCTGGATTTGTTACACATTCATACAAACACACTCTTACTAGATATAATTTGACTCTTGTGTCTACTGTTGTTGCTTCAGTATTATAGTTTGTTGTAATGAGATGTGTGTGTGTGTGTGTGTGTGTTATTTGTAGACACCAGCAGAAGCAATTGTCCTTCAAATTACATTTGGGGTTTGTTTTTCTGTGGTCATGTGAGTGTCATTATCGGTTTAGCTACTTTGAAACAAATAAACAGTCTGATTGAATAAATCAGTCTCTTTTCTAGAAGAAAAAAGCAGGAGCCCAGGAAGAACATTTTTTGCATTTGTGACCGTGAATGTAAAATGATACATTTCTAACTGATTATCTTTTCCTGCTGCTTATCCCTATTCCAGAAACTAATGGAAAAAAGAAAGTAGAGCGGAAAAAAGGTAATTTCATCATTTTCACTCTGTTATTTAAAAAAATTGCAGTTTTGAGGACAGATTCCTGCATTCTTCTTTTTTTATTTTATTTTTTTTTAGGCAAGAAAGGACCCCCTGGCGCTCCTGGACCTCCAGGCCCACCTGGTCCACAAGGTCCACCTGGAATACCAGGGATCCCGGGAATCCCAGGCAGTAACGCGATGGGTCCCTCTGGCCCACCCGGACCTCCTGGACCCGCAGGGCCACCTGGACCACAAGGTCCACCTGGACCACAGGGACCTTCAGGTTAATACAGACACTTGCCTCTACACGCAGTCACAACAAGCTGCTAGTTTTTTTAAAGTTACCATGAAATCAAAATGAACAATTCTTGTTAATGGAATTCCATTTTTAAATTTATGTGCCCTCGGAATCTTTTATCAAAATTGAATCAAATCTTCCCCTTTCCAACAACATCTCTTCTCTGACAATAAACTCTTCCATTCAGCAAACTGTCACTCACATGAGATCGCAGCAATATCAAACAACAACAATCCAATCAATTCCCAGTGGACAAAATCAGGTTCCATCCTACATTTTTTGCTCATTCAAGAAGCTGGTTCACTCTGATATACGTCTTAGGGAAGAAAAAATGTGATTTCCTTGTTATGCCAATGTTAAAGGCCTGTTCACATCAAGAACAATGCAACAGAGCAACACCACACAATTACAAAATTGACTGAAATGTTGCTTCATTGTTGTGCAAGTTTTTGCAATCCATTGGAATTAATTTTTTAAATTGAAAGGCTTGTTGCTGCAAAGATGTGTGGTAAACATTCACTTCTGGTGTGAATAGATCATAAGCAACTAAGAAAAGACCAAAATCAACTAATTTCTTTCCCCGTGTATCAACAGGTGGCGCAGATAAAGGCAAACACAGAGAGACACAGGTATGCACAATCTCCTGATCTCCACCGCCACACTGCTCATCACTCCATATTATATTCTCTCAGTATTAAGTAGTAAGGGGATGTTTGATGTGTAGATCAGACACATTTGAAACATGCTAATATATGGTGGCCGAGAGAGCTCAACGCACTGCAAATAGAAAAAACACCTGCAAATTAAGAAATCAACTTCATCAATTTAACAACACACACTACAAATGCTCACAACACAACCAAACAAAGAAACGCGCTGCAAATAAAATTCTTTATTAGGTTGTGTTGTGAGCATTTGCAGCAACTGCTGTCAAACTGATGAAGATGTTTTCTTGATTTCCTGGTGCTTTTTCTATTTGCATGTGTTTTCTGAAGTTGCAGCGCGTTGAGCTCTCTCGGCCACCGTACTAATAAGTTTTTGCATCAAAAGTACATAGAAAATGTGTTGTTGTTTTTTTGAATTTGTGAATTTAAACATGATGTTTCTGTAGCCAGCTGTGGTGCATCTTCAAGGTCAGGAAACTACTATCCAGGTGAAAGAAGGTAAGAGTTAAATAATGATCTCCCACATACAACTGTACATATGCTTCATAATGCTTATTGATATTGTGCGTTGGAATGACTTTCATTTGTTAAAGATTGTATGAAGGGCTCAAATATAAGGATGGCCCACTGGCTGCTGTAAATGTTCTTTGTAAAAAATAAATAAATACATAAATAGAAATTAACATTTCATGATGAAAAAATACGCTACCGTTGGAGTCAGTAAGAAATTAGGACTTTGATTTAACAAGGACACATTGAATTTATCAAAAGAATAAAGACGTTTTAAAATAAAGACATTTATAAGGTTACAAAATATTTTTATTTCAAATAAATGCTGTTATTTTGAAATTTCTATTCATCACATAATCCTGAAAACGTACAAAATATTAAGCAGCACAACTATTTTCAGTGTTGATAATAATAAAGTAATGTTTCTTAAGCATCTAATCAGTATATTAGAATTATTTCTGAAAGATCATGTGACACTGAAGACTGGAGTAATGACTGCTGAAAATTCAGTTTTGCATCACTAGGAATAAATTACATTTTCATTTGAAATTAAAATATTTTAAATTGTAGAAATATTTCTAACTGTTACTGATTTCAGTGTGTGTGTGTGTGTGTGTGTGTGTGTGTGTGTGTGTGTGTGTGTAATATTTTTTTAAATAACTAAATGATCAGTGAGAAATGTATAATTTATTGCTGTTAGGGTCAGTGAAATTTTTGACAAGGCAAGTAGAAATCGGAGAAAAACCTCCTTATAATTGAGCCCTGGTGTGTGTGTGTGTGTGTGTGTGTTTTAACTATGTGTCGCTGCTGTCATAACAGATGATTGAGTATTTACTGGTGTCTGTTTGTGAGATTTGTCAGAAGGTGTGTTGAAAAATTGGAGAATGATCTCAATCCATCAGAGAGTGTTTAAAATGCACTCGCGCTCTGGAGAGCTGGAAGTCCTACTTGACGGAACATATTTTATATATAGTCAGGTAGAAGTGAGTACAGTCCCTGGACTAACTCTACTGCTTATACACAAACAAATACAGTCTACATTTCATACAAATACAAAAAACATATATATATTTCCAATATTACCATGATAAGAAATCAGTAACTTATTATCCCAATCTGCTTTCCTTGTGTGTCTGTGTTCATCAGGTATATTACCTGAACTTCACGGACATAGCGAGTTATGAGGTGATGGTTGACAAGACTCCATTCTTGCGCTGCACGCGAAGCATCGAGACCGGCCAGCGCAAGTTCAACACCTGCTACACCGCGGGGGTGTGTTTGTTGCGAGCCCGCCAGAGGATCTCCATCCGCATGGTGTATGAGGACACCTCCATCTCCATGAGCAACCACACCACCTTCCTAGGCAGCATCCGTCTAGGGGACGCCCCTGCCGCCGGACACACCTGAGTCCATCGGCATACGGGTCGACCCGATCAGACACACAGAATCACGCTGATGAGCTCACAGACCACACCCACTGAACTCAACTGAGCCAGTATGTCTCATTAGCACCGCCCCAAGGACACAGAGCCAACCATTTATGAACGACCGGGCCTATCTACATATCTGCCGAGCGTCAGGCAAATATGACTATGTAGCATCACCGACACTGACAAAAAGATCCAATTCTCTCTGAGCACTGAAACAGCCTCCAGCATTCCTCAAATGCTAGCAACGCAACATTGGCTTCCTGGTGAATAACCAAGATGCATTGTGTTTCAGCCATTCTAGCAGCTTCCACCTAGCGACTGGATGAGCTCAGCGCCCTTACAGCTGCTGTGTGTATGTGGTATCCCGCATGTGTAGCAGAGGGAGGAAGTGCACCTGCAGTGATTGCAGTGACTGGAACTGTGAACGGAGTGAGATACTCTATTCATTCAATGCACCGGTAGCAGCCCGCTCAATTCATAACAGACACACTCTTCAATAGATTCAACAACACATAAATAGTGAACCTGTGTACTTTTCTATTAAGCACTGATTATGGCAATGTATAAAACAGCATATCTATGTTCAGTTATCACTAAACCTTTACAAATGCAGTCAAAAAGATACCCATTTTTTATATGAAGTCATGCGATTCTGAAATGTACAGTTTTATGGTTCTTTGCTCTTGACCTGTAACTACCTGTGGGAAAAACTGAGTGATGGCAGTAGTTCAGGCACTGAAAGTGATGATAATCCATAATGGTTTACTAGTGTCCTAGTCTTCAACATCATCCTGAATATGCAATACAATACCATATGCCTCCTGTAGGGGACAGTAGTGCTCCTCTATAGCAGTGGTTTTCAAACCTCTCCATGAAGTACCCCCAGCACTAAACATTTTGTATGTCTCCCTATATCTGACACACCCACTTCAGGTCTTGCAGTCTCTACTCTCCACTAATGAGCTGATGAGTTGAATCAGGTGTGATAGATGAGGGAGACATACAAAATGTGCAGGGCTGGGGGTACTCGAGGACAGGTTTGAGAACCACTGCTCTATAGCAAATGAAGCACTGAGTCTGGCTGTGTTTGGAATAGAATACTATTGTACTTCAATTACTTTTGCTACAGAACATAGAATGCATGCTGCACTCTAGTATATATATATATGTGTGTGTGTGTGTGTATATACATACACTACTGTTTAAAAGAATTTTGGGTCAGTAATATTTTTTAAGTTTAAGAACGCATTAAATTGGTCAAAAGTTACATTAAAGATGTTTACAGTGTTGCAAAAGATTTATATTTCTAATGAATCCTGTTTAGTAGCGTATATGCTGAATGTATCCCACAATGCAAAATCCCACAGATATCCTCATTAATATAGACAATTTTACACCAAAAAATTTTTTAAAAATCCTATAAAACATATAAGATGATTACTCGCTGAATTGATCATGCAACTTGAACTGGAATACTACTGAAACACAGCGTTTCATAATCTATTCTGTTGCATATACCGGTTTTAAAAACAGTAGGCAGTAATCAGTATATACTGAACACAGTATGCAGTAAGCAATAAGCTAGTATTCCATTCCAAACATATGAGCCTGTCTTTCACTCCAGCACATACTGATAAAAATCAGTGTCATGAATCAGCCCTTGAGATTTCTCCAGCGCCCAAGTGACAGCTCCGGATTGTGGATCTGAATGGGCTGTAGAGAAAAACTGAATTATGCGAGTGTAGTTTAGTTAATAGGAATCAGATCCTCACAGTGAGAACAAACTGCTTTATTGTGTGTTCAAAGGTCTTGGAATAAAAAGAAGCATGGGAATTATCTGGAACCTTCTGAAGAGAGCTGGTAATCTGCCCTCAGGTTTCCTCTGCATGTTCCCTCTGTCTCCACATGGAAATATAAAAAACCAGGAGAGTCTAAATATGATTGTGTTCTGATAGATTTGTTGTTTATAACCCGCTTTTTCTTCCCTCAAACATCACATCCGACCGACAGCTTGTTTTAGTTTTTGTTTCTGGTGTGTGTGTGTGTGTGTGTTTTAGATATGAGTGTCTTTGTAGGTGTTTTGTATACTGAATGTAGTCCTGTTTTACTGAAGATAATGTATATTTGTAAACTATACAGGGACTGTATATATGTACATAAGATGTTTTGCTTTTTTGTAAAGTTTTTTTTTTTTTTTTTATGTCCTATTAAATTGTTTTGGAAGACTGTCTTTAAAGTGTGCTTCAATTTCAAATGTTCCCAGAGAAAGTGTAAATTACAGTGAGAACTGCAGTTTTGGGCCAGTTGGTGTGCAGTGTCACCTAGTGTTCAGTTAAAAAAAACTTGTCTGTTTTATACCTGTAAATTCAGTCATATAATTCAGATATGACTATCAGTATATCCTTGTAGTCATATACAGAGATGTTTGTGGCCTAATTTATTCAGATCTAAAAACTGACTGCATTTGTGAACATATGTGACTGAATGTTGATTCAAACTCTCAGTGGAGAAACCAAATCAGTTTCACTAAACATACCTCAACTTCATTGCTGTTTCACACAGTCTAGAACAGAAACATCCTTTCTGCCTGTGTGTATTCAGTGTTAAGTGGTCTGGAGGGTGGCGTAATGGTTAATAACACCTTACAGTGTCATTCTTTCACAAACATGAAGGTTTCGTCACCTGTTTCCACATTCCTCTGTCTTACTGTCTACATTGTACACAAATGCAAAAGACAGGATACGCTCTTGGTGCGAAGCTTTTATCTAAAATCTCAGGACAATTACACCAAAGAGCATGAAACAGAAAGCAAAGGGCTCGTCCTCACAAGCCCCCTGACTGCTTCAAACAGGTGAACTCTATACACAGTGGTTTCTAGGTGAGACTCACACCTCACCATCCGTAGCTCTTTCATGTTTCTGTTATTGCTCAGAACAAAAGATCTGCTGAAGTCCAGTTTTTTAACACTGTACTGGTGCATAGTGAAGAGCCCCTGTAAACAAGAATAAGAATATGATTTGCTATTGCTAACTAGGCTCTCTTCTATCATACCTCATACTAACCTTTTTAACCTCTAGGATGTAGATACAATTACATTTCTTAAATAATAATAATAATAATAACGATAAGGTCGGAAATATGTTAGGCTTCTGTACAACTCCTTAAATGGGATTTTGGAGGGAACACTTTCCTCAAACCACATGGTTGTTGTCTCCTTATCACTTTTTGAAGTTGATCAGTTCCACACCTAATTTAATTTATCTCTTAAATATGGCTTTCTCAAGTTTGCATCCTGGTCCAAGAACTCATTTGTCAATGTGAATTTTATGCTGTAAGTATGATTGTGGCATTTTATGTAAATGTACTGTACTGAAATTTTGGGATCTCAACAGGTCAACTAAAGGTCCAATTTAACTTAAAGAGTCCATATTCAGCTCCAGTCTCTCTTTAAAAAGTACAGAGCATTGCACTACAGCGAAGAAAAATAGCCTACATACGTGTTTCGTTTCCTTGTGATTTATTATAAGACCTGTTGAAACCTTAGATAACTAGGTTGGTTTATTTATTGATGCAATGATGTCGCTTATTTACAGAACACAACGCTCATAAAACCCGATGATTATGCCTCCGATTATGGCAGGATTTGTTGATCGGATTAGCAGCCCCGTGAGGCATTTCTATTATTCTGGCTCCATTAAAGAAAGGAGAGCTGGTTTGTTTGATCTTACTCCCGACTAATTCACGCACTCGCATGCACATCAATTAAAATTCCAGTTTGCAGTTTCGGCCGCTGATGGCCCATTGCTAGATCAATAAGCAGTCTATTCGTGATTCTGGTCTGTCCCGACACATTTCAGAGGGTTATTCAAGGACGAGTCGAATCAAAGAGCAGCTTTTCTCGCCTTTCCGTGGAGCTGCCCGCTCGCAAAGGTGAGGGAGATGTTATTTGTGATTGTCTCGGTGAGTATGGCCGCTCTGGAACCTGTGAATATTCACACCTATGTGATGATCATACTAGAGTGATTAGCACCGTCTCCGCGCCGCCATTCACATGCGCCAGGCTGCGTTCTTCCGCCGCTGAGGCACATTCATTCAGCTCAGCTGAATAACCATCGGCTGATCATACGACTAAAATAGATTTGGGTTTATTGAACCGTTTTAGTGCACGGACGCTATTTAGCGCTTGTATATGTGCTCATTTAATAGTAAACAATCAAATCATACATTGCTTTGAAAAAAAGAAAAGTTGGGCTCGTCCGGGATTTGAACCCGGGACCTCTCGCACCCTAAGCGAGAATCATACCCCTAGACCAACGAGCCGCGCTGTCTGCGTGCGGCGGCAGAGGACGTATTTAATGGATACCGAACTTATGTTCAATTGCTTTTCTTTGATTAGTTTTGTTTTTTTTGTTATGTTAACTGGACAATTCACTATGTGAGGCAGATTTCAAGCGGCGCAACGTTAGCACATTACTGGGAAATTTTGTTTAGAATAAAATAGAATTATGGATCATTGAATTTTAATGCCTTCGGCGGCTTTTGCCCGGTTACAGTGACCTAACGTTACTGCTGTTTTAAGATGTTTGCGCTTGTAAGGCTTGAGGAACGAGAAATCCGGCTTATCTGAAGGGAAAAGCCGAGTCAAACAGATTTTAATGTAAATGAACGGGTTGTTGATCCCGTTTGGACAGAAATCTTCAAAAGACTAAAGCCCAATTGTTTCCTTTGGGAAGGCGCACACCCTGAAAAGCGGAGCTTATGGGTGATGAGTCTGTTGCTAATAGCTTTTCTTTCCTTAACCTCGACAAATCGGTTAAAACGTTGTTTGCACACCAGGCTACACGCGCAATGGAAAATAACAACAAACAAACAAACCATTAAGTCTCTCAGGAGAATTAATATAAAAGCAGCTTGGTCGACTGGCAAGAGTAAGACACACTAAACCTGTTTGATCTTTAATTCAGATAAGATTTAACGTAACGTTATGCTGTTTGCCTAACTGGCGTGACCAGACAATGTGGTTCATTTTGCTCTTTCTCAGTATGTGGTCCTCCCAGCAGGCACCAGACGTCTATGTAACGTCAGGTTGACGTCGGACAGACGTTGCATTTTGGTTGAAAATGAAAATCGGGTTGACGTCAATAATTGACGTCAATTTGACGTTGACTTAACATTGGATTTTGGTTGCACAACCTAAAAACAACACAATCTCAACATCAGCTGACGTCGGTATTGGACATCAATTTAACATTGACATTAGACGTTGAATTTACGTTGAATTTTGGTCACCCGACGTCGCAACCAAAATTTAACCAAATATCAACGTCTTATGACGTTGTGTGCCTGTTTTGTGCCAGCTGGGCTCCTGCAGCAGGAAATCTCTCCGCGCGCTTCTTGAATATGAATCTTGAGACCGCCCACGCGCGGAGGGGCGGGTCGAGCCCCATAGCTGAACTATGAAAGAGAGAGAGCTTCACTTTGACTCGGACACGTTCAGCGTGGGTAGTGCGGTGTGCATCTTGACCATTGGGAAAGACATCAAAACGGACTTCACTCGGATTTCTAAACAACAGCAGAACAAAATGACAGCATGCAGGAATTTTCTTCTATTTTTCGTCATGTCTTTGAGCGTGATTTATCCATGCACAGGAATCTCATGGCTGTAAGTATTTTTATTCTTTAAACGACATGCAATTTGGCACCATTGGATGAATTAAGTGATATTCACCAAAAAAGAAAGGAATAGAAAAAATCTGCTAATTTATTCCAGCCCTATCCGGGTGTTTTAGAGAGACTCGTAGCATGAAATATCACATTCACTGAAGTTTATTGAAAAGTTACTTTTATATTTAATGGCACATGATCGCACATGATTTTTGTCGATTACCTTGTTGAAAACATATCGAGTCATGTTAGTAATTTAGCATTATTAAATAAAATGAAGTTAGATGTATGTTTGTGTATATATTTGGTCAGTCATGGTGTTTGTGTTTGCAGCGGTTTAACGGTGAACGGGAGCTCGGTCGGGTGGAATCAGACGCATCACTGTAAACTGCTGGACGGACTCGTGCCAGATCAGCTGCAGCTCTGCAAACGCAACCTCGAGCTCATGCACAGCGTCGTGCACGCGGCCAAACTCACCAAGAGCGCGTGCCAGAGCACCTTTAGTGACATGCGCTGGAACTGCTCCTCCATCGAGAGCGCGCCTCACTTCACCCCAGACCTGGCTAAAGGTGATGCATACACGGGCAGTCTGTCCTTGAACATGTGTTGTCAATTAGCCATATTCCCAGTAAATAAATATTTATAAAAATAATTCTGTTTTGTAATCATTCAATTGTATTTATATCAGCATTGTACTGAGCAACATTCACACTACTTTTTTAAAATATACATTATATTGCCAAAAGTTCGAATGAACCGGTTTGACTACTTTAGTCATTTCCATGAGTACAAATCTTAATGTTTAAGCATATAATGATATTCTAGGGAATTGTCCTTCTAAATGCAGACTTTGAGCCAAAATCTCATCAGAGGTGTTCAGCTGGGATGAGGACTTGGATTTCTGCAGACCAGTCAAGTTCTTCCAGACTAAATCAATCATTTCTTTTTGAACCTTGCCTTATACACAGAGACATTGTCATGTTAGAATAGAAAAGGGTCCTGTCCAAACTGTTGCTATAAAATTAGAAGCGCACAATTCCCTAGACTGTCATTATATGCTTAAATATTAAGATTTGTACTCATCGAAATGACTAAAGTAGTCAAACCTGTTCATTAGAAGGGGGTGTCCCAATACTTTTTGCAATATAGTGTAAGTATCAGCTATGTAAAAACCACTAATTCATAATATAAATTTGCAAACTCCACACAATTTTTCTAAGCTCAGGTTGCAAGTGTTTGCATAGGTGATCTAACAGTGTCGTCTCTGTGCAGGGACCCGCGAGGCAGCGTTTGTGTTCTCTCTGGCCGCTGCAGTGGTCAGTCATGCCATCGCCCGTGCCTGTGCTTCCGGAGAGCTCCCCAGCTGTTCCTGTGCGCCAGCGCCCTCAGAGCAGGCGGCCCCAGACTTTCGCTGGGGTGGCTGTGGAGATAATGTTCGCTACGGCCTGCAGATGGGCTCGGCTTTCTCAGACGCACCCATGAGGAACCGCCGCTCAGGACCACAGGCCTTCAGACTCATGCAGCTTCACAACAATGCAGTTGGAAGACAGGTGAGCTCAACTGCATGCTTAATTTCCACTAAAGACGGGCTTCATTTGTAAATTACCTTGACGCACTCATCTGTGAACAGAATACTGTCTGATTGTAACACTGAAGCATGCAATTTCTTTGTTGCAGCTCATTTCATTAATGTGTTTTGTTGTTTTTGCATAGGCACTCATGGATGCTCTAGAGACGAAGTGCAAATGTCACGGTGTTTCTGGCTCTTGCTCTGTGAAGACCTGCTGGAAGGGCCTTCAAGACATTAGCAGCATCTCAGCCGACCTCAAGTCTAAATACCTGTCGGCCACCAAGGTCATTCCACGCCAGATTGGCACCCACCGGCAGCTAGTCCCCCGTGAGATGGAGGTCAGGCCGGTCGGAGAGAATGAACTTGTTTACCTGGTCAGCTCGCCCGATTACTGCTCACAGAACGCCAACCAGGGGTCATTCGGAACCACAGACAGGTGAGATATGCATCAATAATCAGGATTATTGATTGCTGATGAGTTGAGAAAGAGCAATCAGTTCTCAGTCACTGTAATGAATGAGGGACTATCACTGATCTGACAGATGGGACAGCACAAAGAAAACATAGAATCAATAGAATCGGTTAAACATTATCACACACACAGAGTCACAAATACTTATTCTCACAGTGCAACCATGCTATTTGCCGGTATTAAAATACATTATGTGTGAATAATTTGCTCTGTATCGTCTCTGCAGGCAGTGTAACAAGACTGCGACCGGCAGCGAGAGCTGTGGACTCATGTGTTGTGGACGAGGGTATAATGCATATACGGAGGTGCTGGTGGAGCGCTGCCAGTGTAAATATCACTGGTGCTGTTACGTGTCCTGCAAAACCTGCCATCGCACTATTGAGAGATATGTCTGCAAGTGACAAACCACCCTTATGGACTGTCTTCATTCACAGAGAGAAGGAGGCATGGTGCAGTGCTGGATGAATGTGTATGATCTTTTTAGAGCCATAAGTGAGTGGATAATCCTCTCGGAGTGCTGTAAGGATGGCATGAAAGTGAAGAAAGAAGAGCCAGAGTTGAGGAATACAGGATGGTGAAAGAGTTAATGAATGGCTGTAAACAAAGAACCCTGCGGTGAGGCCCTCAAGGCACCCCACAGAAAAGCAGAGTGATAAGTAGTGGCCGCTCACAGCAAAACTCATCAACTCTGACAGAGAAAGAGACTTGGGGGGAGGGTAGAACTGTGCTGATGAAGAGTTACTTTACTGCGGTAATACTTTACACATTGCTGATCTATTCAGATCTGTTTTGGGGCCAGTTGCATAAAATGTTTAGATTTACAAGTTAGTAATCTTATTGTTTTCGTTAAGACTGGTCTTTTTAATTCAGTTACATAAAAGCATAGATTAGTCTTAAGTTGAATCCAAAAATAAGACTGATTTCCCTTTGGCTAACTGCTAGTTGGTCAAACTCATACTTAAGACACTATAGAGGCTAAGTTTATGCAACTGGCCCTTGATCAGATAAATTTCATAGGTTCCACAGAAGCAAGAGATGGAAATCAAACTGTTTGGTTTGGTTGACTTCAGAAGTTCTATGCACTCAGTATTGATTATGAAGGATTTGATGACACCATTGTATTCCATTGTATTCATGAAAAGAAGGATGAAGGCCATGCCTTTCACCCTGGGAAATTTGTACATTTTCTGTAAAAATGAAAATTTGTATTTATTTTATTAAAATATTTAACGTGAAAGAGTCTAACTTGTAATTTTTCATCATGTAAGAGTTAATGGGATAGTTGGTCCAAAAATGAAAACTGTGGTGTTTTCTTCTGCAGAACATAAAAAAAAATATTTTGAAGAATGTTGGTAACCAAACAGTATTGGCACCCATTGACTTACACTGTATCGACAAGAAGCACAGAGACATTTCTCAAAATATCTTCCTTTATGTTCCACAAAAGAAATAAAGGTCAGATGGGTTTGGAACTACATGACTGAGAACATGACAGAAATGTTTTTGGTGAACTATTCTTTTAAAGTCTTGCTTACAGTCAGTCTAAAGCAGTTTTGAGAAGATTTATGTTGGTCAGAATCTGATCAGCATTTTATACCAGTTCTGTATGTGAACGTGAGCATGTTTTCTCAGCTCTCAACAACATTCTTCCACATCAAAGACATTTTCAGGATATCAGTGCTATAGAGAGATTTAAAACCCAGATAGAAAGAATTCAACAGAAGCTAAGAGAGAAAGAGACAGAGGGCTAACCTGTTATGCAGTTCCTTTTGTCCTTTGATTTGTCAGATTTTTATCTCTGTATTGTTACAGAAAGACAAAGGCACACACAGACTTCTGGGCTCTTTGCAGGACCAGGCTAAGCCTCGGAGGGGGTTTAGCTGTATTCAACAGCTTACAGTTAAGGGTCCTCAAATGCTTGTTGATTTAAAAATTTCTCCTGCAGTTGTACCTGCACTCACTCACATCGTTAACACATCGCTTCACACTGGAGTTTTTCCCTCAGCATTTAAACAGGCTCGTATGACCCTACTTCTTAAGAAACCCACTCTTAACCCAACTCTTTTAGGGAACTATAGACCGGTTTCCCTTCTACCTTCCATTGCTAAAACACTTGAACGAGCTGTGTTCAACCAAGTCTCTGCCTTTCTCAAACAGAACAACCTCCTGGACAGCAACCAATCTGGCTTCAGAAGTGGACATTTGACCAAAACTGCCTTACTCTCAGTTGTTGAAGCCCTAAGACTTGCCAGAGCAGCTTCCAAGTCTTCATTACTTATCTTGCTGGATCTGTCCGCTGCTTTTGATACAGTCAACCACCAGATCCTCCTGTCAACCCTATTGAGAAAGGGCATCTCAGGAACCGCACTCCAGTGGTTTGAGTCTTACCTCTCAGATAGATCCTTCAAGATATCTTGGAGAGGTGAGGTATCCAAGTCGCAACATCTAGCTACTGGGGTGCCTCAGGGCTCAGTCCTTGTACCACTTCTCTTCTCTGTCTACATGGCATCACTAGGTTCTATCATTCAGAAACATGGCTTTTCATATCACTGCTATGCTGATGACACTCAACTCTACCTCTCATACCATCCTGATGATCTGACGATAACTGCTCGCATCTCAGCATGTATAACAGACATTTCTTGCTGGATGAAGGACCATCACCTTCAACTCAACCTAGCTAAGACAGAACTGCTTGTAGTTTCAGCAAGCCCATCACTTCATCACAATTTCACCTTCCAGTTAGGCTCATCAACCATAACTCCTTCAAAAACAGCCAGAAATCTTGGAGTTGTGATTGATGATAAGCTGAATTTCTCAGACCACATTGCTAAAACTGTCCGGTCTTGCAGATTTGCTTTATACAATATTAGGAAGATCAGTTCCTTTCTTTCGGAACATGCAACACAACTCCTTGTTCAAACTCTTGTTCTGTCCAGACTTGACTATTGCAATGCTCTCTTGGCAGGTCTTCCAGCCAATTCCATCAAACCTCTACAATTAATCCAAAATGCCGCTGCAAGATTAATCTTTAATGAACCGAAAAGAACGCACGTCACACCTCTGTTCATCAATTTGCACTGGCTACCAATAGCTGCTCGTATAAAATTCAAGCTATTAATGTTTGCCTACAAAACCACCTCTGGCTCTGCACCCCTTTACCTAAATTCAGTACTTCAGACCTATGTGCCCTCTAGAAGCTTGCATTCTGCAAGTGGACGACGCATTATTGTGCCATCCCAAAAAGGCACAAAATCACTTTCACGGACTTTTTCATTAACTGTTCCCACCTGGTGGAATTACCTGCCCAACTCAATCCGAGCAGCTGAATCCTTAGCCATCTTCAAGAAAAAACACATCTCTTCCATCTTTATTTGACCCTCTAACTCCATCACTCTCTATTCTAATTCTATTTTATCTATCGGTCTTCTTTTTATTTAAAAAAAAAAAAACAGAAACACACACACCCTTGACCCTCTATTAATTGCATATTTATTCTCTAACTGCTACTTTTTCTTTAAAAACTAACACTAGCTTTCTTTTTTCTATTCTATCTGCTTGTTTTCTTTAAAAAAAACAAAACAAAAAAAACACTTGCTATGTGTACTGCGTTAGGCTAACCAAGACTTGTCATATCGCTTGCTTGTTGTTGCTCTTTTGTTGGTTTTGATTGCTTCTATTGTCTTCTTTTGTAAATCGCTTTGGATAAAAGCGTCTGCTAAATAACTAAATATACACTGGCAAAGAAGAATGTTGAGTGATGTTGCTAAAATATTGGCAGGTATTTTCCCTTTACAAAAGTTCATCTAAAGGCTTTAATCACAAGGATTTTATCAGCCACAGGAAGCAATAGACAGTAGAAAGGTTGTGTGAGATGCGTTTGATATCTCAAGGATGAAGGAGCGTAATGCCGTTTCTTTCTCTGTCTAAAAATAACGATCTGTTTTTCTGACATGAGATTATTCTCTCTTCTCTGTTGACTGTGCACACGGCGTGAATCTCTGTGGAATGTGGCTCCTCATTTAACCGGGTCCCGTGTATTGTTTACTAAGAGTATAACACCACACTCCCACACAGTGAGTATTTACACACACAGTCTGAGGAAGAGTTTAATAGTGCTTGGCTGTTTGCTGAGTGATTGTTTGTGAAAACAGATGTAGGACAATCCCACCGATCTCTGCTGACAGACTCATCCAAACCTATTTTTCACACACATTTGTTTTTCTGTCACAGTGGGATCTTTACATTGACTTTTGAGATGTTATTTTCTATCCCCTAATGCTAAATCATTTTCCTTATGGTGACCTTGAGATGGTCTTCACAATGCAGGTGGCTTCAGTTTTCACTATCAGCCTGAGCCACACACACAGACAAAAACTTTTTATAACATTGTCCATGCATTTTGCTATGTTTATATTGACCTAGGCCATAAACCTTCCCCTTTCAAAAACCTTTTGGCTTTTTGGTTTTAATTCAAAGATTTAGTCTCTTCATTAAACCCTTCTTCTCATTGCAGGAACATCTAGTCCATTTGCTATCTGAGGTTTCCATTTGAACCATGTATTTGAGTGTGTGTGTGGCACCTGTCAGTTCTGCCACCCATATTGCAAACGACAAAGCAAAGGGCACAAAAGGCTGTAAATCTCACAACATAGCTGGACACACACACGCACACACACATACTGAGAATAGATCTGCAAGTGATTCCAGATATGTGAAGAATCAACAGTATGGCGTGACAAAAATAGATCCTAAAAAAATCTTTTGAGCTACACATCATGTAGGAAAACTGTGTGGAAATTTTCAAATGTATGCTGTTTTTTTCAGTTCTTTTCAGCTCATGGGGTCTCCTGGTGTTTATTTGAATGTGGTTTGTCTATGTCGGCTGTTATTCTATAGGGTGACAATTGATGTATGTTGTATGTTCCAAGGGCAGAGATCAGGGTTAAAGGTCATGACTGGGTTAGGGTTAGTCCTCTACTATGAGGGGAATTTTCTTTTTGTGGCCAGAAAGACAAAATAACCACAGAGCCCATTAAACTGATTAAAAAATAGCATCTTTAACACATATAAGAGAGTAGACATGATCTCACACCTGCTCGATGGTCTTTAGCTGCAGACAGAAACTCGAATGTGTGGTTAACCATCAAATTAAGAAAAGACTGGATCAGGATCAGTGAACTGAATAAACACATTTACTTAAGCCTAGAGAAAGTTCTCGTCTATCACAGTAACAGCTCTAATGTGTCATGGTTTCTCAACAGCTGATCATGCCAGAGGTTCAGTGATACAACACCATGGGAAAATTAGTTGAGTTTCCGCTTTGTCCTAACAAAGGCTCAGTCTTCGATGGTAAAACAGCCCTGGACTATGTTACTTTATGAAGTTTATTTGTCCTACACAGTATGAATGATTCGGTTAAACACTCCCAGGCTCATTTACTGCAGGCAAAATCATTAATATCAGCCAAACGTGCTAAATTGCCTTCATACACTCACAAACAAATAATCCAGCACAAAGTGATGCATGAAGTGACCAAGACCTCTGAGACAAATGGTTTCTGCATGCTAATGTTGTCACAGATCTGTGTTTATACAGGGTGTAAAGCTTTTTAAAATTAAAACTGAGCAGACCTGTGGGAGATCTGTTTTTTTTTTAAAGTTCTTGCTTTTCCTACTTTGAATTTTTCAAAGATACGGTTCAGAATGGTCATGTTGACAGAAAAAGAGCAGGAGTTTTGCATGCAAAACAGTTTTATGTGCGAACTGAGAGGCAAAGCTTTCTGTGAATATTTTCACTGTGTAAAGGTAGCCATTTGATAAATTAAAAAGACAAAAATATATATGCCTAGTGCAGGAACTCATAATGTGTCAACATATAATGTCCAGCAGGGCCGTAACCACCATAGACATAGAGGGGGACAAGTCCCCCCCAATAATTAGAAATGGCCAAATGTACACTAACCAGTCTCAGACCAGCACTGCTTCTCACCTAAACATCAAAATAAATCAAATTATCAAACAATCTAAAAATACATATCTGGAACACTGGGATAAAGAAACTAAAACACAAAGTAAATTACAACTATATTGGACAATAAAATCAAATTATGAATCGGAAGATTATCTCCAGAGTGTCAGAGACACAAAGCAGAGACGGATCCTGACCAGGTACAGGCTCAGTGAGCGCAGTCTAGCCATTGAGACCGGCAGACACAGAAAGACCTGGTTACCCAGAGAGCAAAGGGTGTGTGCTCACTGTGAGACAGGAGAGATCGAGACAGAGACGCACTTCCTCCTTCACTGTCATAAATACATATCCATGAGAAACCTCTACTTCAACAAACTCACCAACTTAATAAAGAACTTTACAGCCATTAGTGAAACAGAACAAATAAAGATACTATTAGGAGAGGGACAGACAGCAGCACTTGCTGCGAGATACGTGTGGATGTGCCACAGCCTGAGAGACAGCAGGTGAATGTGTCTGACCTGACCTGTGTGTTACCCTATTGTCCACCACAGTGATCATTAGTATGTATGTATGTATGTATGTTTCTATGTAAGTTAAAGACTGTAGTATCAAATGTTCAAACGTTCTAATTTGTAACAGTTTAATACTTCTAAGATGTTATAATATTCCATTCTATTAATGCGATGTTCATTTAATTACTATTATTGTTATATTATTATTATTATTATTATCTTTTTGTACATGTATACGAAGCTTTGGCAATATTGTATCATTTACAGTCATGCCAAAAAAGCAATTTTGAATTTGAATTTGAAAATTTGAGAGAGATTGAGAGAGAGAGAGAGAGAGAGAGAGAGAGAGAGACAGAGAGAGATGTGCTTGTGTTAATTATCTGCATCCAGGGGCGTAGAATTAGGGGGGGACGCCAGGGACGTGTCCCTGCCAATATCCAACGACTGCCAAACTGTCCCTAGCAATAATTTTGATCAAACAACTAAATATATGTATATGTTTTTGTAATTTCGGACGCATCTGAAACGTCATACCATTGATATTACCTAAGAAGTTAAAGTAAATGGGCTACATTAGAAAACTGCGCGCTTTCAAGGATGCGCATTTCGCACACCGGACGCGCAGCCGCGTTTAGAACAACTCACAGGTATCGCACCCAATTCAAGACAGCAGTCCAAAACAGTTAATATAGAAGTTCACTTCAGGAATTAACAAAGTTGCATCGATGAGTTTGAAGTACGGTGTTTGACAAAACAGAGCAAACGGAAAGAGAAAGCGCAATATGGCTATTATTAGCTCCCTATAGCACAGAAAAAGTTTGTGCGGAAAGATACACAATCTTTCAGCCTAGGATAAAGTCATTATGAACATTAACAATAATTTGGGACAAATATAATGTGATTTTATGGTAAGAATATGTAAGTGGCACTCTGTGGTGCAGCAGGATTTGGAACAACAGTCCGCTGCGGTCAGTCTTTAACTTCAACTTAAAGTTGTTCAACTGAATGTACAAATCAAACTGTTAGCTGAAATATCCATAAAATAAAAAACAACAACACTGAAATAAGAGCGTGCGGTTTATCTGTCAATCAGATGCGCATGAAAGCTGTGTTCGTTCCTACAGCAACAGCAGAGTATTCTTTCAGAATCATCTTCGGTCCAATTCGATTAATATTAAAATAAAGTGATGCGTGATAAAGACACCCAGCACTCTGATGCTGATGTTGTTGGTTCACAAAATAAAAATTGTTGAATTATTGTCTGTTAAACATAACACACACACACACACAAAAAATAAAAAAAAAATTAAAAAAAACTGTGTTATAAATATGTGCAAACATAAGCTGTCCCTACAAACAATGAAACTGTGAATTTAGTCCTACTTCAAAAACACGTCGTTGCTGAGAAATATAATGTAGCGATGGAAACTATTTTATTACAATAAAAGGCACACTGGTAAATCATCAGAGGACTTTCCTCGCACATTTTCAACACTATAGGCTATAGTTTTAAACACTTTACTCATTCTTACCAATTCAAGCAATGATGCGACTCATATGTTGCCTATCGCTGAAAGGAACCGAGTGTCTTCAGAAAAGTTTTGATTGCATTTCAACTTTATCTGATAGAGTAGCATTCATGAGCACAGCCCTGCTTTGTTTACAGCTGTTTAAACCGCTATATTCTGACATTCCAAAAGCGCCTCCTACCAAAGACTATAGAATACCCTATATTCTTATATTCTGTATTCTATACATATTCTATAATAGTCTTAAACAGACTTTGCTCCTACTGGCAGAGAATCAAATTTGATTTTCAATAAGCTTGTCTGCTGTTTTCCCCCATCCGCCCATATAACCCTGTTTTAAATGGATATAATAATTTATTAAATGGATATAATAATTTATACTTCTGACCCGTCTCTTTTCTTAAAAAATGTTTTAAAGACTGAAATGTCAGGTTTATCCTTTTAGATATTTTTTTTGTTTTTTGTTTTTGTGAAAACCTGTATCTCAACTGTTATTAGGCCTAAATCATGTTTTACAGTCATTCTGCAGTGTAATATGTTACCATAGACATTGCCCTACTCTGCTCATATGGTATTAATTTTTATTTTTAAATTAATTTTTGCAGGTCTTAAAAAAGGTCTTAAAAAGTCTTAGATCTGATTTTAAAAATCCTGCAGACAGAGCAGTAGCTCTGTAGCACACTGCCAGTATCTAGAATGATTTTGATCAGCATTTTAGTGTTCATAACAGAGGGCTCTCTCAACTATATTATATTTTACAGTTTGTCAATTGTTCATTGTTACAGTATAATTACAATATAATTGTTAAATTTTTGTTAATTGATTTTGTTATATATATATATATATATATATACACACACACACACATACATATATAATATATTTATATAAATATATTATATATTTATATATAATATATTTATTATATATGTTCAAGACATGGTTATGGCCTTGCTGTCCAGAGTAGGACAAGCGACAGAAATTCAGGATGGGAAAGTAGTTTTGTGTAGTAAAAAGACTAATTTTGTAATATATTATGACTGATTGGGATATTTGGGACAGTTCCCAAATTATTATTGCTTGTTTTAAGCATAATTCTTTGAAAAGAAAAAAAGCATTGACCATTAAGCATAGGCTGCCCTGGTATTTAAAATATTTATAAATATACGTTTTACATTTATACATGCTATCATAAGAGCAGGATAGTACACTGGTATTCTCAGGAACACACTTGATGCAACAGCTTAGAACAGATAAAATGTTTCATGGCAATTTAACCTTAAGATGAGGGCTATAGTTATTTTTATTTTTTAAATCTGTTCATTTACAATTATTTATTTACTTCAAAGTTACAAAATGATAAAATAAACGTTTTATTTCAAAGGTTTTCAAAAGTGGACATTATTTGAGTTATAGTTACATATTTGAGTCATACTGACTCTGTTGACATCTACAGTGAGACGTCAGAACTGCAACGCAGGGAACCGACCGGAAACAAAGAACCGGAACAAACGGAAGCCGAGCTGATCTTAAATACGCTTTGAGAAATGGCGGCCGCTGAAGACGCTAACAGTATACAAAACCCCAGTGGGTCAGAGGCTCCGAAACTGTCGGATTTACTGGACCGGGGCTGGAAGCTGTTTGAAGAGGTGGACACCACAAACGAGCCGAGCAGCTCCAACGCGGTGCAGGTGAAAGTGAAGCGCGCTATCATGCAGCTGGAGGAGGCGACGAGGATGGTCAATCAGCTGAACCTGTTCAGGTTAGAGGAGCACACACACACACACACACACACACACACACACGCCGACTGTACACGAGGCCACATATTAAACTGATCCTGTTATTATCAACGTAGCTGTCAAAGGACCGCGAGCGAGCGACGCGCTGATAACGAGAACTTTATATTTTGTCTAGTCATTAGTTGCCAATTAAAGCAGTAAATGTTTATGATACGCATTATAATTTTACAGTACAGTAAAGGCCATTTTTTCTACAAAAGTGTATGTATTGTTACTCAGTTCTTACAGTTATATAGAGTATGACTCAGCTGTGTACACTGCTTTACACTGAATTGAAGTCATATCTTCAGTAATTTCGTTATTTGGCTATACGGATAGTGTATTGCACTAATGAATATTACAGGACTACATCATTTTCCTTTCAGCATCTGTAATGTATTTTGTGTGTATTTTCCCTTGTGCTATTAAAATAATAAACTGACAATTAAACTAACATTAAAATTATACATACTGTTCAACAATATATTTGAACATGAGAAGCACATTTTGCAAAAAAAAAAAAAAAAATCCAATGAGTCACATGATCATTATTTTCTTCTGTAGTCGTAATGAGGCATTGGAGGAAATCTCCACGGCTGACCTGAGGTACCTGTTGTTACCGGCTCTTCTGGGAGCGCTCTCCATGAAACAGGTGAACCCCAGCAAGCGTCTGGAGCATGTGCAGGCGGCCCGCGTCTACTTCATGGACTTCCTCCAGAGGTGCAAGGACTATGAGGTGTGTAGTTTTCAGCTGCCCAGAGTCAGCGAGAACACAGCAGACACTCCTACTGAGGAGCAGACGAGTCCATCGGTCCCGATGCCAGCGTCACAGCTAGACCTCATCGCAATGGCAACACAAAGACAAGCCAAAATAGAGAGGTGGGTTGGCACTGAATATTTGTTAACATTCAATTATTTTATATATACACTAGGGTAGGAGTTTTAAAGATGTTTTTAAATTAAGTCTCTTATGCTCACCAAGGCTGCATTTATTTGATCAAAAAATACAGTAAAAACTGATGTTGTGAAATATATTACAATTTCAGTTAACTGTTTTCTGTTTTAATAGTTTCATATATAAAATTTTTGATTGTAATATATGCTGATTTGGTGCTCAAGAAACATTTTTTTGTATTAATAATGTTAAAAACAGTTGTGCTGCTTATATTTTTGTGGAAACTGATACATATTTTGTTCAGGAATATGATACATTTTTTGTCACATTATAAATGTAATTTTTGATCAGTTTAAACTGTCCTTGCTGAATAAAAACATTATTTTAAAATCTTACTGACACATTTGAATGATAGTGTATATGTAATATTTGTGTCTTTTCCATCAGTTGTGCAAATGTTTGTGTAACGTTCATGTGTGGCATATTTACTCTGTAAGTTGTTTCCAGGTTTAATCAGCGTAAGGAGACAGAAGCCAAGCTGAGTGAGATCAGGGGGCTGGTTGAATCTGGTTCAGCCGATGACGAGGTGGTGAGAGATTTTTACCTGCTGAATGTACGCAGGTGGGTCACACTAGCACTTGAGGAGATCGACTCTATCAACCAGGAGATGGAGATTCTGAAACGGATGGAGCTTTTCAAGCAGGTGTTTGATTGCCACATGAATTACATCTGTGTTTTTTAGTGTGAATGATGTGGTTGCATATCTACCTACCTCTGATTTACTGCAAAATATGTATATTAATCAGTGTTGGGGAGTAACTAGTTACATGTAATGGAATTACGTAATTTAGTTAGAAAATAAATGTGGTTACACTTTATTTTAAGGTGTTCTTGTTATAGTGTAATTATACATTTAAATACTGAGTAATATTAATTAACTACATGTACTTACTGTATGGTTAGGATTAGGGTTACTTGCATGTAATTATGCATAATTTGTTATTATAATAGTAAGTACATGTAACGTGTAACAAGGATACCCTAAAATAAATTGTTACCGAAATTTCATTAAAGTAACTGAAATAATTACACTACTTATTACATTTTAAGTAGAGTAACTTGTAATCTGTAACCTGTTACATTTTCAAAGTAACCTTCCCAACACTGATCATAATTTAAATATTTAAATTGATTCATAGCCTTCTTAATAATTGTTTGTTTCTGTAGTGCGCCCCCCAGCCATCTCCACCTAAAAGACCGCCCATGAAGCCATTTATCTTGACTAAGGATGCTGTGCAGGCAAAGTACGTGTGCATTTGGAGTGTGTCTGTGAAGGTCAGTGCTGCACTATTAGTTTGTGTGATTTTTATTTATTTTTTTTCTGAATGTATTGCAGAGTGTTTGGTGCAGGGTATCCCAGTCTTCCCACGATGACAGTGGATGATTGGTATGAGCAGCACCGGCGGCAAGGATGTTTACCTGACCAGGGCATACCACGCAGTGCAGGTGCTTACATACATATTGAGTGCTTTTGCAGAACATAGATTATATTGAGAGTGCATTAACGGATGATTAAATGATTTTGTCCTGCAGTCTTACTTTCACTTAGCTCAGTTTTAGCTCAGATCATCAAGTGGCTCTGTCTTTCCTCCTCAGCAGATGGTGATGTAGAGGAAGATGAGAGAGCAGAAAGAGAGAGGAAGGAAGAGAACGATGATGAAGAGGCACTGCAGAAGGCACGTGACTGGGACGACTGGAAGGACACACACCGGAGAGGATATGGCAACCGCAAAAACATGGGCTGATCTGATTTCACACACTCATATACACACGCATCCCTTCAGTTCCCTCAAATAAACCTCCCAATGCTGCCAATATGTGACATGGACACAACAGAGAATGGCACTGTAGTGGTTAGTTAAGATGGTTCCTTTTTTTCTAAACTGAGTTTGCGTATTTGACATTCTTTTATATGTCTCTGTGTAAATCTTAAATCTTGGTGAGCTTAAATGAGACCTTAAACCCCTGAGCATCTGTGGAGATGGATGTTTGGGTGTCACCCTTTCCTACATGATTAAAAGTTTGCCTTTTCATGGATGTTGTTTTGAGTGCAGCATTTCTACAGAAGTGTTCCCTGTACTGTCAGCTTTTAGAGTCAAAATCAGTTGACTCAGAAAGACATTGTCACCCACATGATTACACCTAATGTGCTGTTTGATTTGAAGCCAGTTAAGACTGCATGTTCATTAAAGGGATAGTTCACCCAAAAATGAAAATTCTGTCATTTACTCACCCTCAAGTGTTTCCAAACCTGTATGAATGTCTTTGTTCTGCTGAACACAAAGGAAGATATTCTGAAGAATGTGGGAAACAGAGCAGTTCTGGGGCACCATTGACTTCCACAGTATATTTTTTTCCTACTATGGAAGTCAATGGTGCCCCAAAACAGCCTGGTTGCAAACTTTCTTCAAAATATCTTCCTTTGTGTTCAGCAGAACAAAGACATTCATACAGGTTTGGAACTACTTGAGGGTGAGTAAATGACAGAATTATCATTTTTGGGTGAACTATCCCTTTAAGTATTAGCCGATATTGCTAGGCCTTGTTGTCCATTTCAGAAGAGATGCTTCAGTGAAGATGGTTCTGCAAGAGCATTTAGAATCAATATCAGCACTTGCATGGATATGACGGTGACACTGTGGTTCAAAATAGCTGAAGAAACTGTAGGACGTTGAAACAAACTGTCTAGACTGCCTTTTTATTCTGAAATGTATTTATTATCTACCAGCTTTGCTTTTCTTTTGGAAAACTCTTTGTGAGGTCAACTTTCAGTTCTTCAGTAAACATAAAGAGAGATCACCCATCAACAGCCTATTTCTTTATATCGGAATGTTTCAAGCAATCTGAGTTCTCTAGTAATAATGCTTGCTTTTTTTTTTTTTTTTTTTTTTTTTTAATAAATCAAAAAGTAATTTATCAGCATAACAATTTGAGACACTGCATTGAAAAATGAACAAGTTTGATTGTTCGGTGTGTCCTTTGTTTTAATGACAGCAATCGACTTTACAAGTGCAAAACCTGATGATCCAAAATGACAACCAAATTCTGATCTTTATGCCATTCATAATTGAGTAGAGAATGCCTTTCAAAATTCCACATTTCAGAATTTCAAATGAGGTAGCAAACAGGGTGCAGAATTGCAGTTTTATTTAATGTAGGAAAAAATTAAATTTTACAATTTTAATTTCAGCATAAATTACCCAGTATAAACATTTACTGATAATAGAGATCAGTTTTAAAGCGGGACATAATTTCCGTAAATTACGGAAATTCCTCATTACGTCATTCCCGTTCAACATCCTGGCCAAGTCTTTATTGTATAACTTTTGTTTCTTCTTCTGTTCCAAAGCCAAAAATAATCATTTTCTGTTTTAACTGAAATTTTTTATTTTTTATTTATTTATTTTTTTTTTAAATCTAGTATCGTATACTTAATTGGGCTCGTGGAAATCCATTGCGGAGGTCAGAGGAACCGTAGAGTGGAGCAGGAGAATAGGGCTGGTTGTGTTTCTGTTGGAGCGATAAAGAGCAGAAGGATGATTTATTTAAGGAGAAGACCTTTGGTCATCCACAGTAAGCTTATATCCTGAGTCTTATCAGAACACTGCTTCTGAATTGCTCATGCGCTGTATATTGTACCATAATATCCCCATGGAGAAAAACAAATAAACTCATAAACATTTTACTAATCCATTTCTGAAACTGAAATGTTTAATATATTCTTGAACCATACCAGGTCATCATTTGTGTGTGAAGGGGCACGTGGTCTGTAATCACTGTGGTGGTCTGTAGAAGGGCTGTGGTCTTCATAGGGGTTTCGGCTGGGGGAATCTCTAGCATAAGGGTTGCTAACAATCTGACCCCGAACTGCGCCATTGCTATAATCATGCAAATACACAACACAAAAACCACTGAATTAAACACCAGGATGTGGAATACAAAACATGGAGACTAAGATTTTTAGTATTGATCTTGATATACATACAGACAATACATTTTGCCAGAGAATCTGGTGTGAAGTCATATGAGCTCTTAATCATTTTATGTAGAATTATGAACTACCTGTAGGGCTCCACAGGACCTCCCATGGGAGGGTCACACATCCCGGTGTACATGCTGTGGGGACAATCAAAGTGACAATTAAGAGATACAGATTCTTCATGATCCAACAATCATTTTAATTCAGTCAAATCACCTTTATTTCTAAAGCACTTTGTTCAATACAGATTGCTTCAAAGCAGCTCCACAGTATTAAACCAGAAATCAGCAGAATCATTAATGGAAACTCAGTTACAGAAACAAGTCAAGGACAATAGTGTCATAACAATAACAAAGTTCATAAATTATGAAAAAATTAAGCAGTTCTACAGACGGCAGCATTGTTATTCAGCTTGAGTCAGTAGATACAGTTTAGTTCAAATGGACTCCAATTCAGCCTCATGAACAGTTTTACATGTTAATTAATCATATGCTAAAAATGCCAGATTATCTGATGGTTAGAGTTTTGTCAATGGAGAGCAAAGAAAAATTTAGTTCACATTTAAAAACATGGTTTAATTTATCTACCAATGTCATAGTGTCCACATACCTGTTTGGCTCACGAGGTCGTCCATCAGGCACGCTGTCAACAGATGGGCACACACCGCTGGATAGACTACATTAAAATACATTACAATACAGCAAAAAAAAAAAAATTACAATCCAACCACTGCAGTGATCTGTAATATAAAGAGATCAGTAGTTCAAACACATTCAGGATTAATTTCACTATAATTATTAGCAGGCCTTATAGATATATACACTGAATAAAATTATAAACGCAACACTTTTGTTTTTGCCCCCATTTTTCATGAGCTGAACTCTCAGATCTAAGACTTTTTCTATGTACACAAAAGGCCTATTTCTCTCAAATATTGTTCACAAATCTGTGTTAGTGAGCACTTCTCCTTTGCCGAGATACTCCATCCACCTCACAGGTGTGGCATATCAAGATGCTGATTAGAGGGGGTTGGGGGTATCTGGTGTGACCACCATTTGTCTCACGCAGTGCAACACATCTCCTTCATAGAGTTGATCAGGTTGTTGATTGTGGCCTGTGGAATGTTGGTCCGCTCCTCTTCAATGGCTGTGCGAAGTTGCTGGATATTGGCAGGAACTGGAACACGCTGTCGTATACGCCGATCCAGAGCATCCCAAACATGCTCAGTGGGTGACATGTCCGGTGAGTATGCTGGCCATGCAAGAACTGGAATGTTTTCAGCTTCCAGGAATTGTGTACAGATCCTTGCAACATGGGGCCGTGCATTATCATGCTGCAACATGAGGTGATGGTTGTGGATGAATGGCACAACAATGGACCTCAGGTTCTCGTCACGGTATCTCTGTGCATTCAAAATGCCATCAATAAAATGCACCTGTGTTCGTTGTCCATAACATACACCTGCCCATACCATAACCCCACCGCCACCATGGGCCACTCGATCCTGCCATCTGCCCTGTACAGTGAAAACCGGGATTCATCCGTGAAGAGAACACCTCTCCAAAGTGCCAGACGCCATTGAATGTGAGCATTTGCCCACTCAAGTCGGGGTCGAGACCCCGATGAGGACGACGAGCATGCAGATGAGCTTCCCTGAGAGGATTTCTGACAGCTTGTGCAGAAATTCTTTGGTTATGCAAACTGATTGTTGCAGCAGCTGTCCGGGTGGCTGGTCTCAGACGATCTTGGAGGTGAAGATGCTGGATGTGGAGGTCCTGGGCTGGTGTGGTTACACGTGGTCTGCGGTTGTGAGGCCGGTTGGATGTACTGCCAAATTTTCTGAAACGCCTTTGGAGACGGCTTATGGTAGAGAAATGAACATTCAATTCACAGGCAACAGCTCTGGTGGACATTCCTGCAGTCAGCATGCAAACTGCACGCTCCCTCAACACTTGCGACATCTGTGGCATTGTGCTGTGTGATAAACCTGTACATTTTAGAGTGGCCTTTTATTGTGGCCAGCCTAAGGCACAACTGTGCAATAATCATGCTGTCTAATCAGCATCTTGATATGCCACACCTGTGAGGTGGATGGATTATCTCGGCAAAGGAGAAGTGCTCACTAACACAGATTTAGACAGATTTGTGAACAATATTTGAGAGAAATAGGCCTTTTGTGTACATAGAAAAAGTCTTAGATCTTTGAGTTCAGCTCATGAAAAATGGGGGCAAAAACAAAAGTGTTGCGTTTATAATTTTGTTCAGTGTAGATATACACTTAAGTAACATTATGACAGTGCTAGTTGTGATATCTAAACATATATTAGAGACAGCAAATCATGTTGATTCAAACTATAACTAATTTTATCTAGGCTATTCAATCATTTTAGTAACATTGACTATGTACCTATAGGGCCGAGCAGGACCTCCCATTTGAGGATCACGCATCCCACTAGATATGCTGCAGAGACAAAGCAATTAAAAATAAAAAAGGACTAAACAAAAACAACAACAACAACCAGCAGCAGGCAAAATTATATTCACAAAAATATGGCGGGGTGATTCTATGCTACTCTAAATTCCACAAACATACTATGAGGCTTCATGTAGGAAACCATTAAGCAGGAAAAAAAAATTAACTAAAACATATTAGTTATTTAATAAGTGCAATTATTTTGTATTACACATTTTCTGAAATGCAATATTCAAAAATGCAAATTATGTATCATATAAATTAGGCATAATTTATAGATTCTCAATAATTGCATAGATTCTCAAAAGAAATATCTGAACATTTTGTTGATGTATTAGAAAGAGCTCTTTTAAAGATATTTTAACTGAAATCTACAGATACTAATAGATAAAGTGTAATTTGGATGTTTTCATGCCACTACTCTGAAAGAACTCAATTCTTTTTATGCCTTAATATACTAATACTAATCTGATAAAAATCACATACGGGTGGTTGGGCATGGCTGTCATGGGAATATGATGTTGTACAGGTCTCATGTTAGGGGGAGGCCGAGCCTTTGAAAGCAAGACAAAAGGCAGAAAAAAAAATTAAAGATCACAAGACCATGTGCATTTTAATACTTGGCAGGTCACTCAATAAGTTAATATCGATACACCTGTCAAATCCATCAGGCTTAAAAAATGTCTAATGCTGTGTTTTTTATGACTTCCAAAGGTATTTCCAGATAGATCCACGTTTCTGATTAAGATTATGGCAACCCTGTGCTGCTGCTATCAATCATCTGTTTTTACCGTCAAGACACACACATAGACTCACATTCATATCAGAAGCAAAAGCAACGCCAGAGAACAAGTCCTGCTCTTTAGAGGCTGTCTTGGGTGTCGTCTTTCCTTCGCTGAACACAAACACATGCACAGAGACAATGAATTACTTGTTAGACATAACATTTAATGACTTAATGAGCATTGTGGGCTTTAAGTCATATTTTTTTAATCACACTCAAAGTCAGGCTATGTAAGATACATTAAGATTCGCCTGATGCTATTCAGAATCAATAAAGCTACATTTAATTAGACTAAAAATACTTCTAGAGTTGTGTTTGTCATTCTCACCCTGTGTGGTTCTTGTTTGATGGCAACATCACCACATAAACAACCACCCCAACCAACACAGCGAGTGTGAGACCAGGCAGAGAAGCCACCAGAGCAAAGGTCACTACTGTCCATCTCTGAGAGCAGTCTTCATTAATGTAAAACTCACCTTTTTGACTGTTGCACCTACAGAGAACAGAGGAAAGGAGTGAATCTCAAAACAAGCTTGTGTTAAAAACTACTGTGTAGAGTATCACAGAAAAGTCATCTGTATGGAGCAGATTACCGACAGAATGGTTGTCCCTCCAAACAGGTACATCTGCTAATTTTCTCATCACAGATCACCCCACCATTCAGACATGGGTTAAAGTCATCAACATTATTACAGGCTGAAGAACACACATACAGAATCTACAGTAAGATTATTATCTACTACAGTAGATTATATGCATATAATGTATCATGATTATTTGTAAAACAGATACAGACTACATAACCATTTCAACATATTTGAACTTCCTTTTGAACACACACTCACGGTCTGGTGTCTGTCCAGTTGCCTCATTAGTAACAAACAAGATGAAAAACATGTACAGTAAGACCATCTTTTAGTTCCCACACACACATGAATTCCACCAATGACACCTGCATAAAAGGCTCTTTGCACCTGACGGGGGTATTTATGGTGTTACACACACACACACACACACACCCCCAACACACTGAGAGCTGGAGCATGCGCAAACACTCACCAACACACAGTGGATGTGAAACTCTTGCAGTTTTCAGCAGATATTTGCCAGTGTGGACATGTCACAATCCAGGACATTTATCAGGTTTTTTTAAAAAAAATAAAATAATTTTTATCATTTTTTTTTTAAATTTTCTGATAGGCTCACATGCTCACAAACATACTACCATTCAAAAGTGAATACTAATCAGCAAGAACTCATTAAATCAATCAATCTATCAAAAAGTAAAGACATTTAAAATGTTACAAACGAGTTCTATTTTAAATAAATGCTGTTCCTTTTAACTTTTAATCAAATAAACCTGGAAAAAAAAATATTACGGTTTCCACAAAAATGTTAAGCAGCACATTAAAATGAATAAGAAATGATTCTTGAACACCAAATCAGCATATTAGAATGATTGGATTTTAAAATAAACAAGTAAAAAAAAATATTATTTGAAATTGCATTTTCATACATTAGTTTTACTGTATTTTTGATTTTATGCTCACCATAACAGATTTCCCTAAAAAAAAAAAAAAAAAAAAATTACACAATCTTACGAAACACAAACTTGAACAGTAGCGTAAATCAGGTGGTGTCACACCGCAGGACTGATGAACACCTACAATTCAAGCAGCTACTGAGACTTGAACCTGCAACCTTTGTTACAAGTTCAACTCTCTACAACCCAGTGGTTCCCAAACCTGTCCTGGAGCACCCCCTGCCCTTCACATTTTGTGTCTCCCTAATCAGACAAACCCAATTTAGTTCTAGCAGTCTCTACTAACGAGCTGATGAGTGGAATCAGGTGTGTTAGATAAGGAGACATACAAAAGGTGCAGGGCAGGGGGGCCTCCAGGACAGGTTTGGGAACCACTGCTCTAACCATTGGGCCACAACTGCTCCATGATGCATTTCTGTATCGTATATTTTCATGATGATAACAGTCACATCACAGGACAGTTTTCACAATTTACTTGAAACTGCTAAAAACTGCCAATGCCAACTGGCAATATGAGCTGCCAAGGTTTGAGTTCAAAAAGTGTTTTCAAATGAATTTTAGAAAAACTGATTACAGGAGCAAGATCAAGGCTAGCAGGAGAGTTGATCTAGGTTTAGGAGGGACAAAAATCACAATTTGTTCACTTCAGATACATAATTTATTTCTCACATCACAAGTCAGAGTCGAGGGATCAATAAGTCATATAAAAATAACAACATAAAAAACACAACCATAAGAGTAGGACGAAATATACAGTTATGTGCATGATCACCTCCAGGACAGTTACACACAGAGCATATGACAGAAGAGGAATAAGCGTGTGTTAGTTGTCAGAATCCATGTCACTGTCTCCGCCAACGGATCTGAATTCTTCACTGTCCTCCTCATCATCACTGAGCTGTGCTTGTGTGAGAACACTAGGACCTCTCCTCCGTTCTTCTTCCTCCTCCTCTTCCTCTTCACTAATCCCGTACATCTCCTCTCCATCTCGTTCTGTCCTGGGGCTGGACAAATGCCTATGCATCTGACTGTCTCCATCATCATAGCTGCCATAGCTGTAACACACAGGAAGTTTAAGTGAAAGAGTTTATACAGAGACTTTATGAGAAGACATGGTATTTCATTAAAATAGCCACACTGGCACTGCCAATAGTACTTTACAACAGTACTTCTAAGCAAGGCTGGGCAAAAATGATTTTCATCTAAACAATCCAATATTGATTCTTAAAATCTTAAGAGAATATGCAGCTGTCCCGCACACAGTTCTCAACATAGCAAAGTGTGTGTTCATGATAAACAAGTTGCTGCTGCTTTTTTAGTGTAGTTGACAGTTTTTTTATATTAGTTACATATTAGTTATCTACAGAGATGCTGTCAACAGTTTTGTAGTGTTATATTAACTTTGTACGGTATTAACAGGCTGAAAAAGTAAAGGTAGAAAGACTAAAATCAAACAGAGCATGTGAATCAGAAATCTGTGCCAATACCCAGACCTACTTCAGGCACACTACCATTCAAATGTTTGAAGTCTGTAAAATTTTTCAATGTTTTTGAAAGACACTTATGCTCACCAAGGCTGCATTTATTTGATCAAAAACAGTAATATTGTGAAATAATACTACATTTTCAAATAACAGTTCACTATTTGAATATATTTTAAAATGTAATTTTGTCCAGACATGGCAAAGCTGAATTTTCAGTCGGTGTCACATGATTCTTTAGAAAGGATCACATCTGACTGACCCCAAGCTTTTGAACAGTAGTTGTTTGAGTCTGCATTAGCCTGATTTAGGATTTGTGAGATTTTATTGTTGCTATGGCATGCTTTAGAAACATAAATTAATCCTTTACCGATTTATGTAGATGAGAACAGAACAGAGCATGACTAGAAAATAGCTGTCGGAGGGCATTACCAAGATGGCCCAAAGAATAACACAGGACTATTCATGTAAATAATGTAAAATAAATGAATCACAGCACTTATCTAAGTACAAGACAAACATTATTAGACTCTATGGAGCCCTGCAGTTACTGAAGAACAGTAGAAAATCCCTAACAGTGATACAAAACTATGACTTATCTGGAATTACATCAGCATTACTCGAACAACAATATGCTTTTTTTGCATATATTCTCACCTGACATTGCTGTCCTCCATGTGCGTCACCCCATCAGGTCCCTCCCCCTCGTAAGACATCATACTCTCTTCCTGCTCCAGTCCAATCCGGGTGCTCTCCTGATGCCCCAGTTCAGCATCACTGTCACTGCCACTCTCTGACAGTTGGATAGCTTCAATGGAGAGCAGATAGAGTCAATGTTACACATACAGCCAAAATATCCCACAAATACTCATATATACACACACGAGTACACACAGACTCACAGGAGAATGGATTATCGCCTTCCTCCTCACTAGCGTCGTCTTCTGCATCTGACATCAGCAGATCCTGGTAGAGTACACTGGCCTGTGCCGGCCGGCTGGAGATTTCATCATCCTCCTCCTCCTCATCATCCCTATGCATACGCCTCTGGGGCCGCATTAGGAGATCATCTTCATCATCCTCATCATCTTCATCATCCAGATCACCCTCTTCAGCCTAGAAGTACATACAACACTCAAATCTCTGACACTGAAACATTCAGCTAAACCGTTAAAAGGATTAAAGTTTTTTTTGGACAAGACTATTACCGGAGCAGGTGTTTTAGGTTTGCCATCATCATCTTCCTCAAATCCTTCAATGTCCACATCAGACTCATCCTCGCCCATTCGGCCTCTGCCGTGACGACCCTTTGGAAGGTGTACACAAAAAAGTAGTAAAGAAAAGTACACAAAAAGAGAGGACCAATCAGAAAATGCATGCAGCAGAGGATGGACAGATGGAAGGAGGTAATTTATCATCTTTGGGATATTTTTTTTTTTTGCACTTTAAAACCCCAAAGCATTTTTCAAAAAAAAAAAAAAAAAAAGTTAATGGTTGAGACAGGGAAACCACTACATACTGGTCCCTGAAAGAATAATTTCAGCTACATTCCCTGAAAAATGTTACTATATTGTTGTGTTCTTAGCTGGTAAGAGACTCAATTTGAAAGACAGATTTATAATTTAGCTCACTAAGTACCAGTTCTAAAATGTGTCCTAAACATCCTTAATAGCTGCTGGAGATGGGTTAGAAAGCAAATCAAGCAGCAGCACACAGAAACCACCACAGTACAGGGGTTGGTGACCACATGGATGGATGGTGGGGTAGAAGGACATATCTAAAGGGGTAAAGCAAGCCAGCCAATAAAATGAATGAAGACATGAATGGACAGAGGAATAGATGAATGCACAGAGAGGGAGAGAGGAATACCTGCCCCCCTCTTTTCTCAGGGGTGGGAGGGATTAGCGTAGCCTCAGCTAACAGACTAGAATCACCCTGCAAACTCACAGACACACTGTTCTCACACACATCAGGCTGAAAGAAAGGAAGGAAGGAAGGAAGGAAGGAAGGAAAGAAAGAAAGAAAGAAAGAAAGAAAGAAAGAAAGAAAGAAAGAAAGAAAGAAAATAAAAACAAAAGGATAAAAAATCATGAAAAAGAAGAAGAAAAGAAAAAGAAAAAGCCCCATTCACAGAAAGACAAACAGGTTGTCATAAAGGGAGGAGGAAAAGACAGGAACAGTGAGGAAATGTGCATCAAACAGCTGTGCAGTACAGAAAGTTTGGATTATGCATGAGAGAGAGAGAGAAATACAAGCCTTCTTTTCTATTTCTGTCAGAATCTCTTATGCTTACATGCTTCATTTCACCTGCTACAAAATACACTTGCACACAGAGCGCTTGAGACACTTGAGATCATGCCCTCAGTGTAATCTATGCGTGTACCTGAGGTGTGTACGGTCCAGGGGTCAAGGGGTCTAAGCTCTCAAGGTCTGCAGCATCCAGAGCAGCTTCTTTAGCAGTAGAGATGTCCTTTTCCAGTTGAGTCAGGTGTTCGTCATACTAACAGACACATACACATTAAACATCTCAAACACGTCAAACAAAGCACATGAAAACAGCAAAGAGCTCGCTCACTCGCACACAGACATACCTCTGCTAGAGTCTGCTTACAGACGTTTACAATTTCCAGAGCTGTTTTAGTGTAAGGACTATCAGGTCCTGAAAAAGTAAAAATGTTATATAAAAGTGAAACCACAATTTTAGTTGAGACAAAATAGCATTTTCACAACTAAAACCTTCATGTTTCTCACCATTGTACTTGACACTGTTGGTGTGAATGAGACCGACATCAGAAAGAAACACCTCTCGGTTCTGATACTTGTGCTTGGAGATGTTCTACACACACAAACATGCACACAAACAGTTCAGAGATTCTTAAATAAATCACATTTTAACTGAAGATTCTTGCATCCACACACAGATCTTCCTGACCTTACGGAGGGTGTCCAGATCCATGGGGTTGATGATGACTTTATAATAATCAGGAACAAATTTCTTATTTACTGGATGATGGAAGGGCCAGGACTACAAAGAAAATAGAGATATTAACTAATTAAGAAAAAGCAATTCACTTCATTTTCGCTAATTGACAGATTAGCTGGTCCTCTCTAGTGTAAAAACTGCTGAGCAAGATTGGATGTCATAATATTTTGATAATTTCATGTAAAAATTAAAATAGCCCTACATTTGTATGTGGATTAAATAGGTGTTTACTTGTATAAAGTTTGAAAGAAAAAAAAAAAGAGTCACTCCCAGGCTCCCTAAAGACCTTTGATAAAATAAGATACCCCTTTCTGGATAATGTACTGGCCGACTCTATAAACCATTAAGCTGAGCACTTATATCCATGCCCGCCTTTGTATTTTTTATTTACAAACATTTTTAATTAATTTTATTTTACTTATTAATTTATTTATGTATTATTTTGTTATATATTATCTAATTTTATTATAGTGCAGGGTATTTAATTTTACTTCTAAAATGTATGTAACTGGCAGGAGTTTGTTAATTGGGGTGCTACTATTGCGTAATTTTAAATTGTGGTAAATGGGTTTGTTATCTGTGCACTTGCAGTGTTGGGAGTAACGCATTACAAAAGTAATAATATTACAGTAGTATATTAATTTTTGCTGTAACGCAGTAATATAACGCATTACTAATAAAATTTGGGTAATATTATTACTCGTTACAATCTCAATAACGCAAGTTACAACAACATATTTTAACTCAAAATTAAGTGGTGAATTTACCAACATCGCAAAACAGCACCAGAGAAAAAAAAAATCTGTGTGTAAAATAGTTTGTTTATTTCCTGTTGCTGGAATTCGATGGTTGAGATGACTGCAGAGACGGATTCTACATTTGTGAGATGGACAAACACTACCGTTATATTCTGTTCATCAGAGAAAAGGATAAGAATGCATAGTCAGGTGCAATCTATGCGCGACACAAAACTCTCAACATGGAGAAATAGCACGAGTAACACCTGGAAACACCTGGACTGGTGCCACTACAAAATCTGTTTTTATTAAATCATAGTCTATATATAAAATTAATGAATACGCGAAATATATTTGACTTAAATAGCCTGATTAAAAGATAAAAAAAAAACAAAAGGAAAAGGCTGAGTGACACGCTACTGAGTTTGGTTCATTTTTGTGTGGCGCGGCGCTCTACTAAAGTTCACTGAAAGGATACCGAGATGACAGAAATAAAAGTAAACACATTATTGCAGTTTCGAATCTGTATGACCAAATTTAAATAGTGCGCACAATCCGTGCTGTTCAGCCTGAGCTCGGGCCAAACACATTTGCTCATGTGATGAGGATGTTTTTTTTTTACACGCGTTAAGTACAAAGTCTGGTTTAGGCCTACATAATAATACTTTAGCATTCAAATACATCGCGAATATGGACACAATTAATTTAATTCATGCCGAGTGAGAGGTTGGCTGCGTGAGAACAATGCTGTTTGCTTTCAGATTCGCTTTAAATTAATGTAATTTGTTTTGGCTTGTTTAGCAACTTATAGTTTTTATTCTTGTTTTGTTCTAAAAACCGTTCAAAATAGCCTATAGGCTAGGTATTGTGTTTATTGTTTGTACATTATAACATTTCGCTTTATTTACAGGTGTTATTTATGAATGTAATAATGTGGTTTGTGCTTATCTGTGTTTAACCTAAACTACAACGTAACATTAATGTAGACCTACATACCGGTATCTAAATATGATTTTTATAATTTTATGCTATATAGACCTACCACATTACCCTCCACTGGATGTATAATGAGCAGCAATAAACATTTTGGCAGTTTATTGCTTCTGTGGATATTTTGGTGAAAGTAACTCAAAAGTAACTCAAAAGTAGTGTAATGCATTACAATTCAGAGACAGTAATATTATAATGTAACTAATTACTTTCAAAAGACAGTAACTAGTAATATATAATGTATTACATTTTGGAAGTAACTTGCCCAACACTGTGCACTTGTTATTTTTAATGCAGTTTAAAAAAAATCCAATAAATAATTTATGAAAAAAAATTGTCCTGGCCCCTCCAAGCCTTACAATGGGGATAAATGGGTGTTTTTTGTCAACAGTCCAGAAGACGTGAAAAAGTGTGCGCATCCGTAATAAAACGTGCCTCACACGGCTCCGGGAGGTGAATAAAGGCCTCCTGTAGCGAATCCATGCGTTTTTGTAAGATAAATATCTATATTTCAAACGTAATAACAGAGATGCAAACAGGTAAGGGGGGAAAAAGGGTGAGAACACTGCGCGAATCAGGGGCATGCTCCACATGGAATTTCTTTTAAAGACATTTGCTTTACATGCTCATTTGAAGTTACTTTAAGATACTTTTTAAAATAATTACCAAATAATTTCACTAAAGATTATGAAAAATTAATGCTTTTTTAATTTAAAAAACCTACAGGGGAAAAAACACCTGCACCACTTGAAACATTGAAAAATAGCATAGAAAGAATAACTGTTATTATTATTATTCTCTTTGTTATTTTTTTATTTATTTTTGTGGGTTTGCTATCTGCTAAGGCACAGGACACAGGCCTTTCCTCCTCACCAACGAAATTAACACCGTGTCTACACCAGACGCGAGCGGCAAAATACAGTAGAACCCATTATAATCAGTGACAATGTCTACACTGGATGCGGCGCGGCACAACGCGACACGACAAATCTCCGACATTAAACTGATGCTTTGTTCTATTTATGACGTACTGACACAAAGTTAAAATGATTTGCAACGGTAGCATCTGGTGTAGACACGGTGAGTGAAGCCGAGAGCAAGATATGCCTCGTCATATTTTCAGCATTTAGCTTTTGACTGACCAGCACCTGCCTGAGTCTGTGCGACTTCATATATGGCTTTTCTCTTCCCTTTCACAAACCGATCCATCTCCCATTCTAAGTTATGTCCTTTGGCTGTTTACTGTTTTATTTCTTTTCTTTTTCTGCTGATGTCCCGCGCCACACCAGGTGGGCGCGCTCCACACTTTGAGAACCACTGACGTAGGACGCAGGCGTTGTGCGCGCGCCTCTGAGATATGCAGGAGCAAAGGAAACAAAGTTTCCTTACTTTAGCAAAGGACAACCAGTTTCCTTTTGGCTTATATAGAAATTCTCTGACATTTTTCAGGTATGTGATCAGCTAGAGACAAAAAAGAAGGAAAATCTGACCACGCCCCAAGTCACGCCCACAAGCCACGCCCCCAGCACTTATTATTAAAAATATATATTTTAGCACATTAAAAAGACATTTCTTATATTGTAATACATACTATTGTCCTGTAAAAAAAAAAATAAAAAGTAGCATTTAATAATCATGATAGCAATATAATATATTATAATAAAATACTATAATATATTATAGTAAAGTATATAGAATTGTTATTATTATTAAAGTACCTGCCAAAAGTTTGGAAGCATTACAATTATTAATGATTTTGAAATAAATATCTTCTGCTCATCAAGGCTGAATTCATTTGATCAAAATAAATGTAAAAAAAAAATAGCAATATTGTGAAATATTATTACAAATTTAAAAAAAAAGTTTTCAATTTTAATATATTATAAAATTTAATGTTATTCCTGTGATGCAAAGCAGAATTTTCTTCATCATTACTCCAGTTTTCAGTGTCACATGATCTTTTAGAAATCATTACAATTTATTTGACTCTCAAGAAACATTTCTGATTTTTATCAATGTTGAAAACAATTTTGCTGCTTCATATTTTGTGTGAAAATGGTGATACACATTTTTCAGGATTTTTTGATAAATATAAAGTTTAATGAACAGCATTTATCAAATATATTAATTAAATTTGTTAATGCATTTATTAAATAGAAATCAATTTAAATGTCGAATGTTGCGTTCCCAAATGCAAATTAAAGCGGCTCAAACCAAGCGCAGTGCGCAGCTACAGTGAATCGAAACTAAAAACAGTCCTGTAACAGCAGACATGCAGTGCGTCAGACTACAGTCTATTATATAATTACATCACAGCTGTTGCGAATTATGACAGCACTAGCAATCTCAAATTCTCACCACCATTCATAAAAAGTCACCGGGTCGAGTAACGTTTCAGCGCTGATTCTACTCGTATTTGAAAGCTTTTAACTGTCCTGCAGATGGCGCCGTGAGCTCGTGCAGCGCTCTCAGGACCAATCCGTCCATGATGTTTTAGAAAACAATCTTTTCGCAGTTTATTTAAGTAATAGCTTAAGGCCATTTGCGCGATTTCAATCATCATGCAGTAACCAACACTGCCCCCCCCCCCCCCCCCCCCCCAAAAAAAAACAAACAAACAAAAAACTCAGATCTACGAGAATCATATGGTTCGTCCTTCAGAGGTTGGAAAATATGGAAATCCTTTTGTTCTTTACAAATCTTCGTTTTGTGCTTCTAATTCGTGACCGGCATTTTGTTTTGATCTCTCTCCACGTTCGTCACTAATCACGCAGCGCCGACGTCCTACGTCATCCGCCGCACTGGCTTCCGTGTACGACAGTCAGCGGAAGTGAGAAAAAAGTGGAGCCGTGTGAGGCACGTTTTATTACCGATGTGAACACTTTATTTCACATCTTCTGGACTGTTGACAAAAAGCACCCATTTATCCCCACTGTAAGGCTTAGAGGGGCCAGGACAATTTTTAATATAACTCTGATTGGATTTGTCTGAAAGAAGAAAGTCATATACACCTAGGATGCTTTGAGGGTGAGTAAAACACAGGCTAATTTTAATTTTTGGGTGAACTAACCCTTTAATATTGCCCAAACTGACTTGCAGTTAATAACACTGGACAGACATTAAATATAAATTATTAAAATAATAGGAAATTAGTCCTCTAATACCTAAATACGAGTAAATATAAAATGTATAATGCTAGAACAGGAAATAACTCCACTCACGTCAGGTACGGCCATCATCTTCTGTGTGACAATGTTGTCGAGGATGAAGGAGAAAGCGACCTGATCATCATCATCCAGAAGGGGATTAATGGCTTTCTCCAAACGGACCAAACGCTCTTCTTTCTGCAAAGAGTGATATGAATTAGTCCTTAATCTCTTTGCAAGTATATTTGAGTCCTAGTAAAAGATACACATCTACCTCTTTGAGTTTCTCATCACACAGATTCAACATTGCTAGACTGACAAGGGTTAAAGGATGCTTTGCACCTGAAAACACACAAAAACAGATCATGAGTATGTCTCGCCTGAATAAAGATATTAAGTTCCTCTACGAATTACATGCGAAAGTACCATTGTACGTTGCACTGTTTTTGTAGATGAGTTCAACACTCTCTCTGAACTCTTCTCGTGAAGGGTACATGCGCTTGCGAACATTTTCACGCAGCGTCTGCAGGTCCATCGGCCGTGTGATAATCTTGTAATAATCCTTAACCACTTTGCCATTCACAGGAGTGTGAAACGGGTATGTCTAAAACAAACATCATATTCCCTAAGTGTCTTATAGCATGTGTCCATGTCTGTATAGAAAGATAAGTGAATGTGTTTTACATTAGGAAAGTCCCTCATGTCATTAATGATGCTCTCCAGCACTGAAGAGAGTGTGACCATGGGGTCTGTCCTTCTACGATGGATGGACTTATGAGGACGCTGAGAGAAAGGAAGAGAGTTAAAATGAACGATGATGGCACACTGAGAAGCTGCAATATGCTTATTACTTATACAAGGTCTATAGCGACCTGTAAATGACTATTGTACAAAGAAACACTTAAAACATACTCTTACATTGAGGTAGTCACAGTGCACTGTTGTCCCCACACGTCTCTTCTTTTTAGGAGGAAGCTGCTGCTTGGGGAACTTCAGAACCAGAGATTTCCTCCGCACTTCATCAGCACTATAAACATATTAATGATGGATTAATATACATAACGCTACAAATACTAAAACAATTTAACAACTGAGCATACAAATTATTATTATAGCAGTTGACAACTTTTCAGAAGGTGACTTGCAATGTGACATACCATACATTATCTACAACCATCTTAAAGTGGAAGTGAAACAGTCAGTCATGTTTGCATTATTTAGTAAAGTGATTTCCACTTTAATTAAAAAATATATAACAAACACGATTAATGAAACCATTTTAAAGAAAATAGGATGTTTTGTTATAGCTTTTGGAGCAAGGGCGCTGCCTTCTTGCAGTACCACTGCGTGTGGCATCACGGGGTTGGTTCGCTCCGTTGGCCAGTTAAGTAATATATAAGTATTTCTTTACTTTTTGTACACACGCTTGTTTAAATGGAGGAAGACGAACTTGAAAGGACTGTTGAGCCCATAATAAGTGCAACTGCTTATGCATTTGAGCCGATACGGCGAGGGGGCCGAGCATTATTGTCGTTACGGGTGGAAGAATTTGCTCTGGTTTGGGGTGAAGAGCGGGTCGGAAACAAATCGCGTTTACGTGGATACTCATCAAAACAGCCATTTAAAGGGGTCATCGGATGCAAAATTCACTTCACAAGTTGTTTGAACATAAATGTGTGTTGGAAGTGTGTGTACACATCCATCCTATAATGATAAAAATCCACCCAGTGGTTTTTTTCAAATCCCCTTTCTCAAATCAGGCCGTTCTGAGATTCCTATCAGAATGACGTAGTTCTGTACAGGCCCCTCCCACGATAGTTGATTGACAACACCGTCTTACCTTAGACCCGCCCTGAGAGAGCTGAGAGCTGTCCGCCATTGTGTCGACTCCAGTGCAGGGGAAGACAAGATCGTTTCTGATTAAGCGATTGAGGTGTTTAGTTGTCGGATGTAATAATGAACATAGCAGTGAATCATTCGTGACCCAGCTTCATCTACAGAAGTGAGTATAAGAGTTTTTATGAATCTTTGCAAATCGCCTTTCCTAATAAGGTGCTAGTTAGCCAGTTTCGCGGCTAAAGTAAACAGTACTGCCCGTCACTCCACGGAAGAGAGGGGCAGGGTCAGCAGAGCTCATTAGCATTTAAAGCAACATGGACTAGAATGGCTTGCTGAAAACAAAGCTGATTTTGACAGGGTAGAGAAGGTGTTTTTTACACTACCATTGAGAAATTTTAACCAAAGTATGTTACAGATTTCATTAAGACCCTAAAGAATCGTATCAACTTGTGTAAAATGGGTATCCGATGACCCCTTTAACATAATATACTGTGCATTTGCTTAAACAGGCAAGAAAGCGGACTTAATTTGGTACCGCGTGCAGTCCGAGCCGAGCGCTTTTTGTGTGTGTGTGTGTGTGCAAAGAAACAATCTGTCACAGCGCACAAGTACCGCATTGAAATTTCTTTCATGCTGACTCGCAATTTAAATGCCTTAAAACAGTTTAATGTTTAAACTGACAAGGCTTAAAACATGCGAGAATGATAAAGCAGCACTAGGCCGATCATTCAGAGAGGTGATTAGTTAAAACACTGCATTCTCCTAACAGCAGGTACATTCGCAGGTTTTACATACAAATACTGGTGATCAAGCCAGTGTAATACAAATATGTCTGAAAGGTCTGACATAGCAAGGTGCCACATGAACGATACTGTATGAAGCACTGTTTGTTTACATCACGTTGCGCCTCATGCTATGAAAACGATGTTTGGGATATAACAATGATCAAAACTTTGTGAAATAGGCCTAGATAATGTGATACAGATATTGATATAGATATAGATATTCATGTTGACTATTCATCCAAATTATGGTGAAAACCAAAATATTGATGTGTTAAAATAACATTTGTGTGTTCAAAAAATAAAGAAATGCCTACATTACTTAACTGGCCAACGGAGCGAACCAACCCCGTGATGCCACACGCAGTGGTACTGCAAGAAGGCGGCGCCCTTGCTCTAAAAGATATAACAAAACATCCTTTTTTTCTTTAAAATGGTTTCATTAATCGTGTTTGTTATATATTTTTTAAATAAAGTGGAAATCACTTTACTAAATAATACAAACTTGACTGGCTGCTTCACTTCCACTTTAAACAGTATTTTGGTATTCTTTTAAATGTTATTATGCATAAATCATTAACCGAGAGAATAACATAAGATACATTTGAAATTCATTTGTCACACCACAGGAGTTATTTTAGTATCATTTATAAACTATTGTAGTACTTAATTAACTTATTAATATTTTATGTATTTATTAATATATAACTTTTATATTTAAATTTTCAGTTTTCATTTTAATTTTAGCCATTTATAGTCATAGTGCTTTTGTCATTATTATTAGTTATTTTATTTATTAGTTATATGAATATATACCTTTAATCTGTATTTCAGTTTTAGTATTTTATTTCAGTTAGTTGACATCTTTTTTTTTAAGTTTACTTTTTTTTCCATTAAATAAAGTAAAATAAATTTTATATTTTATTTAGGGTTTATTTCAATTACCAAAAATAATTAATAGTTTTAGTTGACCATAACACTGTCCATGGGCCCATTTTAAAAGCGACAGAAGGTCAAAGATGGTTAATGGAGACATGATATAAATGGCATATACACTTTCAATCAAACTGTATCAATTTTAACCCCTCGTTGATGTCTTGGCATTGATTAAAAAAAAAAGAAAAAAAGTTCGCAAACACGTTATGCATCAACTAGCATTTTTGTTTTACCTCTCAATGAGCTGCTTTCCAAGCACAATCTTGGTTCCTTCCACTTTAATAAGTTCTTCATTGTCATTGTGGATCACAGTCTTCTCGAGCTCCTCTTCCTGCTCTTCTGTCATTGCCACCGGATTAGAGGGCGGGGCATTGGTTTGGTAGTACAATGGGCAAAACTTATTGGTCCTCATGTGGCCAATAGCACCACAAGCTCCACATTTCAGCTGTGAACACCAGAAACATTAGAATCAGTCTGTGCAGGAAAATATCATGTGTACATTTCATTCACAGCAAGAAGTGCATTTCTAATTTTGTACCTTCAGGTCTGGTCGTTCTTTGGCCTTCTTTGCCTTTTTCTCAGGCGGACCTTTAAATTTGTCTTTCTCCTGGTTTCGTTTGAGGCGCCGCAGCTGCTCCTGAATTCTTCGCCGTTCCTTTCTCATCTCCTCCCTGTGCTGCTCATCAAATAATGCAAACTTGCGACTGCGAATACGTTCAGGGAGACACAGAAATTATTTTTATTATTATTTGTATTTAATTTTTATATATAAAATAGTGTTCAATACTATATTAGTTATTGGTGTGTAGTATTATAGACTATTACACTTATGGTATCACAATAACTCTACTAAGTACATAAATAGACACTTACATGAACTCATCATCCTTAGTGGTGCGTATACGCAAGTAAGCGTCAATAACAGCTGGTTTGCGTACAGTCTCACAGCGCACATACTCTTTGCCGTCCTCATCACAGAAGGTGCGATAAATTTTAAGCCTTCGCCCTGTTGCTGAAGAGTTCAGGCTTGTGACGGAGGAAGTGTCATCATCTTTGTGAGAGCTGGTGGAAAGGGCACTTGCTACAATGCAGATGTTGAGTTGTTAGATACAGAGACATAAGTATCTATGTCAGATACAGAGATAAATCTGGGTACTGACAAGTTGAATTTCACACACACGTACAGCCTTTGCGTCTTTCTTTGCGGCCTCTTTCTCTCTCATTGTCCTCTCCCATCAGCATTCGCTGCAGTTCTTTTCTCTCCTGCTCTTCTTTCTCTCTGCTCAGCTGAGAGCTGGTCTTCTTATTCTGCAGCATGTTCTCAATGTTCTTGCCCATCTCCTCAAAATCACTGTCCTCTGCTGAGCTGCTGTCCGTGTCTGTCGATAACACCTCTGTGGACTCCAATACTCTAAAACACACATCGCACTCATTTTACATACACAAGAGTATTGTAACATTAATCAGAATTGTCATATTCATTTTATGTAACCATTTTGATAACCTAATTGTGTGACTGTGCAGAATGAAAAGCAGAGAACTCTGCTCATTTCTCTCAGGTTCTCACTTGTTCTGCAGGTCAAAGATCCTCTGGCACTCCTCTTTGTAACGTTCCTGATGTTCTGCTACAGAGAATCGAGACCCACGAGCAAATTTACTCATAGGCCCCTCCCCTGAACGAGCCTGTTCAGTAGACATGGTCCTCACGACATCGATCACCTCCCAACGGGAAAGTTTCTTTATCTAAATATGCACATAAATACACATATTAGAGTATATTATAGAGATAAGAGAGTACACAATTACCACTAGGGATCCACCGGGTCCGATTCAGTCATTTTCTGCCGGATCGGGTATCGGTCAGGCGAGACCGATCCAAATCCGTTATTGTGCATATAGTATTCTGTATTATTGTTAAGCCCCATGAAAGGCACAAAAACATTATAAAGCACCATAAAGTTTTTGTGCACTATATTCCAAGTGTTTTGAAGCTGTTACATAGTTTAATGTGAAGTAGAGATGAATATTTAAGTCAAGTTCATGTAACGTTAAACTCTTCTCTCCACTGCGGCTGTCTGTCATCCTCCATTCAGAATTCAAACTGCGTGCCGGGTTCGGTTATGACAGTTAAGACAATGAAACTCTCTTGAAGAGCGCACAATAACTTTTTGATTTAAACTGTTAAAAGAAAAGGCTCAATGAAACATCGCACAGATTTAAACTACGCATCAATATCTCCTCACTTTGTGCTTTGAACTTTTCTATGCTGCGTGCTGTGACTCCGTGTTGCTTCAAGCTCATTATTCTGTGTTTTATGCGCATAAGCGCTTTGTACCGCTCTGTATTGAAGCCTTTCGTATACTTTTGCGCAATGAAAGATTATTAATAGCCTTTCTTGTTCTGTCCTATCTATCATATGTTGCTGCCTCCATTACTGTGCTATACATTTAAAAAAATGTCTTTTAATTTTATAGTATATATTTATATATAAATATATTTACTTGTTTTTCATGAATGTATTTTACAACAATAGAAAGAGCAATGTGTAACTTTTGTAAATGTGTATTTTACAAGACTCACAAGTCCTACACTTTTATTTGTTCCCCACTAAATAATGTTATTTCACTAAATGTTTAGATTTTATAAAATTATTGTGCACTCATGATTTTTCTAGAATAACTTTTGCTGCTGAATTATCCACTAACCTAGTTTATAATAGTATTTTTGTCATAGATTATGATTATATATTTTTTCATTTATTTTTCTTTAAAATGAAGTTGTCTATATTTAATAGATTGTGTTTAACACACAAAACAGTGACGATCAGGTCAACACACTGAGGTATAGAAATTCTACATTGATTATTAAAAAAAAAAAACAGTGCCGTATCGGCCGATACTCACAATGTTTGGTATCGGATCTGGAAAAAAAAAAAAAAAAAAAAAAAAAAAAAGGTATCGGTGCATCCCTAATTACCACCATTTAACATCCATATCATTAGAAATAAATATAATACTGGAAAAAAAACAAACAAAAATATATAAATAAAATACACATACACAGACAGCACCTTTATTCTCAGATAACCATTACGCGATTAGCTTATTCAGAGGAGCTATCTTTGATTAGTTTGTTAGTTTAGTGTCACCTCTTCCTCAGGAACTCCAAACTTGCGGAGCAACTGTTTGGCATTTTTGAGCGACAAACGTCTCAGATCCGCATCAGTCCCTGTCACTGTCTTTTTCACTGGCTGGGGCTCTCGATCATCCTTAAGAAAAAAACAGGAAATAGAGGGTTTGAAATGAGGGTGTGTGGAATATTTTCATGCATCTGAAACATTTAATTGCCAGGAGCTGTGCTAAATGGTCAAAAAGCACATACCTTCTGCTGTGTGGGTTTGTTAGGGATTTTAACGTATGAGAATCCTTCTCCACAGCCGGTGGGGTCAGCAACCCCTGTGACCTCCAGGAGACACTTCCCCTTCATGGCTGCAATGAATGCCCGAGTTGTGTTCCATGGGGCAGTGCGTACCTGATCATACCACCACATAATTATAATCAAAATCAGACTAAATCCATCACAAATACAATATTGAAATGTACTCCTTAAACCTCTGACCTCATCATCAATCTTCATCTGGAATTCCTCCTCATTCTCTTCCTCAGGTGCGAAAAAAGACTTCTCACCATAACCAGCATCCTGTGAGAGGGAACAGTGTACATTAGCTGGTGTGGATGTGGAAGAAAGTGTGGAAAATATGAAGTTTGCATGTGCAAACCTTTAGTCTCTGCTCTGCCACCAGCATACTGTAGTATGCACAACACTGCTCTGGAGAGACCATCGCTCTGATCTCCTCTTCAGTAGGAAGCCGAAAATCAGGTTTTAGCACCCACCAGTTAGAATCCATGCCTAAAAGATTGTGCATGAAACAGCTTCAGTACAGGACAGAGGAGAGAAGTGTAACTGGACCGCTATATCTATGGTCAAACCCTGATGATTTTTTTTTTAATTGCTGGAGGTTTCTTTTTGAAAAATGCCAAAAGTGAAAAGTTTCTCATTTCTTTTTTGTGGCATTCTGCTTAAGGCCTGTTTCACACAAACTGCATCTGTTACACATGAATTGTAGACTCGCATGATGATTTTTACACTAACAGTGTTTCTGCTGCATAACAGACCTGCAGCTTTAAAAGAAAATAGTGATTTCTGGGATACTACACTGAACTTCATTGAATAATGGCCATAAATTATAAAATAGTTACTGGGAGTGTGTCCCTGAAATAAATACAAACTTGCCTATCATGCGATAAAATCTAGATTTAGACAGATGTACAGCACAGACAGTTTGGATGTTTGGATCCCTGTGTGGACCTTGCCTTTTTTGTGGAACCTTGCAGTTAATATAGGTGCAAGTATGTGTGAAACAAGGATAAGGAAGAATTGTGATCTGGTTCACTTCCTTCTCAGAACTGTCTGTTCCTGTCCTACCTTCCCAGTACCAGGAAAAATACTTCCTGCATCTGTCAATTCTCATGTCTGACAAAACACACACATAGTGACTGAAAACATCCTTCATCTCTCTAGTTTGTCTACCTGTTCTATATTTCTTGTGCATTTAAAACATTTCTTAATGAAAATGGCAGTAGGTAAACATTCAGCTTGTTCAGCACAGAATTTGATTTAAAATGAATGTGTGTACATGACAGAGGGTGTAAGAGCACCTGTGCGTTTAAAATCAGCACAGAGTTTGAGGCGTTTGCGGATGCTGCTCTCGGAGTGAGAAGGAAAAGCTTTCTTTATGTCCTCCATACGTATACGACGAGGGCGATCTTTACTCTTCCAAAAGAGTCGATAGATGAACACCTACAGAGAGAGAAAATATTTAAATACTCTCCAAAAAACTCAAGAGGCATTTCAAACAAGATAAGGATTTCAAACTTCTATAGGTGTCCCACAAGGCTTGATGCTGGGCCCAACATTACATTATAACTAGGGTTGGATATCGTTCAAAAATTTTCGATATCGATACCAATACCGATACCTTGAGTTCGATACCGGTCCCTGAACGATACTTTTTTCGATACCAATTTTATGAAATCAGTTTTTACAAGATTACATTATCTCAAAAAAAACTATTTTTTCAGCTTGTTGACATTTATACAGATTCAAAGCCTCATCTCCTGAGTCACTGCACAAAGGAACAAAAAATATCCAACACAATAAATCAGTGCAAACAATTTTAATAAAGTTCAAATAGTTTTCAGTTTACACATCTGTTAGGCTACGTTTACACTAGTGCATGATCAATTTAAAACGCATAGCTCAGACAGAATCATCATTTCTATTAATTTATTCTAGGTTGTTAAAGACTTCAAGAAATTGAAAATCTTTATCCACTTTCATAAGTGGGTTTTTTATTTTCTTTCACCATGTTTTATTGTTATTAAATTCTGGTGTAGTATGTCTAATTATTTGAATGCATAAAAAACTTAGTTTATTCAAATTCATTCTTAAAATAGCCTTATGAAATGTTTTATTTTTCCTCAGAAATTCTCTGTTCTGTATCTGGTTTTCAAATGAAGGCATAAAACATTAATTTCATTTATCTTTAAATTATTGAAAATCAAAGTTTATTTATTTATTTTGGCAAACAAAGGGAGTTTACTATTAAAATTAAAACATGGAAGAAATGTTGTGTGATCGTTACTAAAAAAAAATAAAGGTTAATAATTTTAATAGTAGCCTAGTAGTAGCAGTATGTACTGTTCACATTTTCAAAATCTACTTATCCATACAGTACTTCTTATCACATGTTAACACACAACCAGAATAAAATAGGCAGGGATGGGTGCCAGTGATACCTGTAGGAAATCACGAATGTGCGTGTTGGCTCGTTTAGAGTTGGGTCCTGGCACTTCATAAAGAGGGCACTCCTGACCCACAACAAATATGTCCACAAGCTCTCGGATGAAGTAGCCCTGCCTTGTCCGAATAATCAGGAAATCAGTCTCAGGCATCTTATGTAGGTAGATAGGAGCTCTGAACAAGTTATTTTCAAAGGCCTGTGTCACACACAAGAGCACAACATAATTCATAAGGAATGAAAATATAAGGACTTCAACATGATATGATTAAGAAAACAAGGCACTTGACACAGGGTGACAGAATTGTGACAAGAAGTGTGTTTGTATGTCACCTGCAGTAGTTGTCCAGGGTGCAATGATCCCAGGAATGGTGAAGTGTGACAGTAAACGGTCTCTCCGTACTTACAGTCAGGTGCTCCTGGATCTTTACCTGGTTTCTACAGACAGAAACATTAACAATGCCATCATCAAGGGGGACCAGACTTGGATACCCAGATCCAGACTAAGACTTCAAATTATCTAGACTAATCAGCATTAAATGTCCCAGTGGTCTGTTTGAATTTGTGACTTACTCTTTTGTAGTAGTTCTTGATTTTGGTTGCCATGCCAACTTGCATGAGAAGGGGAGCATACTCCTCGCTATATTCAGCCAAAATCAGGTCTCCGTCTTTGCCCGTCAGATCCTGAGCTGTGCGCATAAAAAACATGTCCCCTCCACCTGATGCCTGACGTTCCTGCTCTCGCATCTGAGAGATTTTAAAATATAACGAGACAAATGAAGGACAAGTATGAACTTAAATAGGACAATGTGTATTATACACAAACAAACACACAGTATTACTCACAAACACACATATGAATTCTTTGTCAGTCTACCTTAGCCTTCTTCTTGATGTGTTTGAGGAGAGGCTGGGCTGGATGTGGGCCAGGCTGGGACAGTGCTCCAAATGAGTACTTTTTAAGGGAAGGCCGATGGAACTGCCGTAGTTTCATAGGTCCCATGTGAGTGGGGAAGAAGGGCTGCCTCAACTCAACAGCAGGAATGGAGTGCTGAGGAAAGAAATGTTGACAAAAAAACAAAATAAGAAACAATAGGCAAAGACGATGTCAGAGTCAAAAAAGTTATTTAATCTATCAATTGTATTATCGGAGTCAGTGTGATTAGGAAAATGGCACTGAAAATCTCATTTTATAAATGGACAGGCATTTTCTTGTTTCTGCCCATTTAAGGGTTACACATTCAGACACATGCACATTTATGCATCTCACACTGTTGCACACACTGTTTTTAGAAGGTCACTCCACAGTGAACTATGCACATGCCCAGGACATAAAAAAGGGCTGTTGGCTCACAGGGAACAGATTTTCAAGATCAGACTCAAACCTGGGTCCCCACTGACATCCCTGTTTGAATGTCCTACCTGGATGATATTTCCTCCAAAGCTGCCCCTAAGCCCCTGCTGTTTGGGGTAGTAGTACTCATCGTTGGACAGATTCCAAGGATCTTTAATCTCCGGTTGGGACATATTCTAGATATGAGTAAGAGAGAGCCACACATGATGACACACATCATCCACTTTCCAAATACTTGCTCTTTTTTTACTCCACATCTTTTCCTTATTTTCCTCTTACCTGTTGAGGTTCATCTTTGATGACACCAGTCTTTCCCAACAGAATGCGACTTTTTTTCAGTGCTGTCTCTTTCTTGTTTTCTTTGGAGGGTGAATGAGAGGCTCTCTCCTCTTTTTCATCTGGAATCTCTGGAAACACAGATCAAAGTCAAATGTTAGGTTCCATGTAGACTATAAATATTTTCAGTAACAGAACCATGAGGTTCTGTTAATGGCCCTTTAATCTTAATTAAAACCTAACCTTTAATTAAATCAGTGGTTCTCAACCAGGGGGCCTCAAGATAACGTAAAAGAATAGTTCAGCCAATACGTAGTAGTTCAGTCAGTAGTATTTTTTTCTTTCCTTGAAGAGCCAGGATTCCCATGGTCTTGGAAAACCTGGATATATGAGGTAGCCTAATTTTTAAAGTGTGATTTTTGTAAGTTAAATACATTTGTAAAAAAAAAAAAAAAAATTAAAAAAAAGTAAAATATTTTGTGATACAAATTGTGAGTAAAAATATTTTTGAGAATCTTTCTCTTTAATTCTTATCCAACAAATCATGAAAAACAGAAAAAGTCACAGGGTGACAAATATTGTTGTAAACAGTAGGGGGCCTAGAACAGAAAATGTTCAGAACCACTGCTGTAAAGACAGAACTGAAATAGGTATAAATTGTTACAATACCGAGTATGATGTTTTCGTCATTGGGGTCAAGGGTAAGAATGGGAGGAGAAGGGAGGCGGTCCACGCTCTGGTCATCCCAGATTATGTTGTCTTCCCAACGGCCATAAACAAGCTCCTCGTTATCAATTGGGAATATGGAGAACCATGGGGTGTCATCCTCATGAGCGGCTGTTAGAAGATACAAATTCAGTTTGTTTTATTCTTAGCCTCAAAGAGTGGATATTAACCTCACAGCATCTGCCAAACTTTAAACATGACCCACAGAACAAACAGAGGCCAGTACCTTGATGATCATGATTATGTTTGTCCCTCTTAGAGCCTGATATTGATGGAGTTTTGGCCAAAGGTGGTGGGGTTGGGGGAACCAACAGAGAATTACTGCGACTTAGACCTGGAAAACATGGATACATTCATTCCACAGACCAGTAAGGGCATGTCTATGAATCTGTTTTTTATATCATGCACTGTTAGTGTGACCTTCTCTGTTTTTTTGTTTGTTGCATTATGGCTGTGTTCTCTCACCCTGCTGAGCGTTGTAAGCATTGGCATTGCGCGTCATGCTAGTAGGCAGCCACCCAGCCAGACTGGCACGCTGAGTTTTGGTGCCCTTGTGTTTCACATCCTCTCCATTCCAGATGATATCTTCCTCCCACTGCAGCTGCGTCACCATTAAAAACAACTCATCCTGCATCGGAGACACCTCATCCTCCTGCTAACACACATAGACAGAAACACACATATGATTAATTTAGTTGCCTAACTATTACAACTTACTGTGCCTTTAATTTCACAGTGAATTAAAGGGTTAGTTCAACCAAAAATGAAAATTAGCCCATGTTTTACTCACCCTCAAGGCATCCTAGGTGTATGACTTTCTTCTTTCAGACGAATCCAATCAGAGTAACACCGTGTCTACACCAGATGTGAGGGGTGCGGCGCGACAAAGTACAATAGAACTCATTATAATCAGTGATGCTGTCAACACTGGAAGTGGTGCGACACGGTACCGCATTTTATTTATGACGTGCTGACACAAATTTCAAATGATTTTCAACGGTCCAGTGTAGACAGACTTTAGCTGTTGCGGCGCGGCGCGGTGTAGACACGGTGTTATATTAAAAATTGTCCTTGCTCTTCTAAGCTTTACAATGGCGGTGGGTGTTTTATTCAACAGTCTAAAAGAAGTCAAATAAAGCACATTCATCCACTTGCCTCACAAGGGTCCTGTAGCGAATCGATGTATTTTTGTAAGAAAAATATCCATATTTACAAGGTTATAAACACTTTTTTTTCTCACTTATGCTAACTGTCATATGTGCTAGCCGTTTCAGGCGGATGACATAGGACATATGCATATGGTGACATAGGACATATGCACCTGTGAGATAAACTAGTCTCGCGTGCTTATTTACACCATAGATATGTATAGATGCCCTATTCCAACGCTTCAGATACGCTGATGCGTCCGCCATAATAATCAATGAGTATTCAAGATTCCTTTATGGTCACTGCACAGAGTACAACGAAATTAGGTAGCAATCCTTGGTGTTATTCACACATAACATCAAAAGGAATTGGAACAGTATTAATTTAAAGTGTGGGATCTAATAAAAATAAATATATACAACAATAGGACAATGTGATAAAATTATACAATATGATACAATGGCATAGCAGCTGGGGTGAGGTATTACACATCCGGATGTTGCACATCTCTGGATTGTGGTAACCCTATGTACAAGTAGTGCAGTGGAAATGTAAACGAGCAGTCCAAGAATGCAGTTAAAATGTAAACAAGTACAGCAATAGTGCAGTTGAAACGTAAAACAGTAATGCAGGAGTACAGTTGAAATGTAAACAAATGAGGGACAGTTAAATATACTATTGCATCTATGCAATGTTCTGTGGTATTGTTGTCAAAGATATACAAGCGTATAACTTGCTGTTGTAGACGCACACAGTCAACGCACTCAAAGGTTCGCGGACCGCTCCAAAAATGGCAGATGTATTACGTATCGCGGCCCATAGAAACAGTCGCTAATGAGGCATCTACGTGTGTGTATATATATATATATATATATATATATATATATATATATATGGTTTACACGAGCAAATCAAGCAAAGTTTCCTTACTTAAGCAAAGGAAAACCAGTCTCCTCTTTGCTTATATCGAAATCCTCCATCATTTTACTTTACAAATCCTTGTTTTGTACTTCTAATTCGTGACCAGCATTTTGTTTTGCTGTGTCTCCTCCACGCTTCCACGTTCGTCACTAATTGCCGCCGCGATGCATACGTCATCCGCAGGAACAGGATGCACTTATGACAGTCAGCAGAAGTGAGAAAAATGTGTTTATAAAGTTTTAAATATGGATATTTTTCTTACAAAAATGCATCTATTTTCTACAGGAGGCCTTTATTCACCCCCTGGAGCTGTGTGAGGCACGTTTTATTATGGATGTATGCTTTATTTGACTTATTTTGGACTGTTGAAAAAAAAAAACACCCGTCTATTGCCATTCTAACGCTTGGAAGAGCAAGGACAATTTTTAATAAAACTCTGACTGGATTCGTCTGAAAGAAGAAAGTCATATACACCTAGGATGCCTTGAGGGTGAGTAATACATGGGCTACTTTTCATTTTTGGGTGTACTAACCCTTTAAAAAACAATTTGAAACATTTCTATCCTCCTTACTTTGCAAGTAAGCTATTTTTGTAAATGTGTGAGACTTACAATTATTAATTATTAGCAGCTATAGGTAAATAACTAAAGCAAAGGATAAAATGGTCATTTTGTGCTACAAACCAGGGTTTTAAGATTATGATAACGAATTAAAATAACATGATAAGAAATACCAGTCTGTGATAAACAGCAAAACGGCCTGCTTTTGTAAAGGTAAAATAACTGGAAGTGAATGAAACCCTTGCATATTTAAGTTACAAATGGCCGTATTGCTCTTACAATAAAAAATAAGGCAGACAGACAGACTTCAACTAGTGTTATCTTTATATTATTACTGAAACTAATATTATTAAGTTTACTTTTTTCCCAGTTATTTTCAAAGGCCATGTTTCTAGTTTTCATTTCAGTTTTCAATCTAATATTTCTATATTATTCCAGCTTTGTTTCAAGACATGAAAACTATTTTTACCAGATTTAGTTTTATTTGCCAAAGAGCACTGACCTCAGCATGTGTTTCTTGGGGTGGTTCCTGCTCACTGACTGGTTCAGCAGCTGGAGGGTTTTCAGTTTTAGCTTCTGTATCTGTAGTGTCTTGCTTTTGGTCATCTCTCAGTTTAAACCCATAATGGAAGCCACTGCCATCCTCTGGGACGCCAAGCATGTCGTACCAAAGCTGTGCTGGACCATAACGCCACTCAGCCACCTTTGGCCTCACCTCAGACACCTTATCACCTTCACCAGACACTTGCAGGAACTTAGACTCCACCGGAGCCATCATGGTGATCTACAGAGAGACAAGCAGAGTGTATTCTTTCTGATCCCACCATAATTTAGGGCTATTTTCTGAAGCAGCCAAGTGGACATGAAATGTTGCTTATGTTTGGTTTACCTCATCATCAGACAAACACTGCTCCGGTGGTGGAGGTGGTGCATACTCATAGTCCCATCCTGACTTTTTCTTAGCCCCTGGCTCAGGTGGCTGTGATTCGTTGTCACCTGTAGCCATGTCTGATTGTGGCTCTCTCTGCTTCCGTTTCCGTTTCCTGCGAGCACTTCGCCACACAGATGGCATGTTCTTACCAGGACCAAACAACCGCAAGAACCGCAACACCTGGTAGATCCGAAACATTAACACTCACCATGAAATACTGCAAACAAACTTAGAGTGGAATGCAAACTTTGGATTATTTCTAAGAGACATCGTGTAACATTCACCCTTCCAGGTCTGAACTCAGGGAACAGCTCTGTGACTCCAGGCAGGGCTTTAGCAGCATCTTTCTGCATAATGCCCGCAAGAGGGAGGGTAAGACACCCTGCCTGTCCTCCTGTGCCTGAACCCTGAGACGGTCGATCGCTCTCACTCTCGCTGTCTGATGAACTGCTGAAATCAACCTTATCGCCCACAGATGATGGAGCGATGATGGAAGGTAGGATAATGCCATCACCCTCATCTGTCGCTAAAAATGATACAAAGAAATAAGAACAGCACACATAAAATTCAGACTGATTCCTTATCAATCACAAGTCTCACTTACCACTGCTGTTCTGAGTGGCCGTGTCTTCTTTCTTGGCAGCGGTTGGCTGACTAGGGGGAGGGGGAGGCGGCATGAGTTTGGCATCAACATCCTCACAATCAGCATCATAATCTTCCTCTTCATCTGCACACCAAAATACACACACGTCAGCAATGAAGTTGTGCATATACTTCAGTGTGTTCTGCACCAGTTGCGCCTGTGTGTACCTGTTCTCCGTGATGGCTGCAGGTTGCCCATGGCCTGTCTGTATTTGCGGGTTTCATCTTCTGCAACTTCACTGATATCAGAGTAATCAACTGCATCTTCTGTGCTCCTTACCCATCCTACATTCACACACACAAATAGCTCACAAAGTTAGGTTATCACGTCTCCTCTAAATGCACAAATCAGACACATGAAGTTTTTCAAATTGCAGAAACACAGACAGACCCTCTGCATCAGTGTTGCTCTGGTCTTGCTCTTGCGCAGCCGAGTCCTCCTCACTGGCTGTGATCTCTGTAATAAGCGAACCCAAACCCAGAGAGCCCAGACCAGCCAGGTGCTTCTTTGACTCCTGATAAAGAGAAAGAGACAGTTGACAAGCATATAGTCATTATTCCTTCTTAGTCTCTCTCCACTAAAGGCATTCAGTGCAAAAAGTCAGTGGTTTCACTGGAAGACTGAGCTATGACATTTTGATTAAAAATTAAAATAAAAAAGGTACAAATGAAACATACGCATGAATGAATCATTCATAATTAGATTAATAACACATTTAAAAATAGATATGGCAAATTTACATTTCATGACAATTTTAGGATATTGATTTACTGCGGCATGAGCAGGGATTTACTCTCTTACCGTATCCAGAACACTATCATCTTCCAGCTGTCCATTCTCATTTATGTTTCCAAAGAGAAACCCTGTTAGGTGGAAGGGTCGGTCCTGGTCCTCATCACTGTCTGAGTCTGACATTCTGCACACACAAAAACAACATATCATTCATCTGCCCACCAAATCTTCATGGATATTATAATCCTGGCACAGTCAGGTATGCAAGTCATTTAGCAGTCACCTTTTTTGAACTCTCCCTTTGGAAGTCAAACCTGCAACCTTTCAAATTTGAGTTATTTGCCTAATATAAAACAGTCTGGGTATAAAGCAAATTAATTTCTGATGACAAGAGGCGGTGTTTACATTTTAACTGTCTCACGTGCCTCCCTCTCTGTTCCACTTACGTCCTCTTTCACGTGTATGCACATTTCAAGACACTGTTATAATTATGTTCTTTGAGAGCACGGACCTGCTCCTCTGTTGGTGTTCTCCGCCTCGAAGGCCTCTGGAACCTCGGGCTCGAGTGAGAATCTGACCGAAGGAGGAGCTCCCTGACCCCGGTCGATTCGCTGTTAGCAGATAGCTAAAAGAGAACGCGCGAAAGCATGTGCGCTAAACTTAGTCGCGTTAAAATAATATTATACGCAAGCTAAGTTTGTTTAATGCAGATACAAAGAAAACTCAAACTCCTTTTGCAATGAATGAGCTGCTGCTGCTGAACGTGCGGGCAATAGCAGCTGTGTGCGTTTCGTTACTGTTTGTTTTGTTCGGAGCTGATCCGGTTTGTTTGGCTCCCCCTGCAGGTCTAAAGATGAAGCTACATAACATTAAAAATTTACAGAATTTTTCTCTGTTCAGTTTAATTACGAAAAAGACGACAATTTTCTCAAAATTCAACAAAGCAAAAGCAAACCTCAAGGGGCTGGTTGCATAAAAGGTTTAAACTAGTCTTACAAGTTAGTCATCTAATTTTTTCTTTAAGGTTTCTTTACTGGTCAATTTTTTTTTAATTCGGTTACACAAAAACGTAGATTAGTCTAAATTGAATCCAAAACTGATTACTCCTTGGCTGCTAATTGGTCAGACTAGATCTTAAGACACTGTGTTAACAAACATAGAGGCTAAGTTTATGAAACTGGCCCCAGAAGGCTCAGAAATAGACCTTTTCAATGAATTACAAAATATCATGGAATTAGTTTTAAAGTTTTTCCCATGGCAGATTATTTTGGAAATACCATAGAAGAATGTTGGCTGTAACAATTTTCATTCTTGAATACTTTCATGATCTTAATCAAAAGCCTTCAGCTGTATGGACAAAAAAATCTAGAGGCACATCTCAAAATATTTTTAACTCATACGGGTTTGGATCGACATGAATGCAAGTATTTGATAACAGAATTTTCATTTTTGGATAAATTATCCCTTTAATGACTAAAGTTATGTCATCCAATTGTGCTAACACAGATTGTGTCATTGGTTGGCACAGCGTTAAAGGCTATTGTTTCAAGTGAAGCAATAAACTGTGTAGTATAGTAATAAACTGTATAGTAATAAACTATTAACCAAATTTGTCTGACATTTAAAATTTTAAATGTTTAATTTCCATTTATATGATCATAATTATTGATTAATAATCAAAACAGTAGTAACATTCTAAATATTAACAAATTGTACAATATATTTTTTAGCATTTTATCACTTTACTTAGATGTCTTTTAATTACATTATCCACAAATTCAGGATTTATTAATTATTTGTATATTACACACATACCAACTAACCACGTTAATTTTTTTTCAATGAATAATGGTGGCATAGTTTTCTTCCAACTCGTTAACTAACTATATGAAAATATAAGTGGTTTCCATCTTTATTAATAAACATTAATACAAATATAAATATCTCTAAATTAATTTCATAGCCTTTTTGTTTAATCTTGCAGTGGTTTGATTGAATCAGTTGTGGGTTGAGAGACCAGAGACTTAAATGTTCCATCATCCATGAACGTGAAATTAACTCTGTGCTAACCAACCCCTACTTACTTGTAAAAGACATCCTGTCCTAAAACAAATGTTAAGCATTCAGACCTAAACATTAGATCATTACTCTAAGAACAATGCCTCAACACAAATCACACATACACAGCTGATGGTTTTGTTTATCTGTGAAAGCATTGTAAAGAATGTCAGAGAGATGCAGCTGTTCTTTCTTTCTTTCTCCCGCTTGTTCTTTCTCATTCCCTCTTTCTCTCTGCTTTTATGTTTATGTCATGAACAAATCTGAGGTCAAAGAACAGGAGCCAACCATTCTGTTTTACTTTAAAACTGGTTTATTTTCTCATGCAAGTGGAGGTATATTCTTAAAATAATGACAGTTTCAAGAAATAAAAACAGTTTTAATTAAAAAAGAGCCAATTTTGGTGCGTTATTGATGTCCTAAAAACAAAATTATTGAGAAAAACCCCCGCTGATGTTTATCATTTACAAAGTAGACATTCAATATATAAAATGTAAATGTGGACCCAAATGAAGTCTAAACCTGAATGTTTGTGCACATTAATTAGTCTGGATGTTTCATCGTAACGGAGATGAAAGAGAGTTTATCTCCTCCATCAGTTCTTATCAGGGTACTTCATTGGAGTGGATCAACATTCATGGTAAAATACAAATAATACAAAATATTAGTGGCACTTCAGTTTCAAAAACAGGGTTGTAAATTGTGAGGATTCAGGCACAGTGGGCCAAATACAAAGATCTTCATTTCTACCTCAAGAGTGTTATAAAACAGCACTATATCCCTTCATTTACTGCTCTAATAGAAGGCAGGTGAGCTACAACAGCTCTCTGTAAACTTTCAACAGTCCTTTCCAGCAATAAATGTCAACTGACACCCAAAGTAGCACCCTAGCTGAAATGAGCAAAGAGGAAGGAGTTTATGAGATGTTAGAGAAGGGGTCAAGCACTAAAGGCACGCTGGGATTCCACAGCACTTCCTGATTTAAATTCGATCAACTCTACAAAGGCAACAATACAAGAAAAATTGCATGTCTTGGTAAGTGTAGATCATCAAGTCTTAGGGTCTCACATTAAAATACCACGCATATCAGGTGGATCGTGAGCCCTGATAATTGTGTTACTGATGCGGTAAGGGAAAGACAGCACCTTCAAAAGACATCCAGCCTGAATTTAGACTGAATTTACACTTTGGTGCATGAAATATCCTCTGAGTGACTCTTAAAAAATATGCTGGGGTTTTAAGGCTTTATAGGAAGGCAGTGGTTGTCAATGCCTGCAGTCCTTCAGACAAATCCAATCCACCGCCTCGGTCTGCCTGACTTTAGATTACAACACCGTATTTCTGTCTTGGATATGTATGGAGAGTTGAAACACAAATACACAAAAACACAGTCTCAGTCTTCCTCATTAACAGTCTGTGCACCTATTGCTAACTGTAGTGTAGAGATATGAACAAAAAGTGACAACAACACACATTTGCAGAGACGATCACATGACTAACTGATATTCCACCCTTCATAAAATCTCTCTCACGCACACACCCTCACGCAGTTATAACAGCACACATTTCTTGCCGTGCTTCTTGACACTGGGGTAGAGAACAGCCCTGACTGCTTCGTTGAAGACCTCTCTGACCCCCTCCTGCAGAAGGGCCGAGCACTCCAGATATCGCACTGCACCGATGCTGCGGGCCAATGCGCTGCCCTGCTGCGGAGTGGTTGGACTCATCCCCTGCTCTTTCAGCTTCTCCAGGGTATCCTTATCCCCCCGCAGGTCTCTCTTAGTGCCTACCAGCAACACAGGCACACCAGGACAGTGATGGCACACCTCCGGGTGCCATTTATGCCGGACGTTGGCGTGAGAGGAAGGGCTGGCCACAGAGAAACAGATGATGAAGACATGCGTCTGCGGGTAAGATAGGGTTCGCAGGCGGTCGTACTCCTCCTGACCGGCCGTGTCCCACAGGTTGAGGCTGACGGCGCGGCCGTCCACACAGGTCTGAGTGCTGTAGTTGTCGAAAACCGTAGGAATGTACTCGTCTGGGAAGGCATTAGTAGTGTAGGAGATCAACAGGCAGGTCTTTCCCACTGCACCATCACCAACAACAACACACTTTATGGTCTGCATTTTGTTGCTTGGCACAGGGGTCCCTGAAAAAGAGAGAGAGATGTAATAACTCACTATACATGTACCAGACTTTGCAGACAACAGCCCAAACAGAAAAAAACAGCAGTTAAGACTACTAAATCGGCAGTTTGCCCGTATAAATCGAATACATATTAGGTATTTTTACATATAAGACCTCTGCAAGCAACAAAGACCCAAAACAAAGTAATAAATCTGTTCAGCTAGTACGTTAGCAGCAGATCCGCTAAATAAAACCGGCAATTATAGTACTTAGTAAGGCAGCACCACATCACCGTTGCTCAAAGTGTATTTTTAAAGTAAAACTCACTGTGTTTGGATGGTCTGGAGAGCTGGATGAGTGTTTGCTTTGAGCTGCTCAAGTTTCCATCATCGCAGCGGCAAAGGCGCTTTGCTAACCGACTAGCGGATGAGCCTCACATTAATCAGTTATTAAACATGGACCAACAATTCCCGGAGGTCTGTAACTACGTGTAACAACCGCACAAAAGCTGTACACACGTACAAAGTCTCCAAATACTTTCAAATGAACATATTTTGTGGTAATTAAAACAAATTCTTCTGTGTGATTCGCAGTCCTTTTCTCTCACTGGCTCTTTCTTCAACTTACGGGTAACGGAGACGACATTGAGGAACACGCCCATGTCGCAAAGGCTTGTGGGAAATGAAGTGTAGTTTCAGAGTAAAAACTACAAATTTTTGTGTTTACGTTTATGTAGTCATAAATTACTATAACATGAATGTAAACACAAGTATGACTGATTCACTCTATTCATTTACTAAATGTGTTACCTTTAATATCGGTTTAACATATTATCCACGTATGCAGGTTTCATTTACAAACGTGAATCAAATGTGAATTAAAACTGTGCATCTCAGTCCTTTACGGCTCGCGCTTTACGGTACGGAGACGACGTTGTGGACCACGCAAAGGCCTTTGGGAAATGTAGTGTAGTTTCGGAGTACAAATGACAATATTATCGATGTATGCTTGGTTTTCATGCTGACTTATGCAGTGAATCAACTAAACCACAATTTTAAAAAATGCTGTATAAAAGTATTACACCAAGAACAACGTGTAATTTTGCCAATTCACCACTAAAGTTGAGTTCAGCGAGAGAGCAGACTGATAGGACTCACATCAGAGTTATGAATTTTTACTCAAAAATTATTCTTCGATAGTTTTGTATTTTATATAAATGTTATACTTAAATAATTCAAGAGAATTACAAACGATTACTTAATAAATAATAAAAGATAAAAATCAGATTAGTATTTACCATGTGCTGTCATACAGGTGAGTAAAAGGTGTTTACCTGCTCTCTCACCTATAAGCTGCTGCTCTGTGTTTCAGAATGTGGACTTTACCTCGTCCTATCCTTTCCAACTTTTCCTCTCCCATCATGGACTATCAACACAGTCATAAAATCCCACATTATGTCTATCTACAGTATCTTACTGTGCCGTAAGCCACACAAAGTATTTTACTTAAACTTTTTAATTAAATTCTAAGCAGTTAAGCATGTTATATTTTTGTTTAATTAAAGTTGTTGATCTGTAATGTCCGGACGACTATGTCTGTCATAGGTATATAAAATAATTATATTTTATAAATTATAAAAATAAGTAAATAATATTTCTAACATCACTTCCCCAGAGTAAACTGAAGAAGACGCCATGCTCCATTACGCAAGAATATACACGGCGTGGCTACAAATAACTAAAAATGACTAAAACCTCAGTAATGTTTAATTTCCTTGTATAACCAGTCTGCATTGTATTGTGATCAGCCGTCACCAGTTGTTTCTCGAGCAGTGTAGATGTGCTGTCAGCCTGATGGGGGCGCCACACCACCGCGTCTCATCACTCTAACCTCACTATCGACCAAAGCACACTGATAAAAACTTCCCCTAGTAGAAGAATGGCGACCTGGGCCAGGTTAGGCGTTAGTTTGCGGAATGCAGTCAGACGTTTCTGGCCTCTCAGAAACACAGGGTATGGTCGTGCTGTTGGAGGGGGTCTTCTGGGCTCTGTTGTAGCGAGCGGATTTATTCACTATAAAAATGAGCCGCGATGGAGACTCTGGCCACACGTCGTGTACGCGGAGGACGCGAAGGTAAACAAACTTCTCCAATTAGAGACAACTTTTCAAATCACTTCTCAACTGCTTCAAATGTCATGTTGTCTGTTTGTTCGTGGAGTCACTATGTTGATACAATAATCTGTTACAGTTTAAATATTAAAGTGGGACCGACCGATTTTTATAATTATTAAACGAATCGGCTCGTGTTTATTGAAATGTGTCTAAACTGAAGCCTATGTGGAGTCTCAATAAATCCTAATATGTCTTATTGTTGCAAATGTTTATGTACACATATTTTAGACAGTTTGGACAGTAGCACGGTTGCCATCACATTGTAGGTGGAGCTCTTATAGTGTCATAGCAAACTGTAGCTACTATCTGGTAACTAGATTACATAATTAAATGTATGATTAATGGCTCATTATGTGATTAAAATCTGGAAAATCTACAGAATTAATTTAAACGGTAAGATGTTACAATGAGAGCCAGGAGTACATTATTGAAGTAAATATCCATGACCACATATTACTGTAGTTCAGTGGTTCTCAGTTCCAGTCCTGGGGGCCCCTGCTCTGCACATTTTGCATGTCTCCCTTATTTAATACACCTGACTGAAATCATCAGCTCATTAGTTCAGTTTATGGCTCTCTCTTCTAACGAGTTGATGATCTCAATCATGTGTTTTAAATAAGTGAGACATGCAAAATGTGTAGAGCAGGGGGCCCCTAGGACTAGAATTGAGAACCACTGTTGTAGTTATAAAAATTCAGTAAACAGCTTAAACTTTGTAAAGGTGATCTTATGATAACAGGTGTTTTATTCATTGTGAAACTTTGCTGAAGAAAAACATATTTTTAATAAATTTATTTCATAATTGTTGTGCAAAAAAGTAACAAGTATAAAATCTTGTGTCCGCATTTGGCTCTCTTTCAGTATTAATTTAGTATTTATATACTTTTATAGTATTTATTGATATTTTAAATATTACTTTTATATTTATATTTTACATTTACATTTTAGGTTTTAGAATCTTGCATGCAATTGTCTTTGTTGTTGTTTTTTTTTTTAAATATATTTCAATTTTATCTTAACTTTGAGTTTAAAATTAGTTTAAAATTTAAACTTTTGTTTTCATCTTAATTATTTCCATTATTTGTCAAGGCAACATTTAAAAATTTTATAAGAATGGAATTATATTATTTAAAATTTTAGTTTTTAAAGTTTTTCATCTAATTTATATTATTCCAGCTTTTTTCTAATAATGAAAATATATATTTATTTCATTTTAGTTAACAATAGCAACATTCCTCCCCTTCTTGCCTCGTGCTTAAAGTCATAAAATTGTCACTAACTTTTTGTTTAAAATGACACTGAAGTTGACTGAACTTTCCAGTTTCAACATTATTTAAATTTAGTGCAATGAAAAGCATAATTGGAATTAGCATAATTCTAATGTTTCTAATGAGTCCAAGTCTAGCTCTAAATAAAATAAAGGTGCAGTGATCATAAATAAAATATCTGCTCTTTCTCTCCATTTTTGTAAATATGTAAAGAAAGAGGAGATCACAGTACCACAAGTGTCCATGAGACGCCTGCGGTTTAACCAGTTTGCCTCCATGATCTATGAAGAGGAGCCATACATGACACCCAGAGACTTCCTCCATTCAGTCCTGATGGAAAAGGTGGATTGTAAGTGACATGCAACCATATGGATGTGCAAACATTCAAAAACAAACAAACATACACTAGGGAGGCAGTATTACGTATAAATTATTATGTGATATTGTGCTTGCATATTTATTCTATTAGACATTTGGGTTACACTTTATTTTAAAGTGTCCTTTTGACAGTTTAATTACACGACTAGGTGATTAATATTAATAAACAACATGTACTTACTATATGGTTAGGGTTTGGTTTAGAATTAGTTGCGTGTAATTATGCATAATGTACTATTATTACTATAGTAAGTACATGGAACATGTGTAACAAGGACACTGTAAAATAAAGTGTTAGCCACATTTGATTAAATGTAAACTCCTTGTGAGGGCTGTTATCAACGAAATTCTCATAACATGCATCTTATCAAAGCAATCTTACAGCAAGAGACCAGGCAACACAAAGACCCTAAAACGTTGACATGTATGTTCTGCTCACTTACATTCTTATTTATATAAGCGTGTTTCTGGTTTGAGTGTGCATCTGAGTGAAAATGCTGTTTATCTGGCAGTAATCACCTCTGCATGTTAGGCCTTGTATTCATAAAGTGGGCGTAATGTAATCCAAGATCTCTTCAAACACCACTACAGGCCTCAAAGCTATTTTTCTGTTGATTTTCACTATGCTGCAAAATATTGTTAAGCAATCCTTGATCTTTCTCTTTTACAGGCAAACTACAGAAAAAGATGCTGACTAAAGCAGTAAGTGCAGTTTGTTAGTTCAATTGAGTCTTACTCCAAAAATCAAAGAGACTTGTTCTGAATGAATACTGTTATTACATGATTGTGTATGATGTGTGATTTTGCTGGAAATCTCACTGACACAGTCAAAGCTTTGCCTAATATCTGATTGGTCCATGGACAGGATGTGGACGATATGATAAGGGTGGCTTCCAGGGCTGAGGCAGGAAATAACATGTTCAGAGGAATCGGAGACAAAGGTATATGTTAAGCAAACACTTGCCTCACGTATGCCAGAGTCCAACTGCCTTAGTAAAATACCTGTGTTTGTGTGAGCTAACGCCCTCTCATTGAGCAAGTGCCATAATGAAAACTTAATCATTAAAACGGTATGAAACATGGTAAACAATTGGTAAAACAACTTGAATATTAATTACATTATTAATACATCTCCTGAACCATTGTTTCAGGGCTGATCTCTTACACGGAGTACCTGTTTCTCCTCACTATTCTTACAAGTAAGTATTTCCTAAATTTTTTATATAATTTCATACACAGTGTCCTGTCAGTGCCAGTCCAGAGTCTCTATGTCACCGCTTAGACTTCTGTTCTTTTAGCTACTTGATAATCAGATGGACACAGGTTTTTAGTCATAGCCATTTGTAGCCTAAAATAGACACAAAGTCACTTTATTTTCAGCAGGACTTGTTCTGTACTTAGCAGTTTGCATTTTTTGTGACATTCCTGAGGTTTGATTGTTTGTCACTGTATCAAAATATGTCTGCACTGTGCTGCACCACTACTGAATCAACAGCTGCATAAAAAAATCATTTTGGCTGAGACTGCAGTCTGAATTGAAATGTGATAAAGTGACTGGCTGCTGTAAAATAATACAAACACTGTAAATGGTCAGTGCATCATTGTACTCACTGGTTGCATGCAGCATTAAACTTACAGCATGAGTATATCTTCTAGTTTGGATTAGAATTTTGATGACTTGTTTTGTGACAAATAAAAAATTGAGTAAGTCCTTAGTTCTCATTCTTTGTCCCAAGAATTCACAGAAGACAAGTAGGAAGAAAACTTGACTCACCGTTTAATCACTGTGAAGTTTCAGCACAACAATTTATTGTTTTTAACTGCTTGAATACAATCAATGATTATAGTTGGTGTGTACTGGAATAGATGTGCAAAAAACAAACTCAAACTGTTCAGTAATGTCAGTTTCAGTCCAGTTGTGCATGTTTAGAGTTTTGTTTGTTTTTGATATAAAGTTTTCCTAATTTAGTGACAAATGCAAATACAATATGCAATGTACATGTGCATGTTCACTCGGTGCTTGCTATGAAACTGTATCATAACATCAAAATTATACCACAGTAATATTAGTGTTATTGACTGACACTGATTTGCAATACACCAAACCATCTCATTAATTTTCTTTATACTCATCAATTTTACAATTGTGGCGATACTTTTTTTGTGTGTGTGTGTGTGGTGGGGTTTCTTTTGCTCACTTGAGGGGTCACAGATTATTCCAGAATGCCGGTGTCCATTGCTTTACTCAGTTTAACTGCACTGTGATTCCAGAACCTCAAACAGGATTTCATATTGCTTTCAAAATGCTTGATATTGATGGCAATGAGCATGTGGACAAGAAGGAATTTCAGAAGGTATGGAATGTCTTTTCACATTGGATTATATGACACCGTGTTGCCTTCACACTCAAACTGATAAGTGCAAATGTTGTTTAAAAACACTTTGTTGTAAATGTGTATAATTATATGAAGATATGTGCAGAACTAAGAGTTCTCTTGATTGGATTTTAAACGCTATGGATTGTAAGTATTGTGGTCATTAGGGTCTGTCTGCTTTGTGTTTCTGTTAATGCTGGCATGAGATGAGACCGATGTGCAACAGGTATGTGGGAATGGTTGATGCATGATTGGTGCATGATAGGAGCATCAGAAAAATGCATAATTTAATCAGAATTTAGTTGGATTTAAATGTTGAGTCTATTCACATGTATCAGTTTGCCATGTGGTCAAGGACTAGAAGATTAACTGAAGCTGAAAAAGCTATTCGAATAGACTCATCTTTTTTTTTTTTAGTGTGGATGTACATCCTGTACCTTAACACACAAACATATGCATAAACACAAGAGAACAAGAGTCAGTTTTTTGAATGTGACTTCTTTTACCAGCAGTCTGCTAACTATGTTCTTTTTTTTTTTCTTTTTGAAGCTGAAGAAAATAATTAGACCAAGGAAAGAGCTTCTAAGGCAGGATGGGACAGTGGTGGGTACATGTTGTGTAACTTCAGCAACTTTGCATGTTATTTGGAGATTTAGAATATGTTATTTTTATATATATTAAAATTGCCTAGTTGTGTTTGATATCAGAGTTCTGTTGTATTGAATATTTTTGTGGTTGTACTGAATAGCTTTGATTGTTTCTTTACAGCTTTTAGACAGTGTTGATGAGGTCAATACTACACTACAGGTGTTCTTTTTTGGGAAAAATGGCAAGAATAAACTCCATTACAAAGATTTCTGCAGGTAAAGTATAGCCTGTGCTTACTTTAACATGTTAGTGTCTGTATGATATAAACTAAAATTTTCTTCATCTATGCTACTAAAATAGCATAATTGATAGAATTTCCAAATCATGATGTTTTTATTAAATGTAGACATGAAATTATCTGAATACAGCAACATGTACTTTAGACCTCCAATAAAAAAAATATTCTATAGAGTACGTTATTCGTTATTCAAAGTAAACTGGCTCTCTAATTACAACACTATCCTGTGTTTTAACTTTGTTTAGCCTTGAGAGATGTATTGCAAGGATTTATTATTTTTTTGGTTTTGTGTAGGTTTATGGAAGACCTGCAGGCAGAAGTGCAAGAAGTTGAGTTCCTGCGGTTTTCTAACGGGATGAAGACCATGAGGCGGGAGGACTTTGCTGAATGGCTGCTTCATTACACCAATGAAGAGAACAATGAGGCATACTGGGAAAACATGAGAAAGAGGATCCCCACTGGACAGGTAACATCTTTTAAACACTAACACTGATAGTCCTGAATATTATTAGTATTTCTGCTGTTTAACACGAACCGACTTGGACAAAGACTGATCTTAGGTCATTATTTCTAGTTTGAGAGGAATAGATTCTAAATGTAACTAGTAAGTGGCTAAGAAGCCAGTGGCCACTCTTCAGAGATTTCCAGCACATAGATAAAAAATGTGCTCCAAGCAGCTCTCCATCAGTCATATTTCTAGATTAGAGTGGGCAAATCTGATGTCACTCCTGAGTACAAAGCATTTAAAGTCCACCTAGAGTTGGACAATTGGTATGTAGAGGATTCTGGAGCCTGCTGACCTGTTTCCCAAGCGGCGTTTATGATGAAAACCATCACCTGGCTAAAATGAAATCAACTGAAAAGCATGGCTGGTTGCATTATATTGTACATTTAAATTGTAATATAATGTTAAAAGTAAATATTATCTATACTAGCAAAAATGATATTTGAATTTTACGTTCATGGCATCCTGTAATAGCATTATAATTCCATTCTTATATTTTAAAGTTTCTGACTTTTTTATATATGTTTGTCAGAGCATCACCTTTGATGAATTTAAAGAATTCTGTCTCTTTACCAACCATCTGGAGGACTTTGCCTTCTCAGTCAAAATGATTAATGAAGCAAACAGGCCAATAGGAATGGGTAAGACTAATCTGGATGCCAGTAGTTATTAATTTTTAATAATGAGTAATCTATTGTCCTCAGTGCATTTCTTGACAGGTCAAAATAATATTGATTGAGTAACTGAAATGCATAGCACTCTTCCTCAATTTTTGCTCCACAGCTGAGTTTAAGCGAGCAGTGAAGATAGCGACAGGTCATGACCTTTCAGAGAATGTTCTGGACACAGTTTTTAAGATCTTTGACCTGGACGGGGACAACTGTCTGAGCCATAAGGAGTTCCTCGCTGTAATGAAAGACAGAGTGCTTCGTGGCCTCAGGGTGAGAAAGCATTTAGCCCTTTAATTGATAACTAATTATTCATTTCCAAAGTTTCATTTAGTTAATTTACAATATTATGCTATTAATCATTTAATAAATATCATTAGTGTTAAAAATATTATTGGTACTCAAATCTGACATATATGCCGATGTCTATGCCAACAACAATGCACATGATGGAGCAATTATAGCCAAATCTTGTGACAGTAGCTATTAATCTTTGTGATTGTAAGTGTCTCAGTGCAGTAAACGGTAGACTTACTGTAGGTTGCACCTGTGTGCTGTATAGGTTCAGCCCCAGTATGGTATTTCTGGTTATTGGAAATGTGTGAAAAGAGAGACACTGCAAGGAGCTCAAGAGGCTCTCCGTGAAACCGGCAGCCCTGTCTGACACAGGAAGAGGTCTGCCTTTTGAGTGTGTGGCTGGTCAGATGTGGTAATACTTGCAATTCCATATATGTCTGGGGAGGAGAATGGTACATAATTAATTACAAGCACCAGGGATTGTTAGTTGTACTGTAAGTAAACTTTTCCTTTAAAATGTTTACATGGTTCAAAGAAAATATTGCTTTTGAAGCGATATGGCTGTTGTCCCAAAACATAAAAAAGAAACAATATTAATATAAAAATTAATTTCATGGTTATGAGCTTTATTGAAAATCTGATATGTTTTTCGGCCTTGAATTTGTGAAATGGCCTGTGCACACTCCAACAAGGTTACACTGTCAGTTCATGATTTTTTTGTTTGTGTGTGTGTGTTATAGAAAACATGTTTTTGATCATATATAGCCATAATTTTACTTTGGTTGTGGTGTTGTTTACATATAATCTGTATGTGAAACTTTGCTGTTATGTACGTTTGTAACGCATTACCCTGTGGATAATCTGCATGTAATGCAGATTTTATGAATTATGCAATTATCACCCCAAATTGCTTTTGGGACTGTTTTTTGACTGAAGAGATGAGCAGTTCCATTTTTAGTAAGCTCATTGTAATTTTTTTTGTCCTTTTTGAGTTTCACTTGTGAAACACAAATTGTGATGGTGAAATACAGGTTTCTTTCTTTAAATTGTAAGACTCCATGTGGTATTTGTGAGGACAATCTGTGGAATTTTTTTTTGTTAGTTTTTGGGGTAGCTGGTGTATTGTATACATGTTATTTTTATTTCAGGGGCAATTTTCTATATTTAAAAATACTACATTTGTAGTGCTAGAAAATGCTAGCTTTGCATTAATTTTCCATTAATAAAATTAACAGAAATCATGTGATGACTATCAATTACTTAAAAATATTACAGTGATTAAATGTAAAATATATTAGGAACATTAAGTGAAAGGTTTCACCATACGGTTGTCGTCTTGTAATCGTAAATAACGCAGTGTTGCCTCAGGAAATCGTTGTATTATTAAAAATGCAATCTATTTGACTTTGTAGCACCTGAAAGTTGCTCTTTATTTAATAACCTCTATATGTAACATTATGCTATTATGTTTACATGTATAATTGGAGAGTTTAGTTAAAGAACAAGTTGTCTAACAAGTGAGTCTGAAACTTGCTGGCGTTGAAAAGCTCTTTTGGAGGATGAGGCCCGTGACGTCAGGAGAGCTCTGGCGCTCTGGCTCTGGATTGGTCCAGGGATGCTGCGCGAGAGCTCTGTCACCCGAGCAGCCGCTGCCGCGCGCTCGCCAACACTCTCATCTCAAACAAATCTTCTGCTTTACTCTCCAAAACAAACGGACTGACACCGTCAACAGCAATACACTGTACCCAAACCCCTGCGCCGCTGCGCGGACACCGACAAAGGGCCAGCGAAACAATATTGTTGTGAACTGTCTTTTTGTTCTGAGAGTGAATCTTGGTTTGTTTATCTTTTGGTAGTTTGTCAGGCGATGGTCGCGAGGATCTTTTTGGAGAGGGCGCTGCGCGTGTGCGTGAGGGCGCAATAAACACACAGACGTCTCAAGTGTCGGGTGCGCGCTAATGAATAGACTTCACTGAATGGATTTTTATATTTAGCGCTTTAATGCGCCTCTTCTCCCAACGGGACACAGTGGACCGCGAGGCAGGAACGGACGCGCTCAGCGACCCCGCAGCATGGCATTTTTATGACATTTAAAGCGCTAAGAAACACACCGACTGCTCGGACAGGAGACGCTGGCCGGTTTTTATGTGCTTTCTAACGGTTTTCGGTGCGCTAACGCGGTCTAAACTCCAGCCGGTGACAAAATGATGGCTGGCGGGTCAGTTCAGCAGAACGGGATCTTCTCTGCTCCTCAGCACCTCTCACAGTCGCCACACATGGACTCAGATCTCTCAGATTCCCGAAAACGACCCCTGGAAACACCGACCGAGGCGAGCAGCACCAAGCGCTCCAACACCGGGGGTAAGCTCGCCAGCTCGCGGTTGTTCAGGCAGCGCTCGGGCCTGCTGCTCCAGATAAGTCGCGTCAAACCAGACCCCGGGACGCTCGAGTCGCGTGCCTACTCCAGTTTTACGCGTGCTTATCTAAATAACTGCTCTTTAACTCCGCGGGGGTTCAGAAGGTTGGGTTGGAGGGATTTTCCATATATTTATTTATTAGTTTGTAAAGTGATTGTTTTAAGCACCTGCGAAATTAAATGCTACAGTAGCGTTACAGATAATGAATACTACAATTAAAACGGGTCGCATGTGTCCAGCCTGACCCTGTATGACCCGGCGGGGTGATGTGCAGTGTGGCGGTGGCCGTCCCTCTGGGACTGAAGCTAAATTGAGCAGAAAATGAATGAAAGGGAGAAAGCGCACATGCTGCTGTAGTTTAATCCCTATTTATATGCAGTAACAGACTCCAGTGGAAACAAAAGATTGAATTCCCCTCTGAAGCGTCGTGTGGAGCTCTTAATACAGATCCAAAAGAGCATTAGGAAAAAATCCTCTTGATTTAGGAAAAAAGTTTCCTTAAGGGAGTTTCTGGTAATGTAAATCACTTTGTTCTTAAAACAAAACGGCTATTAATTTTCGTTATATACTAAGTATTTTAAATACACGTAGTATATAAAATATGCTCAGTTTCTAGGCAGAATTTTGTGTCCGGTTCAGATTCTGATCCATAGCATGTGTCTGAGTCATTGCTCTTTAAATAATAGCTGAGAAGGTCACGTGATAAAGTTCGGTTCTAGAGCGCTTCTTTTGTTGTGTACGTGCGTTTTTGGATATTTTGATTGGAGAGAAGCGAAAAGAAAGTAACGTCGTGTGTAAACATTTCTTTGAGTGTGCTCCCGGGCGGCAGTGCCCGCTGTGGAGCCCCGGTGCAGCTGTGCAGCGACTGATTTATCACCCCGGACACACACTGATGATGATGCACAGCTTATGTTTTTCATTGTTCAGGACTAATGTGGTGAGCCGAATGTGTTAGTCTATATAGGGTTGGTTTTTAATGTTGTGTTTAGGCAAATTTTACGCGTTTAATTCGTTGAGGCCTCGACTTCTAAATCTTTTACAGACAATTGAACTATAAACCAATGTAATTAATTAGCAGATTTAGGCTACTAATTAGTACTCGGTATTTGTGTAGATAATTTACAAGCATATTTTGATTCTGACACTGCAATATGCTTTATATAAATTAATTGGTACAATTAACGTTTTTGTTAACATTATTAGTAGTAGTAGCAACAGTGGTATTATGCTAAATAATGTGACAAATTATATAATAATAAAAAAAAATCATACAAATCCTGTAAAGACTGAATAGTGTTCTAGCTTTTTAGTTTACATTAACTGAAGACTAGCTAGCTGAAGTCCTATTATGCACTGTAAAAAAAAATTGATTAATTGCTGACTTAAATCAGTGAAATCACATCAAATCAATGCAGAGCTTACAACCTGCAGTGATATATTCACTGTATTATTAAACTACTTTGAATTTAACCACTTCTGATGCAGAAAATCAAGCTCATAAAACTCATATTTGAGTTTGAAATTGAGTGGAAATTACAGAAAAGATTGCAACAATTTAAAAGGAGGGAAATAAAGAGACCGTGATAGTGATGAGCATTTTCACTAGTGTGCATGTCAGCTTTTGTCAAAACATCTCATTGAGCACAGTTTAGAGATTAGTCTTTTATTTAGTCAGTAAGTTATTTCTTTGTTCATTAGCAGTTCAGACCATCATTCATTCTGTTCACCTATCTAGCTTTGTTAATTAAGACATAATCCTATCAATGAATGAACCCTTCCCCCTTGCATGACCTTTGACCTGAAGCAAGCGATGAAGAGGACGGTCACTGATGGAGATCCTCTTTATACCCTCCCTTTTGTAAACAGTCATTGATTGCTGATGCTAATTTCACCAGTGCGCACACAGTTAGTTACTTAGCGTGTGTGTGTGGCCTCTTACCAGTCGCAATTGAAATGGCATGTTAATGTTGCTAATGGAGGTTTTGGCAGAGCTATTTATGTTGGTGTTTTTGTGTGGTTCCGTATTAGATCAAAAGGTGCAAGCGAGAGAGAGTGAAAGCGAGCAAGAGAAGGACACAGGTGCCCTTGCAGTGTGTTGTGACGTGAGTTGACTGTGAATTGGGCAGGTGGTGGAGAAAGGAGGGGCTAGATAGAGAGAAAGAGAGGCTCATGTATTCTAGAATGTCCAGTGGATGTGTTGAACGTGATCGGTTTGCCTGAACAGAAGCATCCATTCTTCTGCATGCTGCATCCGAGACACCCAGCAGAGCGCGTCGATATACCTAGTATGGATATGTAGAGAATTTATCAAGCTCAGCTGAAAAAAGCTACTATGCAAATGAAGTATGACCCTGGGACCAAGCTCATAGCCCTCCCCCTGCCACGTACGCGTGCACCCACACACGCTGGTTGGGTATAGCGTCTTTGGATTTATAGGCAGTAATTTAGTTGGCCGGCCCCTTGGCGCTCTGCGGCAGATCCTTTCTGCCATTTTCAAAAATATCTCTCTCTCGCTGTGTTTCCAACATGGCCGTCCAAGGAGCCCACTGGCTCCCCGCTTTCGCTCTATACCTCCTCTCCGTTCACGCAAGGTCACTCCCTCGCACTTTCTTTCACTTATTCTCTTTCGTTTTCTCTTTCTCTCCTTCCGCAGCCTCCCTTCATCCTACCTTTTCATATTTCACCCAAACGTGAGTGAGGCACTACGTCTTTTATAGTGCTGCGTCAAAGTGACGAGGGGGGGGGCGACGAGAAAGAAAGCCTTGGTGTGTATGTGCGAGCGTGTGTGTGTGTGACGCTGGGGAGGGGTGCGGGGTGATTGGACACGCTAGGTGCCTCTCTGTAGAATGCAGCACAGGGCTGGAGCTCTCGCTGAATATGGATGAGAAGGAAAGCAGAGGGTGATGCAGTAGGAAGATTCCCCCCGTCAGTCCGCCTCTGCCTGAACAATACCAAGCCTCTCCGCTTCAAACACTCACTCTCACACACACACTCACAGACGGCACACGGCAATTGCATTGCCATCACACACAATCAGAGAAAGAGAGAGAGAGGGAAATTGAGGGAGAGAGAGCAAGAGAGAGAGACGGGGGCTGACTGCGGGTATGGAGGGGAGGATGCGCTGACGTTGTCCCCCTCTCGGATACGAACCTGGGGAAAAAGGTTGACTGGCCACATTCCTTGACGGCGGCAGAGCTCCTATGATCAGCCTGCAGTCGGGCATCGCTCACCGGTCCAGCCTCTCGGCGTCCATGGCTATCTGAATCCCACCTCCAGCACGCTACAGCAGAATGGGTAAGAGATTCTGTCCCCTTTTGTTGACTTGTTGAATGCTCGTGCGGACGAGTTGACCGTTTGGCTTTGCGTCTTTCCTTCTTTCGCCCTTTCTTTTCCCGTCCTCCGTTGGCGTCTCTTCATTCATTCTGTGAGAAGGAGAGTCTTGCTTGTCCTTGCAGTGTGCCTAGGACAGGCCCTCCTTTTCACATGCAGAGTGTGTGTGTGGCATGGGGGTGGGGGGTTTTAACAATACAATCCCCCTTGACCCACTCCCTCTGTGTGTTTGCATGACACTCTGTTCACACTCTATGTGCTGTGTGTAATCATAGGTTTGAGCCCATAACCGTCTGACTGCGTTAGCGGCTGTGTAAGTATGGCTTACTGGCAAACAGCAGCAACAGATTGTATTATTTACTCAGACGCTCACTGCTGAAAACCTGTTACACCAGCTTTCCTTACATCATCGCTGCAAGCAGGAGTGCACGGGTGAGGAGCGCTCCCAAAGCGCTCGCCATTCTCAAATCACTGCTGCATGAGAATGTGCCCTAGGTTTTCCTTTTAACAACAGGTAAGTGGCAGCCGACCTTCCCGTTGGATCTTTGCACCTTCGGAATGTCACCTCCAAGTTGTCTTGGAAACAATTGTGAGGTGGCCGCGATGGAGAGAGTGAAGTTTTCGTTCCTCTTTGGCCAAGGTCAAACGGTCCCCACGCCGCCGCTCTGTAAAAAAACGGCTGCCGGAGGTTCACTTTCCTGCAACGCTGGCGGTGCGCTGGTGCAACGTACTTCAGTGATCGAAAGAGCCCTAATTGCCCTTTCTTTTACTTTTCCATTCTTATAAACTCGCTGACTCTTTCCTTATCTCCCCTCCGGCTGCGGTCTTCAAAAACCTCCATCATGGATTCCTGAGCGTGTGTCCACTGCGTCCTGTCCTCTTCCTCCGTTCGCTGCAAACTGCCCTCATTAAACGGTCCCTCTAACAGTGTCTGCATTCATTCCATTCACACTCGCACCCTCCCCTTTAACAGACCGGTCATTGATAAGATCGGGATCTGCCCAGCTGTGTGTGTGTGTGTGTGTGTGTGTTTGCTCGGCTGCAGCGAGCATCGTGGACTGGAATCCTATCATTACCTGTCAGTCGTGTGTGTGTGTGTGTGGCAGAGAGCATTGAGTCGGGTGAGGCAATGATGTAATGCTTATCCCACTGCGCACCTGGAGCGCTGCAGAGGACAGGTACAGATTGAACTGCTCTGCAAGGCTCCGTCCAGATATCAGTTGTATCCACTATCCTCTCTCCAGGGCCCTACGAAGGGAGCTAGTGTCCTTGTGTGAGCGTTTGTGTGTGACGTCGTCACAAGATGAAGTATTTGTCGTATGTTGCGCGTTTTATCGAGAAAACCTGAGGTCAGTCCCAGTGCAGAGAATGATAAATCTCTCACCCTCTGAGATTTGCACATATTCATTTAACAAATGATTTTCTCTAGAGTGACTGAGCAGAGCAAAGCCAGTCAGTCAGGGAGAGAGAAAAGAGAGGGATGAACAAAAGAATAGCAATGCTGCAGATAACAGCTTTTAGATCTGAATAACAGAGATGGGAATACAGTTTTTATTCTCCTTTTTCCACAGTTTCATGCTTTTCTATAGGAACGTATGGAAATGTGAGTGATTGGGTCGCTCTGTGTTTTTCTCGAATTGTCTTTTCAATTTAAATTCTGCTCGGGTATCTTTCTAACATTGCACGTTCAGCTGCGCTTAAGCGAGTTATACTGCGTGTGAGCTTGCTTCTTTCTTTCCTTCTTTTTTCTCCTCTTTCTCCCCTGTTCTTTGTGTTCCTGTTAGACTAGATAATGTATTACAACCGAAGCTAATGTTCGCTTTGATCCTGGTGCCATCTAGTAACTGGCCCTCCCACTCTTGGCTTGATTGTATATGCCTGGGCTGACAATTATGTTTCTCTGGATTTCCCCGGTTTTCTGGTATTAATGGGATTGTCTGGATAGGACGATTGATCACCTATTGACCGGACTGGCCTTCCAATTGTGAGAGTGTGTGCTGCATTTCTGGAGGAACTGCACCCGTTGCTCCAGTGTATTAGTGTACAGGTGAAAGCGGTGACGTATACGGCATGTAGTAGTCTTTGGTGTTATTTAGAATGTATCAAACGTTCCCACAGGAGAGTCAATCAGATTTGCTTAGAGACCATAATATTTTCACCTTCTCCCCGCCGCCCCTCCCCTCTCCTCTTCTCCTCATCTGTCCTCTCCCCTCCTAGTCGCTGTTTTCCTCTATCACTCTCTGGAACAGTCTTTCCTTTCGGTCGAATATTTCTTTCTTCCTTCCTAACAAATTGTTCTCATCCCAGCTTCTACTTCTATATTTTTCTCATCCTTTGCATGTTTTCTATTTATTATTAGCGTGTTTGCGCTTATCCTGCAGTCTCTCTCTCTCTCCTTGTATCTCTTGACTCTCTCTTCTCCTCTCTGCAGTGGTAAAGGGTCAGCTGCTGGAGATTGGGGGCATTTGAGTCTGCGAAACCCATCTTATCTCTTGGATTTACTACAGTCTCTGAAAGACACTGATATAGTACACAAATACAATGTACTTTTGTACCTACTTCCATTTTGTCACAATACACGAATGTACTGAAAATAAGAAATGCCGTCTTAGCTGCAAATCAAATTAAAACAGTTATTGATTAGTTTCAGCTATGCCACCAGTAACATTTAGAGGAGTATATCAGGTATTCAACATGACTTGAGCGAAATGTCACTGGGATGTCATGATGGGATATATTTGCATGTTTAGTGGTGAGGGTGTTTGACGACTCTCATGTTAAAAAAAACCCTTCTGGTTCTTCCCTTGCTTTAGCAATGGACTCTGGGCCATATGTTGTGTTTAGGATGTGTAATATTGTGGTTGGAGAGGGAAGCCTCGTCCCCCCGGGAACCTCTGAGTGACTTATGCGCTGTTGGCTGGGTTCTTCAGGACAAATCTGAGGATTTAGCATCCATATGCTCCTGCCTGAACAGCCTTCCAGCCAATTACCCACAAGCCCACGGCCTCAGTATAGTGCAGCGCTACAGACTGCCTACACACCACCCGCCACACACTCTCACTTAAACCTCAACTTCTGACTGTGACACTGAACCTCCATGTTGAGCATCTGAGCGGATTGTCAGCTGGCCGACCATTTGTGTATGTGAGAGAGAGAGAGAGATGGAAAAGAAGATAGTGAAGGACACAAAACACAGAGATAGTTTGGTTAAATTTAGACCTCTACCAACCCAAAGCAGGTCACTTTATCTCTGTATGGGGAAAAAGTGGGACAGAGGCAGAATCAGTAGGAACTCATCAGGGAGAGAAAGAGAGAGAAAAAGTGAAGAAAGAAATATAGAGAAATGAAAAAGGCAAGGAAGTGAACAAAAGAACCAGACGGTACTTTTCATGTTTAGTTTGTATATTGTTTCAAAAGGAGGAGCCGTAGTGAGGTAATGATGGTGCACTCATGTGGCCTTAGGTTTAGGTTTTCAAACTGTTACATAATCTTACTACAGTTTTACAGAAATGTGTAACACATCACAAAATTCCTCTGAATTAAACATGACTACAGATTGCATAAAAACAAAAAGGAATATTCAATTATATTTAAACAATATTATGGTTGCACTTTATTTTGTACGTACAATGTTCTTACCTAAGGAATGAATGGGTAATATAAGGAAACTACATGGGTTAAGATTAGGATTAGTGGTAGCTTCAGGGTTAGTATGTAGTTATTACCCAGTTATTGTAATCACTATAATAAGTACATAGTATGTACATATGGAACAGCACTGTAAAATAAATTTTATGATTATTAACTGTTATATACAGTGAATGTACACCTTTCTGAGATGCTGTTCATTTACATTCTTCCAATGGAAATAGACCACATATGTCTGATTTCTAAAAAAAAAATATTAGAATTGAGATGCTTTTATCTCTAACTTTGTGTTTGTTTTTTTTATTGTGTGTATATGCAGAGGAGGGTGAATATTTCCTGAAGGTGCTGATTCCCAGCTATGCCGCTGGTTCAATTATCGGTAAAGGAGGGCAAACCATCGTCCAGCTTCAGAAAGAGACTGGAGCCACCATCAAACTGTCCAAATCTAAAGACTTCTACCCAGGTATGAATCAAATCTTCTATCTGGCTTAAATAATGATGAACATTACTTATTTCAGAGCTTAGCACATATTGGCCCGGTTTCATAGACAGAGCTTAGCCTAAACCAGGATTAGGCCATAGTTCAATTAGGACATTTAAGTCATTTTTATAAACGTGTCTGAGAAAAAACTTTACTGGTGTACATCTTGAGACAAAACAAACACTGAAAAAAAACAAGAAGTTAAATTTAATTAATTTTTATTTTGCAAGTTTTTGCATGCATATTTTTAAGTAAAATTTAAATACGGAATTAAGTCAAATCTACTTAACTAAGTTATGTAAAATTAGCAAAGGAAATAAGTAAATTTAACGTGGCCAGGTAGCGTTTGATGAGTAATTTCTACTTAATTATTTTGTTTACCCTGCAATACTCACGTACATTTCACTCAGTCACAGTTTGTAAACTTTACTCAAACAACATAGCACTGAAAAAAAATGCCTATAAAGCATGTGGCTAAATTACAATCACGTATGTAAGCAAGTAGACAGCTCATTATTCTTTTTAAGGTAATATGTTGACTCAATATAGTTACTAACTGAATGAACACAGAGACCTGAATACTTGGCACATGATACACAATGACGGTGACAATCAGTGAATAGTGTTCGAGTATGAATGGGTCATTTTGAGTAAAAAATGAACTCCAGATGTCACAAAACAGCAAGTTACTTAACCTAACAACAAAAGCAACCATAAAACAGTGTAAATACATCTCGAAAACAGCAAAAAAAAAATTACCTTATTAATTATTCATGCCCAAGTGCATGATGTTGATATTTACTTAACAATCTTTTGTAAAAATAACAAACAATTCCAAGTAAAATATACTTATAAATTCAAAATTTAAATTCTTTTTTTAATTCTTGCCTGAACTAAATTATTTAATGTAGAAATTACATTTGTTTTTCTGTAGTATTTACTTCACCACAAAATCATTTTTATCAGTGAAGGCACTGATATATTTTAAGATCAGTCAGTGCAAGTTTCTTTCATTTGAAACAGCTCAGACTTACATTTTAGTCTAGGACTAGGCTTAAGCCTTGTCTGTGAAACCGGGGGATTGTTTTTTGTTTGTTTTAACTGAAACAGTTCACTTCACCTCATCTATTTATAATTTGTTATTAGATCTGTGTTATAAATCCTCACAGTTAAATCATTTTATTTACTGTGCAACAGATGGCAGAGTTAATGGTGCCATGCATAAATCTCTTTCACACTAAACACTTGAAAAAAAAAGATAATTCAAAGTATCAATAACAATTTTACACTGGATTTTCAGAGATAAAAAAAATGTTTGAGGTTCAGTCTTTAACAATATTGTAATGTCTGAAGAATGACAGACCAAAAGACGCTCCGGGTCCTGAACTCCCCGCATTAACACTATCATTGCCGGTGCAAAACAAATAACAGCAATTTCCCCATGATTATAAAGTCTGTGCGCTACAATATTTTTGGTCATAACTGGAGTCTTTATTTTTAGGAATGAAGGATAAGAGTTTTAAATCTGCATTTTGTATGCAATATTCAATCCCACTGATAAATGTTTTTTAACACCAGTAGATTTCTGCAAGCTGAAAATGCATGTTTTCTGAATATTGTGCAGAAGGTCTGACGGAGGCCTCAGAGCTACACCGTGGTAGATTAATGTGAATGAGACAGTTTACAGATGTTGCCCTGGTTGTGTCATTGACTATAGTATCTTTTCCACCATGTGCCATTAATAAGCTGCTTTATGTTGTAGCGTGAAAAATAAAATCGGCAGAGAATGACAGTGGAAAATGTGCCCATAGGGAGAGAAAATATGTGAGAGAGAGAAAGTGTGTGTGTGTGTGTGTCGCAGCTGTGAAGCGTACAGCTGAATATTGTGAGCATAATTTGTCTGTGAATAGCTATGTTTTCATTCATTAAACACACCCGTTACAACTAAAACTATCCTGAGACCACCTGTTCTGCCTTTCACCCTTACTTACCCTACTAACACACACAAACACACATTCTCGCTCGTCTTCTCATTTGCTTGTGCAGTTTTATTGTCCTGCAAATTCACCTTTGATCATTTCACCATTTTTAAAATATTTTACAGATTTCGATGAAACTGAACATTTATTTTCAGTGTGTTTATCATAAGAGCACAACGTAGCACACAAAGTCATATATAGTACAACCAGGGTTGTGCACTATTCAAGTTCCGTTTGAGTTCCTGAATTTGAAATGAATCCTAAATTTGAATTAAGGTAGCAAAGAGGATGCAAAATTGCAATTTTAATTTCTATTGATTTTAATTCAACTTCTATACAAGAAAATCTGATGTAACTGTTATAACTCTGATATTAAAAGCAAAGTTTGCATTGTTTTTTTTTTGTTTTCTTGTTTTTTTTTGTTTTTTTTTTTGTTTACCATTTATTTTAGCTATGACATTTGAAAGATGATTTCTTTTACCTGCGAGGAACTTCTTAAATAAAAATAATAATTAATAAATTCCTCTTCCTGTCATTTCAATTCAAATTCAACTTCCTGTGTGCTGTGACCAGTTTAATTACTTTCAAATTCCAACTCATAAATTGAAAGGAAGTTAATTCTTTGATTCTGAATTTTGCCAAACCCTTAGTACAACAAGCAGTGCTGCTCTGGCACAAACACCAGCACATCTTCAATCATTCTGGTCTCTGATATAATAGCAGCTTCTCTTCCAGACCTCATTTATCTTATGAGACATTGAAAGGGAAACATTTAAACTCTCTCTGGCTCGCAAGAGAGCTATAAAAAGAATTCACCTACAGCTGAGCGGTTTTACTCCAGCCAGCATGTGTTTTACCACACACACTGTATTCTGTCACACACATGTAAATTATAATTCAGTCTTTTCCTAAAACTCATTTAACTGCAGACTTTTACCACAAAACACACCTCCTGAACAAGAGAAGGACTGACATTAATAGAGCACACACACACTCTTCTGTGTATTTTATTGGAGCATGTTTTATTTGTAAGCCTTTGACATCTTGAAGAGCAAATGTTGAAACTGGGGGAGAATTAGTTGCTTCAGTGTGTGTGCGTTGTGCTGTGTTTCAGATACGAATAAGTGTATGATACTCAATCTAGTGGTAACAACATTTTTTAAAAATCACAGCCAAGGAACAAACACTTGGTCAAGTATGCATGTATGGTGGAGCAAACACACACGTGCGGCCATATCTCTGCACTGTTGCCCGGAAACAAACACACACTACCAACAACCTACATGCCTTCGCTTCCCACGGCTCTCTACCTCCAAATGAAATGGAAGATGATCATGACAATATATTTAGGACATCAAATGATACTTTCCACCACAAGACTAAACAAATCCTAACTTGAATTCAGGTTGACACAATACGCAGAAGACTGTGTAACAATAATTCATTGTAGACTTTGCTGGTTATGGTAAAACAGGTCCAGCCAAGCGTGGGTTTTTGGGGTTCTCACAGTTAGCAATGTGCTTACAGCTCCAAGGTCATGGGCTCAGCTTCCAGGAAATTCATAAAATGATAAAATGTACACCTTGAACACAGCTTTAAGTTGCAAGTTGCTCTGGATAAAAGTGTCTGCCAAATTCAGAAATGTAATTGATAATAATGTAATAATGTAATTGATAATATATATACAAGAAATGTTCACCAAATCAGCATATTAAAATGATTTCTGAAGGATCATGTGATACTGATGACCAGAGTAATGGCTGCTGAAAAATTTAAATGTAACAATTTTAACAATTTAAAATTTAACAATTTAAAGTATATTCAAATAGAAAACAGTTGTTTTAAATTGTAATAAGATTTTACAAAACTACTAATTTTACTCTATTTTTCATCAAATAAATGCAGCCTTGGCGAACATAAGAGACTTCTTTCAAAAACACTGGAAAATCATACAGACCCCAAACTTTGTTAGTAGGTAGTGTAATATGCATACAGTATGTGTTCATACATTATACATAATTTCATTTTATGTGTTTACATATTTTACATTTTTAAATTTTGCATGCAAACTCTATTTGCTAACATTGTTTTTACTTTTGTGTGTGTTTGGTCAGGTACAACAGAGCGTGTTTGTTTGATTCAGGGTACGGTGGAATCTCTGAATGGAGTCCATAACTTCATCGCTGAAAAAGTTCGTGAGATGCCTCAGAGCAGTCAGAAGACCGAACCAGTCAGCATTCTCCAGCCACAGACTACTGTTAACCCTGACCGTGTTAAACAGGTTAGTTTGTGAGGTTGATCTACCACACCAAATCCAAACAGTTGTAGAAGTATTTAGTTATTAAATGTATGATGTAGATTTAATCATATTAGACTCTGCAGTTTAAGAATTAAACATGCAAATTAGTTATTCCCTTAAACCACAGCTTAGCTCATAATATCTGTAATAATTTGATTAGTTAGCTTACAGAATGACAGTACAGACAGTAAGTACATTTACATGAATATAATTGAGTATTGAGTATAATTAAGTTTTGCATAGTCAAGCTACACTTTTCATGTGTACATGAGCGTTTACATGACGTTTTAGAAAGGTGAATTATTGCTTTAGTCTTACTGAAATCAGTTTCTAAAGTGCATGTAAATGTACTTACTGTCAGCCATCTGACAGTGATATGCAACTCTGAAGACAGGCAAATATACCAGCCCAGAGGAGACAGAGGGCAGGGCAGGCTGGTGGTTGTTCCCCAGGGAAAGAGTGGCTGAGAGGGCCAGCAAAGTGTGAGAGCAGTGGGTTATTTTTACCTGCTTGATCCTTGTAGAATGAGAAACAGAGAGGGAGTGAAAGAGAGAGCAGCTGCAATGTAAGACCGGGGATCAACAAATGGCTGATATAAGCACTGACTTAAGAGCCAGACCTTAAACAGACATACATGCACACACACTATTATACACTCTTAAATGTATACGAGCATACAGTGTTACATATTGTAAATGCAGCCCTCTTGAAATATATAACCATTTTTTCTGTATAAATGTGGACAGAAAACAAACATCTACATAACCAGCATAGATGCACTTGAGCTTATTGCAGCATCTGTTTTTGGGGCTGTGTGCAGTCTCATGCATGTAATTCTGTTCCTCAATCAAAGTGACACTCCCCCTCCTCCACAGGCTAAACTGATCGTGCCCAACAGCACAGCAGGACTCATCATCGGTAAGGGTGGGGCAACAGTTAAGGCTGTGATGGAGCAGTCAGGAGCCTGGGTACAGCTTTCTCAGAAGCCTGAGGGCATCAATCTGCAGGAGCGTGTCGTGACAGTGAGTGGGGAGCCAGAGCAAAACCGCAAGGCCGTGGAGATCATTGTTCAGAAGATTCAGGAGGACCCACAGAGCAGCAGCTGTCTCAATATCAGTTACTCCAACATCACAGGCCCCGTGGCCAACTCCAACCCGACCGGATCCCCCTTCGCCAACTCTACAGAGGTGTTACCCAACGCCGCAGCAGCAGCTACTGCCTCCACGCTCCTTGGCCAGGCGGGTCTCGCGAGCATGGGTGGGTTCCCTGCCGCCATGTCAAGTCTTTCCGGTAATGATCTGCTTGCCATTACATCTGCTCTGAACACTCTGGCCAGTTATGGCTACAATACCAATACACTGGGGCTTGGCCTCAACCCGGCCGCTGCATCTGGGGTGCTCGCTGCCGTTGCGGCTAGCGCCAATCCAGCAGCTGCAGCTGCCGCCAATCTGCTTGCTACATATGCCAGCGAGGCTTCTGGAGGGGGCGGTCACCCTGCTGCACCTAGCTTAGGGGGCTTCTCACTGGGCTCCCTAGCGGCCGCCACAGGGGCGTCTAACGGTTACCTGAATCCCTCATCCCCGCTGGTGGCATCATCTCTGCTGGGCACAGAGAAGCTGGCAGAAGGTGGGAAGGAGGTGGTGGAGATCGCTGTTCCGGAGAACTTGGTCGGTGCCATCTTGGGAAAAGGTGGCAAGACTCTCGTGGAGTATCAGGAGCTGACAGGTGCGCGAATTCAGATCTCCAAAAAGGGAGAGTTCATTCCAGGCACACGCAATCGCAAGGTGACCATTACAGGGTCGCCGGCAGCAACGCAGGCCGCCCAGTATCTCATCAGCCAGCGAATCACATACGAGCAAGGCGTCCGTGCCACCAACCCTCAGAAGGTGGGCTAGGGATGGACAGGAGTGGGGAGGGGAATGACGAAAGCGAAGGAAACCAGAGAGAATGAAGAGGTGACTGAATGAATGAAATCAAGGGAGAACGGGATGGGTTGGAGCGAGAAACATGTCCAAATATTTAAACACAAAATAAGGACGATAACAAAACAAATGAAAAAAGATCTGATGGAACTGTGGATAGATAATCTGTTTGGGGAGAAATGTAATATTTTGTGACTGAAATTCTGCTGTATTTTTAAAGTTGTGTTACGTTGTGTAGGTCCGAGGATCGTGCCCTGGGGCACTCAGAGGAGGAGGAGATCAAACCTCACTTCCTCTCTCTTAGCCAGGGTCTTTTGGATTCTATGTTCAATTTTTGGCTTCCATTGCAGAACCCTCACAGCTTAGTTCATACCTAATCCACACCCTGAGCAAGGAGATTGGAGTTCAAAGCAGTCCCCTTTTTGATATCAGTAAATTCAGTCTCCGCAACTGTAGTGTAGGCCTGAAATGAAAAGGAAGATACCTATGAACCATTTCCATAGGTACTCTTGGTTTTCCCCCTATTTGTTTTCAACTGAGACTTAATCTCAAACACCTGCTGAAAATTTTCAATCTGCATTACATTACTAATATCTCTGTGATTCTCCATTATGGCCAGTTCACAATCAGTCTCTTTTAGATTTACTCAAACCTGTGATTCCAGGTTGACCTGAATGTATAAGTACTTCCTGATATTGTTGGGGTTTTTTATATGTAAATAGAGTATCAAATTGAGATGCTGTCGAGAGTAGATAACTAACCTTCAGCCACAGACAGACAGAGACCGACATCATACGTCAAAGTTCAGATACTCAGCATTAGAGAACTGGAATGTAATACACATACATACAAGTGCAGTTTAGTCACAGGATCCCACTTTGGTGCTATAAGAAAACACATTTGAAGAGATTTTGTTGTCATATCTACTGATTTTAGTATTTATGGGAGAGTTTCTCTGAGCCCTCGTGAATTATTGGGGGCATTTTGCGATTTACTCATGAGACTGAGAGCAAGTGGATATTCAAAAGATCCCGCCAGAGCAGAGACACAACAGTAGGATCTTAAAAGCTGTCTGTTTTGTCTCATTGACTTTTAACTCTTACTACAGAAAACCTTTGAACACTCTACCAAGGAATTGAAGTCCTTAGAATCCTGAACTTGAAAAATAATTGGACCTGTTTAGACAGATGTACCTCTTAACTCCTCCTCTTCCTCTGATTGGAGGAGCCAGGCAATGTCTGTGCCTGTTTCGTTTGAAAGGAGCTCAGGTTGTCATACCTCATGTTTGTGAAGAAGGAGAAAGATTTCCAGTTTGTATGCAGTGCAGCAAAGTCTTGGGTGCATTACAGATGCCACCTCGTTCATGTTGCAGTTAATCCCTGTTTGCGTCAGACTGGCAGCAGAGGTGCGGTTGAGGTAGTGAACGAGAGACTAAAACGACACAGCTTTTGTAACCTGTCTGAACTCATTCGAAGGCCGGAGGATGCTATTGTAATGACTGTCGACCTTCAGCCTTCTTCAGTAAAGCAGCATCGCTGAGAGGCAGGCTAACTGATCATAATTCTGCTTCCTTTGAGAAACCAAACTGCAGGCCGTAGCGTCAGACGCACAGCTCCGTTTGCCCAACAATCTAAAGCATTGTCGGAAAGTTTCACAAGCCCTCCACCATTTCCACTAATCAACAGGTCATCAGTTGCATAGACTGCTGGTGATAGTTACTCATTAGTTAATTCCACAGTTGTACACTGCATCAAAACGTTTGCTGCTAACAGCATTTTTGGTCTTGCCAGCAATTGGCTCTTGCATGGAGAGTAAGCAGGAGCTCTCGTACAGGGCGAGCTATCGTCTCTGAACCACACTGTGAATCCAGCGGCCTGACGCCATCGCAACTATGGAATGTACTGTACATATTTCACACCATCGAGAGTGCGTCCACTGAGACACGGCATGACGGAATAAAGCAATGAAATCGAGCGAGCACAAGAACATGGGCCGCGAGGCTCTGCTGTAGGAACGTTTACCTGTAGTTTACCTTGCTCTTTCGCAAGACCAGAGGTCGCCGAGGGTCCGATTCCCCCCCCCCCCCCCCCCCCGCCCAGGCCTGTCATTAATTAGCAGATCTCCATTTGAACCCTGGACTTCTATATATAACAACACTGCACAGCCCAATCTACTGCTGACCTACATACACACTCTAAAAGACATTCATCATCTCCCTCCAACTACCAGCCCTCTAATCTACTTGCTAGTGGGGAAGCGGAAACGTAGAAAAAGGAGGGAAGAGAGAGAGAGACGGAGAGAGAGAGGACGAGAGAGTAACCTATTTATATCCATTACATAATTGTGAGGAATATTAACATTTCCACATCTCTCATGATTGCTGTTTAAATAGCGTTCAATATACCATTTAACATGCCATACGCTTAATGTACTCCCGAACTATTTACTATGTTTCAGTACCAGCCGTAAGACATCAGGTTCTCCGAGTATAAATTATTGTTCAATACTGTTTGGAGATCAAACTGTGTACCTGATTTCAGAAGCACAAGCACTTGGTGCAGCAATATGAGGGTAATATGATTACAGAAAAGGAGATGTAATTTATATTTGGAGAAAAACAGCTTGTTGACACTCATGACATTAGGATTAATTCTGTCTCTCACTCTCTCTGTGTCGTCCCTCAGTCTTTGCACTACCTCTTTTTCTTCCCTCATGTCTTGCTCACTTTTCCAGCTTTCTGTTGTCTCTCCTTTCCACTTTCGTTTTCTTCCCCTCCAGGCTGCCGGTTGCCACGGATGTGTTGTGTGTGTGTGTTTATTGCAGGGGGTGTGTGTTTCCACAGGGGCCGATGGGTATTCTGCCCTGTCGTGAACACCGTACCTCTGGATTAATACGCCACATAGTCTAACATTAATACATGTGATCAGATTCTCGTGCTCTCTGCCTGATTGATTCAGTATTCTACCTTAAACTAGCTAGAACAGGGAATCTGTGCTCTGAGAGAACGTAGACGTTTGTAAACCCAAGAACTCTGGGTAAGAAAAAAAACAAACAAACAAAAAAAAACCAATAACCTGCGGGAGATGGATGTGAAAGCCACCTCAAACTCAAACGATGACGTCACTGTCGTTTGTGCTCTGTGTTCTCTCTCCTCTCTCTGAGAACTATCGAAGATCATTTCTGCATTTTCCTTCGTTTTTTTTAAAATGAAACTGTGGAATCCGTCGCGTCTCATGTTCTTTGTGTATTTTGGTGTAGTTCCTCTAGTTTGTGGTCTAAATGCAGTCTTGCGCTGTTGGTTTCAGTGTGTGATTATCCGTTATACTCGTGTGGATGATGAAAGTGCCAATCAAGCCTGGTTAAGATTAGCTTTGCGATTTGTTTGTGCATTAGAGTTGCTCTCTTTGGAGTGCTGGTGTCCATATCTACGTCATTGATAATTTTAGATCGACTTAAAATGTAAAGAACTATTGGAAGCAATATTGTAGCATGTTGTCAAGTTTTGTGTTTTGTTATGTCTGTTGTATGAGCCTTTGGATTTACTACAAATTTTGAATGAATAGGTTTACATGTACTTTTTTGTAATACCGTAAGTTTAAAAAAAAAAAAATGCTGCTATTTGATAAGTGAGATATACAGAAATATTTTAGTTGAGGAAAAAAAAAAGTCTGGTCTGTTGATTAGGATTGTGCTCGTTTTTCGACAGGGGTATAAACGAGGTGTATCAATATTAATTACATAGACGCAGTAATAATAGTCAACCTGTGCCAAACTAGACCTTCACAGCTTCTTGACATGTAGGTGTGTGATGAAACATTAGATATCGATAACTTATTTAGAAGCATTGAACAAGTGCCAATCAATCAATATCTTTTTAGTTCCAATGAAAAGATAATCAGCGAAGGGAAAAAAAAAGACATAGCGCAATGTTAGCATTGTTTTGACCCCATAGCTGCATAGACTAAGAGATTAATTGTTTTATGCATCCATATGGTTTTAATACACTCAGTAGAGGCATCCTGTGCATTCGTCTGACCTGTGGCTTCCGCACTGCTTTTAAGTCATATTGTCTCTGTAGGTCGGCATGGGGTAGGCATACACGTTATACGCATTCATAACACAGCCATTTATGAAAGTGTGTTTTGTGGATTTAGGTGTTATCTTTTTGCACGTCTCTATTGCATGATATCCAAGTGAATTATTGAGGGGTGGGAAATCAAAACAGACAAACATGAAAAAAATGAAAAATAAACGTCTTGCGTCGCTCCGAGACGGCACACTTCTGCATGTGTCGCGAACGGAGTGCTCTTACTTTCTACCACTTCATTTGTGTTTCTCTGGTTTGTACCGCTTCTGTTTTTCTCGGTCAGATGGGTGTGGTCTTCTAAAGGCCAGTACACATAGGCCTAAGAACTGCAGCGTAACCATGGGAACTGGAGTCAATCAGGAATTCATAAAAGCGAGAGGATTCCAGTTTACGACGGCGGAATGTGTACTTACGTGTGAGACTCCATCTGTCAGCCTCTACTTTCAGGGGGAAATACCCATGCATGGAAACGTCATTCGAGTTCAGTTTTTTGGCTACGTTCGAGTTTATTCACATGAGTTGCGCTCATCGGTTTCAGACTTCTCTAGTTTCTCAGATTGATTCTCCTAACCCCACATGTAATTTATGAATGTATTTACATTTGCATAAACTGAAACAAAATGTTATTTCAATGTTAAATGTCTTTTAGGTGTGATGTTTACGGCGGAGGTTGTAAAGTTCATGTAGCTCGATCATATCTGTCAGTGTTAGGAAGGCCCAGAGCCACATTAGCACCCAAATTCATTTCTCTCTCTTCCTGTCTGCTGATGCATCAAATGCACTTTACTGAGCATTAGGTCCCATCACAAACACACACAGTGTAACCTTCTACTGGATGCAAAACTGAACCAAGCAACCTGTTTTTAACATGGAGAACTTTGACAGATATATTGTTGTTTTTCCTGTTGTTGTGTTTTTATTCTTTTCCTTCTTTGGTGTTTGTAAATGAGTTGTAATTTTTTAAGGGTGTTTATTTTTGTATTTCTGTTCATTTTGGGGAGGAGAGGTCAGAAGGAGAGTGTGTGAAATCTGTCCTGCATTCCACTGTCTCTCCTACTACATTCCCTTCTGTGTGTGTGTGTGTGTGTGTGTGAGTGCGCGAGTGAGAGCGTTTGCATGGGTGTGTGTTTGTGAGTGTCTAGATAATGACACACAGACACTCTTGTTATCATTGTAATTGCCAACTGTGTGAAGCTGAACTGCTTTGAAAGTGAAAGGTGTTATTTTTGATTTTCAAAACTGTACCTTCTGTTCAGTTTAGAGGAATGGAAAATAAATTGCAGAAACCTCTGAAAAGTTTGTGTTCTCAATTAATTCCAAAATTTTCTGTTTTAGGTACTCCAGAGTACTAGGGTTACTTTGGAAATGTAATAGGTAACAGATTACAAGTTGCCCTAATTAAAATGTAATACTTAGTGTAACTATTTACATTTAATCATTTAGCAGATGCTTTTATCCAATGTGACTTACAAATGAGGACAATGGAAGCAATCAAAATCAACAAAAGAGCAATGATATGCAAGTGCTATAACAAGTCTCAGTTAGCTTAACGCAGTACACGTAGCAAGGTGTTGTTTTTTAATTATATAATAAAAAGAAAACAGATAGAATAGAAAAAGAATAGAGCAAGCTAGTGTTAGAGGCCTTTTTTGCTTTTGTTAATTGTATAATAGAAAAGAAAACAAATAGATTGGATACAAAAAGATTAGAAAAGCTAGTGTTAGTATTTTTTTAAGAATAGAATTAGAATAGAGAGTTAGAGGGTCAAATAAAGATGGAAGAGATTGCAATTAGATCAATTAATTTATTAATGTAACTGATTACTTTTTGATTACTTTTCTAAATTTCTACCAATTGTTTTCAGTTGAAAAGCATATCCATAAACCCAAATAGGAAATCAAACTGTTATCGAAAAAGCATGTGTCCTGAACTCCTGACAGTGTTTGGCAGTAACTAGTTACTAGTAATTAGTTACAGTAATAATATTACTTTTTGCAGTAACTAGTAGTGTAATAATTACTCATAAGATTTCAGTAATAATATTACAGTTATAAAACAGCTTGTTACTTAATTACTTTTGATGCCTCAACCCCTGCTGATTTGAAATCTAACAATCCAATAATTCCTAGATTTATTTTCATAATTTTCATGACTTCCACAGGCACATGAAGTCACCAGCGCAGCAGGTAAGCTTAGAATATGGAAAAGCTTACATAGACTTTGTTAGGAGAAAAGATGATCTGAACACCGATGTGTAAGTTGTGGCATTACTTTACTCTGGCATTACATGGCTTGCCCACTCAAATCCCTCTGATCCTAATATAAATTGTATTACTATAATGAAAAATCTTTTAGAAAATGAAACATTTTCTTATGAACTTCTTTGATTTCTTTTGATAAAATATATCATGAAATATAATCGGATATGGGTAACAGAGAAATTATAGCTATACAATCAAGCTACACAATTAATGAGAATAATACACTTTTACTTAAATGTCACTATCAATCACCATTGAGCGTTTGTAATATCTCAGTTATAGCGAATATAAAGCGAATTTCCCATTCGCTTTATGTCATATCATTAATAGTAGACACTCAAGTAGCCTACTATAGAAACATATTAGCTGAGTTCCCACACTTTTTTTTTTTAGATTATTATGGGCCATTCGAAGCATAAACCATAAGATATGTCCACCCTGTCATGGACATATATATTACTGTTAAATACGTTTTCATTGCAAAATTAAGATGCAAATTATATTTTCTGAAAGGTATGATGTTCCTTTCCTAAACAGGGTTATTTGTTTGCTTTTAAATTATAAATACATAAAAGATTTTATGTAAACCATGTGTTCTTAAAGAAACTCATTCAGTTCGCGCATGTATTTTTTTCTTATTTGGAGAAAACTGTGATATTTGGATGCAGTTTTTTGTTTGCATGTTATTGTCCCCACACCTAGCTATTGAACACACTGGATTATATAGATATGATTGAATTATTATTTAAAATATTATTGTAAAATATCAAGATGACAGGGTGGACCAGCACATGACGGTGTGGACACATAAAGCAGAACACACAAATCATGACAAAATATGACAATTAAACATTTATTCGACTTCTAAAAAAATAATATAAAAATAATAAATAATATAATTACATCCTCAGTCACACTGATATACCACCCCCACCCCCCATTCATTTTCATTCTGTCCACCCTGTCATGTTTATGTTCACTCTATTGAGTCTAAGTGGCCGACAGGGTGGACATTTTGGAACAACGACTGGGTGGACATTTTGAGCTTCAATTATCATATTAGCTTACAAAAAACTTTGACTAGCTAAATATTTAGTCTGGTTGTTGAAGAGAATTTGGTATATACATATTTTGAAAATACTGTATTCTAATCACTTCTGGCATATTTTATGCGACAGGGTGGACATGTTAAGCTTTGGCAAAGCAAGTAAGCAAACTCAGACGAAGAAAAATTGTCAATTGAAAAGTCACCAACTTATTCACCTAAGCGGTTTAAATTCCCAACACTGAAGAGACAAAACATCTGTTGTCCTGATGTCACTAAAGGGGATGGACTTTTCTTAAAGAGGCAGATTTCCCAACATGACAGGGTGGACAACCATTCAAGGGACATGGACAAACTCTTCTTTTTTATTAAAAAAAAATATCGGTTTTATTACCAAATGATCAATACACTCAAATTGAGTTTAACAAAAATTTAACAAAATATTAATAGAGAACAAAATTTTTTTAACTTTAGGATTTGACTGTATTCTGCTCTCATTCAAATTTAATGAGCAGTGCATGGGACATAACAAAATAACACGCATCCTCTTACACAAAACTAAAAAAAAAAAAAAAAATCTAGAAAATGTATCTAAAGAGCCAAGTAATGCTTTTATTATGAATATAAAAACTTAGCCTAATAAAACACATCCTTTCATAGTCATTTTTATGTTATCATGGCAAATGAGTTATTTATGTACAGGACACCAAAAGGCACCCTACAGTGATATTGACCCGTATATATTGACAATATAGGCTAGATCTGTGTGACACTTTAGTTTGAATTAATCCCTTTTCTTTACATGACACATTAAACTTACAATACAGAATAGCTCTTTCGGCACTAACTTTTTATACGCATTCGTTTCATGTGTCGTAGAACGTAAGAGAGGCTCTCGGAAGTGCTGCGTGCGTAAACGTCACATTCTTTTGAATTTCCCGGCAAAAACGTCCCGTGTCTTTCACATAAAAATCAGTCTAAAAGCTTTCATAGACAGCCAAGGAAGTCAGGGAAGTTCTCTTTTTAAAGGTTTGTTATAAGCAGTTCACACAATAAAAAGCGATTAATACACGAAAAGTCTTTTTTTGTCATATTTAGATTTTTATTATTTAATTTTTAGTTTGTTAATTTAAAATGTTTTAGTTGTTTGTCTTGTAGGTTCTAACAAAGCAAATATTTCCAGTTATCTTTGGGATCACTGATTTACGGTTTATGTTGTCTAAATAAGGTTTCTTAATATAAGAATTATTATTATTATTATTATTATTATTATTTTATTATTTTTTTTTTTTAGTGATCAGAATTTTTATTTTTTGTAGCAATAATTCGTATTACTCTTTGTGGTGTTGAAGATGATTGTAGCCTTTATTTAACTATTAGGCTCTATTTACCTACTATATTTAACTACTACAGTATATTAAACGCAAACAAACAGTTTATCCAAAATAGCATCACACAGCATACTGCATGTGCAGCAGAGCCAACAGGAGCTGATTTTGAAGCTCTGTTTCTTCTTCTCTCTCTCTCTCTCTCTCTCTCTCTCTCTCTCTCTCTCTCTCTCTCTCTCTCTCTCTCTCTCTCTCTCTCTCTCAGTCCGGTCCTGCAGTGCTGCAGTTTGACGGCGCGGTTGAAGTGTCATTATGATGAATGGCAAGATCAGTATGAATCATAACGCCTGCCTGTGACGCTGTTAGGTCGCTAAGAGCCAAAATGTGTGTGTATGTGTGAGACTCATAAGCAATATGAAATGCATAAACAACATTTATGTAATGCACTGACACAAATTATAGCCCAGAAAACAACTGTATGTAAAGACTGGGTTTAATAAATTTAGGCAGTAAGCAGTAGCAGAAGAGAATATGTTAATGATTTAAGTTTTTATTTATAAATCTCTTTGTACTGTTGAGCTGAAGTGGTTACCTGGTTGCCTTGGATACCTCTTGCAGCATACCTCAATTGTTCTGTTTCCTGCTCTAACAAACCCTCCCTTAACACACACACACACACACACACACACACACATATCTGCTGAATCCCAAACTTTACTATTTCTACAGCTTCTTTCTTGTTATTAGAAATGACACATTTTATGCTAACATTGAATAAATCTGCAGTAAGATATTGAAAAATAAATTAGGCCTAATTTAGCAGTGGTAGGAAATGAGAAGAAATTATATCAAAAGGAAATTATTGTAAAGGGATGATATTGTATAAGATCTTATGATCATAAAAGAAACCACTTAAATGTGTATTATTATTATTGTTATTATTATTATTGTTATTATTATTATTATTATTATTATTATTATTATTGCTAACATTTTCTTAACCGTTTTCACCAAATCTTTAAAATAATAATGAAGAGATATTCATAAGGTAAGAATTTAAAGTGATCACTTCTCGACCGCCTCAGCAGTTGCCATGGCAGTGAGACTGCTGTAAATTGCGTTCTGTATGGATGTTCATACGTGGTATGTTTCCTTGATTATGCCTCTAAACAACAAATCAAAAGATGCCATTCTAGGCCTCAGTGCTATAGCCTAGACTGTAAAGTGTGTTGTGTGCCTTCTACTACACACATACACACACACACACACTCAGAGAGACATACATATTTGATATGTTGAAGACACACCTTGGATACTGATTGTTTTTATTGCTACTTTGAAATGGTACCTTGCCAAGCTATGCCTATGCTAAAAGTGATAAAAGGGTTAGCTACAAACAAAAAGTAGCTAACTGCATTTAAGTGTACTTTATAAATAAAACAAACTATCCAATGATATTTTAAATAATTCATACTGAACAGAATTTCTGGCACAAAAAAGACAATAAACGTATGAAAAACAGAGTGATACAACAAAAACATCCATATAGGCTAACTGAGGTGAAAACGGTACACAATACAGGGACTCTAATCAGTTTTATTCTCTAATGCATTAGACTTTGAGAGAACACACCGTTATGAACGAACCGATTCACTATAATTTCAGAATTTTCAAACAAACATATAATAAGCGTACCGTTTAGGATTGAATTGAATTCACGACTTTATGAAAAAGAGGATCATTAAGGATGAACGATTAAATTTCCAGTGCTTGATGACAGACAGAAAAGGACTGTTAAGTGAAAGCATTTGACCATACCCTCAGCTCTGACATTGTTAAAACACGCCAGCTAAAAATTATGTTAGTTAATTGCTCCCCAACACTAATTAAACTATAACGCTAGGCTATATGGTTGTACAGTGTATCAATTAAAGACTGGGTTTTATAACAAAGCTGTTCTTTTATCCTCTGACTGTAAAATACTGGTTCTTTTGTTTAATTTTTAATAATAATAATTATTATTATTATTTACTGGCACCCTAGCCAATTTTTCTGGACAACTAAAATTAATTTAGAGGCCCAGGGTACCAACTCTGTGGGTAATAAAATCAGTTGTTTTCTGTTGGTGTTTAGTAGCAGCACATTTCATTATAACAGACCCAAGGGCTCATTTTCTCTGCACAAGGCTCATGACAACTTATTAAATCCAATGTATGATGAAAATAAAAGATCAAAGGGAGGATCTTTTACCTTGAAGATATCTAGTTAAGGATCCCAGTGTTTCCAGTCCTTTAGAACTTAAGGAATTCAGACTTCGATCGTTATTACTTTTGCAATTGGATACATTAGGTCTCACAGCAGCATGTGTTTTGTGATAAGAAATGCATGCGAAAACGTCCACAGTGCAGACAAAATGAATGTAACAGGTCAGTAGCATAATGTCAGGGTGTGAAGGCTCAAACTCGCATATGCCGATGTGTTATTTTACCATGTCTTGTTTAATACGGGTCAGAGTGACTTCACAGGTCCCACAGGAGACAAGTACATCTTTTCTTTGCACACAACACCTCATTAAAAGCATGTCTTACTCACCCGATAAATCAGGGATCTGCTGTCTGTGACAGAAAAAGGGCCTACTAGAGAGTGTAGTGTTTCACAGACATGAATTTTTAAACTTGTTGATATTTCAGCACCTGTATTGGAACATGGTTAATTGGTTATGTGTCAAGATGCTGATGTTTCTTAAGATAAAAATTATTTTCATTCTGCATATGTATTTTTGTGTGTTTGTTTGTTTTAAATTCTGCGTATCTGTGTTAAGATTTTTTTTTTTTTTGGTGAAGATTTTTGGAAACCGGAATCAGCAGCAAAAAAATCGTTATGTTGATTCCAAAACCATTTCTTATCCAGTCTTTTTATGTCTCTCTCTATCAGTCTCTTTTACAGCACACAGATATTGTTGCAAATTCAAAACAAGATGATTTTAAAATGTATGTTCAACCCGCCAAAGCTCTGAAAGGTGACGCCTTTGAAGGGAATATGACATTAGGATATCGCCTTCATTGCGTTTTCGCCTTCATTCAATGTGCTGTCTGCATTGTAGCAGCTTTTAAATTCACTACTGTCCTAGATTTTATATGCTTACACAGAGGGTCCAGTATATTGGCAGTACTGCATATATTGATAAATTAAAACATTATTAGCAGTACAGAACATTAAGGCAATACCGAGCATGTCACTATTTCACGACACTACTTCATTATAGTCACATTAGGATATCAAGTGACTTGTACAATGCAGCAGCAACCTGAGTTCAGCATCTTCAAATCTCAAAAATCTTTTTATTAGTATAGATATTTGTGATTATTTATGCAACACCAGTTAAACATGTAAAGCACAGTGCATAAGACCTCAACGATAACAGATTATAAATAATTAGAACATTATACAATGGTGCCATGAACACTCCAGTTTTATCTGTACTGTTTAGTTACAAAAGTGATGCTGTGTGATCAGTATTCAAGGTCATCAGAATTGCATGAATGTCGACTGTTTGTGCGCAATATAATCCAGCCTTCCCCTTTTGAAATGGCAGAACAGTATCTCGTCTAATCATAGGAGAAGGATGTACTGAAGTAATCTGTGAGATGACTGTTTGCTGCTTTCTCCTATTGAGGTGTCTGTTTTTCAAGATAGTTGTAGGGGAGGATCTCATCATTAAATCATGTTGTCAAGGCGACAAGTTTGTGTGGTGCATGGCTTTGAGGAGAGTGTGTCAGAACACAGGCGCATTCCTGTCACGATTTCATCACTATTTCTGCGTAACCTTGGCAACCCAAACTCCCCAAAAACCGCAACACTACATCCAGGTAAATACATATTACAACACTCACTCAAGCTGCTTTGTCAGAATGATTCATAGCATCAGAAGAGTTGTACACTGTAAGCATTTCTAATGATGCATGAAGAAACATATCTGGCAACCCCATCAGTTAAAACATCAAATCACTGTGTTATTTTGCTGGAGTATACATTAAATATACGTTTAAAAAGTGCATGTTGTTTATTATGCTTCTCATTTTTATGATGTGCTTCACAGTTGCTGGTCTTGCTCAGTTTATGCAACACACACTGCAGTGGCCAGTATCAACATTTACATGCTGGGCTGTTTCTTTCTCTGCTTTCAGCGGTCAAGAGCGATGAAGGCATATGCAGTCCCGCACTGTGCTCCTCAGTTGATGTTGTTAGCATTATCACACTTGATCAATAACTATTAATGAAGGAAACCATGGCTGATTCAAGATGTGGCTCTTGCTCTGCGTTGCCATGGAAACCAGAGCTGCAGCGCTGCAGGCTCAAATTGGGAGTTGGAAGAAAAAGACGGGAAAGAGAGAAAAAAGAGATAGAGAAGGAGGGGGTATTTCAGCTGGAACGGGGGAGAAAGGTCCCTATAGTTAGAACCGCAAACGCAGGTAACCTATTTTATGATCCTTGACTTCACTTACAAGCAAAACATCTAATATTATAAATAAATGTATTTGATTTGGTGAATAAATATTTTTTTGTCTTCAGTCTTTTGGAGGCGTTCGTGTACTCCCTGCACATCATGGTCTGCTGTTGATCCAAATTATGCTACATGCGTAGATTCCTGACGATTCATTTCAATGGTCACAGCGCCCTCTGTGAATGTGCACTTCCGCTCCAAACCTGGAGACGGCGACGGTGAGTCATGCCTTTCACCAGAGTACACGAGGAAACCACTGCATATCAAACACATCAATGAAGGAATCTGCTCATTCAGCAACAGCTCGGTGATTTAAAACTTAAATGCTACTGTAACTATTAATGAAGGGCCTTTTATTAAGTTTTAGACAGAATGCTTGCTTAGAGGCTCGCGAGTGTCATGACAGTCAGTTTCTTGCATTGCCAATAAATCTGTGATGGTTAAATACTCACATAATGACAACGATGACAAATCCGTGTAACATTTCTGCTGACCTGGAAAAGTACATTGTGAAGGAGGTAAGTTTTGAGATTTGTCATTTATTTTTTGAATGAACGCATCTTATTGTTTTTAATTACATGTTTTATATTTAGGCTCCTCCAACTATTTATTATGTTCCAAATTTTATAACGGAGGCTGAGGAGGAGTATCTGTTGCAGCAGGTAGGACTCGGTTTGCCTGTAATGCTGCTATCTACACCTACATAACATGTCCGCAGTGCTTTATACACTGGCCTGTGTCTCTTTTGTAAGGTTTACAGAGCTCCCAAGCCCAAGTGGACACAATTGTCAGGGAGGAGGCTACAGAACTGGGGTCAGTAACAGGCTGTATTTGACATGAGCAAGTAGTCAATGCAAATTAACCATGTGAAGTCTGATAAACTCAGATTTTTTTTCTTTTTAATAAAGTTTAAAGGGATAGTTCACCCAATAATAAAAATTCTGTCATTAATTACTCACCCTCATATTGTTCCAAACCCGTAAGACCTTCATTCATCTTCGGAACACAAATTAAGATATTTCCAATGAAATCCGAGAGCTTTCTGACTCTGCATAGACAGCAACGCAACTACCACGTTCAAGGCCCAGAAAGGTAGTAAGGACATCGTTAAAATTGTCCATGTGACATCAGTGGTTCAACCTTAATTTCATGAAGGTGCAAGAATACGTTTGTGCGCAAAAAACCACAAACAAATATAACGACTTTATTCAACAATTTCGCTTCCATGTCAGTCTTCGATGCGTGTTCACAAGATTACCACAACACATGCGTGTGCATTCATCTCATCTGTAAACTTTGGTTCCGACCACATTAGTTCCCATGCATTTTTGCGCTAGAACGCTTTGTTTTTCAGCAGGAATGCAATTAATTTCCTCAAAACAACATCGATTTGGCCAATCGGCTCGCTTCAACCAGGACAGTTTGTAATGTAGGCTGCGCACAAATTAACTTTGATGTTAATTAAAGACCAAGGCTAGTAACGTCTCCTATAAACTGCATGTTGAAATTAATCATGAACACAAAAGCCACACCACACAAATGACTTTTAATTGGTTTATTTCGTTAGCAAACATGTAACTATAATTAAGTTCTTTCCATCTATCAATTTCTTACTTTCACATTTAAAATATTTCATGAGGTTAATTTATACCCTCCATGTGGTCAGTCTGCACAAGATCAACAAGCTTGTTTGCTTTGCGGCTCCTTTAAATACAAGACAAGCATACAATCTACGTCAGAGCATCTACGAATCTTTCTATAGCGTTGCTGGCAAGGCGGCCAGAGCGATTTTTGACGCTCTTGACGGCGGCGGTGGTGGTGTGAACGCACAGTAAGGCGCAGTGCTTCTGCGTTCTATATCAGCAGCCCCACACACATGTATTGTGCTACTCTTGTGAACGTGTGTCGTGTCCCTACTACCTTTCTGGGCCTTGAACGTGGTAGTTGCGTTGCTGTCTATGCAGAGTCAGAAAGCTCGTGGATTTGTGTAAAATAATATCTTAATTTGTGTTCTGAAGATGAATGAAGATCTTACGGGTTTGGAACAACATGAGGGTGAGTAATTAATGACAGAATTTTCATTTTTGGGTGAACTATCCCTTTAATGTTTTGTTATATTTGATGTGTCAGGCTTTTATAGCCCATACAGTAACTTCGAAAAAAGTTTATTCAGAGGCTCAAACTGAGCAAAAATCGTAATAGGCCTATGTCTTAGTAAGATGACTTATAAATGTTCATTTTGGAATATTACGAACAATTTAAAAGTTATGCTTATGTTTACTTTTTAAAAATGATCAAAGATTTCTCAGCAAAAAGACGTGTACCACAACCTGAATGTGGACATTTTTAGAATTATACTGAAGGGCCTTTTACTTCTTTCTTCTTGTAGCTCTTTAATTCTTGACATAGATTCACTACTTCTCACTTTAACAAGAGTTCAGTGTTAGTAGCTGAGCTGAAGGGGATATTTAAAAAAAAAAACATTGATTGATTGATTTATTTATTTTTCCCAGGTGGATTGCCAAATCCCAAAGGAATGCTTACTGAGAAACTCCCTGATTGGCTTCTAAAGTACACAGAGAAAATATCGGCTCTTGGAGCTTTTGCTGGAAAGACAGCTAATCACGTGCTTGTAAATGAATACAAGCCTGGGGAGGGAATTATGGTAAAGAGAGTGCATTACCTTTTAATTTCCTGTAGTTATAATTTTAAACACACCTATTTTCATTTTAACCTTCTTTCCCCCTTTCTCAGCCTCATGAGGATGGACCACTGTATCACCCCACAGTAACAACTATCAGTCTGGGTGCTCATACACTTCTGGATTTCTACAAACCTGTTTGTCAAATTCAGGTAGCAGCAGACAAACTCAGGCAAACAATCAAACTATCAAACACAAGCGCACCAGTCTCTTAACGTTCTCTTCCTCTCCCTGCAGTCTGAAATTCCTCAAACAGAAGAAAGGCGCTACACGCTATCACTGTTGGTACAACGAAGAAGTCTGCTGATTCTCCAGGATGACATGTACAAGCTTTATCTGCATGGTATTCAGGGAGTTTGTGAGGATATTTTGTCAGAGCATGTGGTGAATCTCTCATCAGCGGGGGCTCAGGTGGGGGACACGCTGCCCCGTAGCACCAGAGTCTCTCTTACCATTCGCCACGTTCCCAAAGTCATCCGGGCCAATTTGTTGCTTGGCAAGAAGTAACACATTCAGAGACTTGCCTGAACTTTGAACCAGGAAAACAGGTCATACATGTTTACACCCTCTAAGCAAAGTGTGGAAATGCAATACAATACATAAGTGTCTACAACATATTATTGTACACGCAGAGCATTAGTGTCTGTAAGGATATAGACTATAGATACCTTACTGTGTGGCATGTATGAGACAGTCTTTGAAATATTTGTCCTCTTTAAGCATAAAGGTCTGCAGGGTTGTCTAATCTTGTACAACAGATCTACATTGACCATTTTAGCGAAAAGATAATAAATGGGTGTTTTACAACATGAATAAATTGCTGTATTTATGCACTGTTGTAATTTATATATTTTTTTTACGCATTTGTATAATCCTGTACCAGTCTGACATGCAAACTAGAACTCGTCGCTCAGGTGTTAAGTCTTCCCCTCCCAAAATTCTTGGAAATATGGGCAGGTCTTTTTCTACGCTGTTTGCGTATTGTTCTTGTGAGGGTTGGTGGTTTGACTCTGGCATTACGCCGTTTGCGTAACTTATTTTGGAATCCGCGTATCCAGTCAGATGCGCGCTGCACTGCTGTGTGACAGACGACAGTTTACATTACCTTCCGCTGCTAACTGGTGAGTTTAATCTTTCTACGCCCTTAACAGCGAGATAAAAACATCTTTACACGTGTAGCAGCAAAAATATTGTGCGGTAAATTCATGTTAGGTACGATTTTTCCTTGTTTAGTGCGGAGTCATGACGGGTAGCTAGTTTAGCGTGTTAGCATGTTTTACTCGCATCCAAATTTAGTTAAGCATCTAATAATACGTTCATGCTTGATTGCTCAGATTATTACTTAAATGCCAACCTTTTTTTAAGAGGACTAACAAATGCTGTTATCAGGAGTAGATTTCTGCTGCCAACACTAACAATCAGCATAATTACGCCGTGTAGTTCGTATTTAAAGCGATCTGAAAAGTTGAAAACGCCCCTGAATTACCCCTACACTCTCAATCTGTTTCAAACGGTTATCTAAGAGTATTTTAATGCCAGTTTACATGCTTCGCTTTGAAACTACGATTTTTTTTTTTAACCTGCGGTTTAATTAGTGTGGGTGGTGGATGGACGGGGGACATATTTGTAGTAGGTGTGTCCGCATCGAGTCAACACTGAGATGATTGACATTCACCCCCAGTGTGCTCACATTTTTGTATTAAACCTTTCAACAAACGTGACATTTTAATATTGATTGTGTTGCTATTAATAATGTGTATTCATTGATTTAAGTTTGGTTTGCGCAGTTAGTGACAATATAGTATATGTATATACGTATATACATACACTTATACAGAGATCAAAATTAGAGAACAATCCATAAATCCTTGATTTTCTCTGAAATATTGTTAATCTTCATCACTCAAAATGTAAAGGAATATTAGCTGTAGGTCTACCACTGTTCTACTAACATGTTTTACAAAAAAACCAAGGCATTTCAACAAAAACCTTTATTTTGTGGAAAAAGCAGTGATGAAAATTAGAGAACAGTAACCACTGTAGCACAAAAGAAGATTACAGCTAAAATTTTGGAGAGTTACAGCTGTCAAAAATTAGTAGGAAGCAGTGCCGACCCGTCCAACAGGCCTGGGGCCCCGCCTTAAAAAGGAGGGCCCCGTGGCCGCGAGGTTGTCAATTAAATTTCAAAGTGTGTTGGACTTGAAGCGGTGCTGACAGATGGGTGTTTGACATCGAAGTACCGCGAGAGCTATATACTAATGGACAGCTCTGCATGCTTTCCTATCCTATTGCAGTACTTTAATGTCAAACACCGATGGATCTGCAGCACCCCTTTAAGTGCGTTTAAAAACAATTATTGACATTTTTTTCTCCAAATTCAGTTCATTACATCAGTGAGTGTTTGAAATAACTTTCTTTTGTGATCTGACATGGTTTCATATCACATAGCTAATGAGGCAAAATCATTTTATAATATTCTATACAGTGATATGTCAATTAGCATTGCATTATAAATATACATTATGCAAATAAAAATACCTGAGATGGCTTGAAGAACAGAGATACACCATTTAGTCACAATCTTATGTTTAATGTCTTCATTCTTCATCAGTTAAAACGTCCTATCTGTGTTTTATTCAGCTACTGCAGCGATAGCATATGCCTTTGTCCATATTAGGGATTTCCTCCAACATGATTTTTCTGAGTTTTCATTTTATGATTTTTTCACTAATGGTTTTACTCATGAGGGTTCCCTCTGTCTACCATTATGAATGAAACAGCTACAGCTACTCACTAGCCTACACCTTATTTAGGGTAAAAATAGGCTAAATAATACTTCTAAGTTTTTCTCCAGTGTAGAGGAGTTTGCTGTGCCTGTTTGTAGATCTGCACAATTTGGCCAAAAAATGTGTTGTTTTTATATATCAACATGACTACTAATAATTCTGATTATAGTTATAAATAAATAAAACATTAAACAAAGTAATAGTTATTGATAATGATTATTATTAATATATTATACAGAAAACTGCAGCATGACCTGTTAACATGCAGGAGGCCTATAACTATAATTGTTTAGAAAGGTCTAAGGATTTAGGCTATTATAAATGATTATGATTAAAAATCATTAACAGTAATTTCATAATTTTTGTCAGGAAATTTATGCATCCACTAAGAAAGAAAAAAACAAACTTGGTGTTCTTTATAATTTCTGGAAAATCAAGAAAAAGTTTATCTGAAAACTTTTCTAGTTACAGTTCAGATTTTGTGTGCAGATTTTGTTGGTTCAGATTTTGGAATTGAAATGAAAGAATGATGGAGAGATTAAATTGAAATTGTAGTAGAAATGGAATCCAAATGGTAGGCCTATCTTTATGGAGCCGAAAAAAAGGATGTTCTGACTGCTATACATAGCTTAATATTTATTGCTGCAGTATTTGTTTTATAAATGCAGTGATGCCCACGATCACAGACAGACAGACTTATCATATGTTTAAATTGCTATGACAATTTTTACACTAGTGGGGCCTATTGTCATTATCTTGCCTAGGCCCCCACAACCCTACGGGCCGGCACTGGTAGGAAGTGTAGAATCCCTTGCTTTGAATAGCTTCAGCACATCTGCAGCCGCCAGGACATCACACTGTGCTGGTGTGATCTTGATCCACTCCTCTTCCACTCTCTTTCATAGTTTGGTAGTTGTAGTGGGTTTCTTAGCCATAACTTTGTTGCCAGAGAATTTTAATCGGGTTTAGATTAGGACTCTGGGCCCGCCATTTCATTATTTAAATGTTCTTAGCTTCAAGGAACTGCTTTAAGCCCCGTTCACACTAGCAATGACTTTTGTCACTGCATGTCGCCAGGGGCTGGCGACGAGGTCGCAGGTGAGCATTCCCACTACTGGTTGCCTTGACAGCGAATCAGGTTTCTTGCTGCTAAGTACAAACATTTTGGAGGCAAAAGACTAAATATAATCTAAATCTAAATTAAATCCATACATACAAACAAAAATGAATGAGAAACAGAGCCTACTTTCTTCCATTGCGTAAGTTTATCTAGGGCTGAGAGCAAAACAATCACATGAGCTCTACCGTCTTCTTTCCTATTGGCTGCCGCTTCCAAAAGTCGCTCTTCATTTGCATAAAGTTGAAGGATTCTGAACTTTGTCGCGTCGCTGGACTCGCCCCATCCTGTCGCTATCGCTCGCTGTCGCTCGTGTCGCCTGGGTTCGGGCCAAAATTCAGAACTCGGAGCCCTCCCCCCGTACAGCACGCCAAATACGTATAAACTTTACTCTGTTTATTATATGTAAGTGTGAACTCGTGAAAATATCTTATGTAGATGTTTTATTCTGCACTTCAAAATATGCTAAAAAAAAACAGCCCTTCTGCTCCTGTTAGGATAATTTCAAATAGGACTTAGCAGTGACCTTGAAATTTAGAAAACCGTAGGTATGTCTAATTTTGATTTCCACTGTATGTGTGTGTGTTTGTTGTATAACAGTTATATCGCTCTTCTTCCTTTTAGGTAGTGACTGAACCATTTGTGCCACAAGATGTTTCTAGCCAAGAAACTTATTGGAGGCATTATTGATGTGGTCAGGTGAGGCAATATTTCACTACAGACTCTTTCTTTTTTTTCTTCAGTACATAAGCCAGTTTATATTATACTGCCATAGGGCTGCAAGATTAATCGAATGCGATTATCATGCACATCTTGTCAGTAAAGCTGGTTCTGTGATTAGTAGTAAATCTCTATGACCTGCTTTCAGATGGAGCAGCGTTTACTACACAGAGCCGTAGTTCTCTGACAAACTACGCAAAAAATCGCAGATGATATAATCGTACAATTATGAAATCGAAGAAATCGTTCACGATAATGACAGCTGTTTGCATAACTTCTCAGTGAACTACGTCTCTATGTAGTAAATGCTGCTCCATGTAAAAGTACGTGAAAATACCACATTTAATAACATGTTTTTACTCCAAACTCACTTCATAACGTCAATTGAGTAAGAAATAAATCCTTCTGTGAGATGATGTGGCTTCTTACGCAGAATAAGGCACACAACGTATTATTTCTTAGTATTCTAAACGTATTATTTCTTAGTATTCAACGTATTATTTCTTAGTATTCTAAACAGCGATAAAAGCTATGTCGATTACATTTACATTTACATTTATGCATTTAGCATTGCATTATAGATTTACTTTATTATAATGAAAATTATAATCATAAGAACGCAGATAAACCATATATTGCCGTAGTCATGTGTTAATTAGTCACGTTGAATCAATGAAGGCAGTTAAATCTTCTGTTTATTCAGCTGCAGCAATAGCCATTTCCTGGATTTCTTCTGCTGGGCGTATTTGGAGTTTCTGCGCGAGAGCGCCCTCTGGCCTTTGGATGGAGACTTACTACTGATCACAGAACCGTGCTTCACTGAAAGATACGGATGACAATCACAGCTTCTGTCTAATTGCGATTTCGATTTAATTTTGATTTATCGTGCAGCCCTATACTGCCATTTTAATTCATATGAGTACTTTGTGGGATTGTAGTTCATTCCTTCTTAAAATATGTTAAGGACACAGTCATATAACTTTGTCTTTATCCTGATTTTTTTCCCCTGATTTTTATTTTATTTTTTATTTTTTGCTTCAAATCAATGGTTGTACAGTTGCGATTCATCTCAGAGCTTGTTGGTTTGGTTTGTGGTTTACAAACTCTGTATAGAAGAATTGTTTAAAATCCCTTTAATCCATAGAAAATGCATGGGAATCAAAGCCCTTTAAAAAGCCAGTGGTCACTGTTGCATTGAGACCCATTTAATTTTAATTATAATTTTTAATAATAATTTATAATCATATAATATATAATATTTGAGAAATTTGAAATCATTCGAAAATGTAAAAAATAAATGTGTAAAATAAACTTATTTATACTTTAGATAACTTCTGGATTCTGTAATCCTATTATAGTATTTTTCACAAATAAAGAAATAATTAAAAATATATAAATAAAAAGGAAGTAAACACTGTAACCAACAAGGCAGGTAATCTGGAAAGTTTGTGTGCATTGGTAATCTTTTTTTTTTTCTTTTTCAACTAAAGCCAAGGTAACACTCATTTTACATACAAGCACACAGTGAAAATGACATGAATATGATAGTGGGCAAATAATGTGCAGCTTAGTGTGGACTAGACAGACTTCTATCCATATTAGACAGAACTGTTAAACAATGAGAGCAAACAATGAAAAGGAAGAACGTGAGCGCTGTGAGCTCAGGCGCTGCCATTCTCAGCACCGTCAAAATAAAAGTCTCGAACATATCGGACAAACAGACAAACTTATCGGCCGATGCCGATATTTGAAAAATGCTAAATATCGGCTGATATATCGGTTGACCACTAGCTGTAATGGTGTTATATGTGTTTATTCATGAGATGTTAATACTAAACCAGAGTGTACTTATACAGCTGTGACTTCTTGTGTATGTGAAGTTGATATGAAAGCATAACTTTGCCTTCTTATCTTGTTTCCACAGCAATATTGACCCTGGCCAGTTTGTGCCTTCAGATCCTGTGAGTAACAGGAGCTCTCACTGTAGTGTTATACATAAGTGTGTCTGATGCTTGTTGTCAGTCATCTCTGACCCATTTAAAAATAAAAGAGCCAATGTGTACACGCAGTATAATTTATCTGCATTATTGCTGCAGAATTCCTTTATTTTTTTGAATTCTTTGAAAAGTGATTAATTAATGGAAAGAAATATATGGGCCCATAGTTTTGCCACTCAGTAATCATTTGGGATATTTATTTACTCTATAATTTTTACAATAAAAAATAGATAAATTAATTGAAAAATCAATCAAACAATCAATTATCAGCATGTAAATATATAATAAATTAAAATAATCAATTAAAAAATAATCTGTTTTTTAATAAAAAATGTAGATAAATAATTCAAAATACATATTATTATTATTATTATTATTATTATTATTATTAGATATACAAATTTACCAATTATTGATATAGAAATAATGATTAAACAATGAAGTTGTTTGTTGATAAACCGATAATTGGGCAATAGACAAACTGAGAAAATGCATTTATGATCACTTTGTAATCACATTAAAAATAGCTATAGCTAAATACTTAATATTGTGTCAGTAATTTGATTTTATATATCTACATTTTTATACATTGATAATGTTTGTATATCAAATTGAATATAAATCTGTGGTAAAGAAAAACTATTTATGCACATGCTAATTGCTCTGTCTCTGTTGATTTATAATTAACCGATTTATCAATTTCTTAAAAGATTATGGAGTGTCACATATTTGACCCTTGTAATGATATAGCTGTATGTTCTTGCTAAAAACTGAGCTAGAGAAACACCATGTAGCGTTATCTAATATAATGCCTTTTTTTTTGATGTTTCAATAAATAAAGCAAACTGCTAAATATTCATGGAAGTAATGTCTGTATCTTAAAGATGCTGTAGAGTAAAGCACATTCTGTCATTATGTCAGCTAGAGAGTCACTGTATTGCTTAGTCAAAATATGAGTGATTGAGAGTTCTTACAACATTAAGAACATTTGCATTAGGGATGTGCTTATAAAGTCAGTGGATTTTTTATGTGTGGAGAAAAAATTATGTGCATTTGAGATGCTGATAATATTGCCATCCCTCCCCAGCCCCCACCCCGCAGACCGCTGGCTTATGCTGAGGCCAATGAGTCTGAAGAAGAGAAACAGTTCCGCAAAGTGTTCAAGCAGCTCGCTGGCGAAGTTAGTATTAGACAAACAAGTATTCATATATACACCAATACATACATTAAACACTGGCTATCGTAAACATTTCCTTTGGTTTCAGGACATGGAAGTAAGCCCCAATGAACTGATGAATATCCTCAACAAAATCATTTCCAAACGTGAGTGGTATATGTGTGTATATGTGTGTGTAGCCTGATGCCTGCTGCTATATGATGCTGATTCTCTCTGCCCTGTGTGTTATTGCAGATGGTGATCTGAAGACAGATGGCTTTACCATTGAGTCATGTAGAAGTATGGTGGCTGTCATGGATGTATCCTGCCTCATTTGATCTGAACACTTGTTCTAACACAAACCAACAAAGATTTTGCTTTTTTCACAGTGATTTTAGTAGAAGATCTATTACAACAATTCTGGTGAATACTGATAAGGCGATAAATATTGTCATGGCAGATAACATGTAAATGGCTGTATAATTTAAATAAAAATAAAACATAAAATCAGTCATTTTAGATCAGAGGTGTCTAAAGGGCCAGTGTCCTGCATAGGACTACCTGGAAGTTTCCAGTCAGTCTGAAGACAACCTATTTTAGATGCTACGAGTGAATTTAGGCAACACAACATTATAATGTACAGTATGAAAGATAGATATTAAGTGACATCTAATGTAATATAAATTAACCAATGAATATCCAGTATCGACCAATACCATAAGTCTTTGAGGCTGACGTTGAGATTGTTTGACGGTGTTTGATCTTGACACTGCGCTCCAGAGTGACAGCACAGGTAAACTGGGCTTCCATGAGTTTAAACACCTCTGGAACAACATCAAGAAATGGCAGGTGAGTAGAAGATGTAACGCCACAGCTGGAAGATTAGCCTTTGTGTGATTTTCAAGTAGAGTTTTAATTTACTAAGCTGTGTATTTGTTAGTTGCTGTGTTTTGGTCTATTCATATTGCTGATTAAAGAGTTACATGTTTTGCTATGACTGTACAACAGAAGCTCTGTATTAAGACTAAATAGATTGATGACTGAAACAGTGAGACATCAGGATAACCCAGTTAACATAATAAGCTCTCTGTTTTATAGGGAGTTTATAAGAGTTATGACAGCGATCGCTCAGGAACTATTGGAGCAGATGAGCTTCCAGCTGCCTTCAGAGCTGCAGGTAAACACCCACTGTGCATCACATTAGCACCATCTGTACTGGCGTTACATTAATAAATCTCAATTAATGCATTCTTTAGGGGATCAGCATGTATATTTAAATGTCTTATTAAGATAGCATGAGAATTGAATTGGTGAAAATAAGATCTTTGACAATATTAGTCCTATGTGGGAACTGGGCTCTGAACAACGCTGGTAATTCACCGCTGACAAGATGGACTTTTAATATAATTTGGCTGTCTATGCCATTTAGTCATTTAGCAGACGCTTTTATCCAAAGCGACTTACAAATGAGGACAACAGAAGCAATCAATTGTAGTATTAAAACAACTAAAACAGATCCAAAACTAAAAGCTAATGCATACAACAAAATTTCAAAACTTAATATTTAAATGAAAACAAAAAAAAATAAAGCTAAAAACAATTAAAAATATTAAAGAACAAAAGGTATAAGAGTATAATAATGATTCTAACATAACACTAAGCCAAACACCAAAAACAACTACATGTGTATGCACAACCACACACACATACATATACATATATAAATATATATATATATATATATACACACACACACATTTATAAATTCAATACATATATTATTTCATTTCCATTTAGTTTGTTGAAGTACTAAAATAACTCAAATTAAATAAAACTAAAACTTAATAAAAAACCTATACAGACATAATAAAAAAACTAATAAAATGACAAACATTCCAACTTTAACTAAAATTAATATAGATAAGTACAAATCAAACTACATTAGTTTATCAATAATCCTAAAAAAAATAACACTGAGCCAAACACACGTGCAAGTAGTAGGAAAGAGGAGAAATAAAAAGCGATACTTATATTATTATCTACTATGCTGTAGAAATGATGCCATGACGACTAGAAAAAAACACAGAAAGAGCTGTGGTCTTATCTTTTGCCAAAAAATTTGAGAAACTACAGCACCCACAATGCACAACCATGGGTGGTGATACAAAAATGTAGTTTTAACAGTAGTCCTGGAACTGTCAAAAGTCTGCAGACTTTAGCTGAAATATAAAACAGGAGATCTGGGTACAAGTAACATGGAGAAAGAGTACACAATATTCATTTACATATGACATTGTAATAATACAAAGCAGGTTGACAATTAATTATACGTGCAATGTGGTGATCACATTTGAACTTTGTTCATCCTCTAAATCATTTTCTGTCTCTTGTAACTCTGACAGGTTTCCCTTTGAATGATCAGCTCTTTCAGATGATTATTCGCCGGTATAGCGATGAGAGCGGAAACATGGATTTTGACAATTACATTGGTTGCCTTGTGAGACTTGATGCCATGTGCCGTAAGTTGATTCTAGAAAGTTTTAATGAAGGAAAAAATATTATTTTGTTTATAGTTTTAGCAGAGTGAATTAATTTCTTTCTTGAGTACAATAAAGTAGAGTGAGGAAAGAAAATGCAGAGGAAATAAGGGAGTAACAGGATCTGGAAATGTATACGCTGACTTCTATCTTGTTTTCTTTAATCTAAAAGATGGCTTGTTTAGTAGCTATTTAATAAAATGACAGCTACAGTGTTAACTTAATGTTCACTCTTAAGATATGCAGGCACTTTATATAAGTTTTGTGCCCTGTAGTCAGTGTCTGCTTTGAAGCCATGTGCTAGTGTACAGCTGGAGTTGAATGATGACTCAGCTTGCACACACAAGCACTACAAGTTTCTGTCCAATAAAATGCTTTCTAAAATGAGAATTCCCCCTCCCCCAGTGCCACACGTCTCTGACTAGCAATGGACCCTTTTCACAAGACTGTGATGACTTGCTAAATGGTCATCAGCATTGTAAATCCTTGAACATTTTATATATATATACATATATATATGTGTATGTATATATATGTGTGTGTATATATATATATGTATGTATGTATATATATATATATATATATATATATATATATATATATATATATATATATATATATATAATTTTTTAAATTTTTTTAATGTATGTACATTTATAACACTATAATTTGTATTACATCACCTTTGTATCAAATTACAAAAAAAACAAAAAAACTAGTTAATGGTGCTAATGTGAGGTTGTTTCTAATGCGGCATCTATGGGAGGGATGGTAAATTTGACATCGCTCACTCTTCTAACTGCTGTTATCAGTCTCTCTCAATTTTTTTACTTTTAAATTCATGAAAACATTGTCGTGGAGTTTTCTTTTGCTATTTGTGCAAATGGGAATGCAAAAAATATATTTGTGGTACTCTCCCATTCACTGCTCTTCAAGTTAACACAACTATGACAACTTCTGCTGCTGAGAAACCCGGAAATGTGAAAAAGGTCCATAGCAAGTATCAAAACTGTCTGGTGTAACCTAAAGGCTATTGGAACATGTCAAAACAAGAAAGAAAACATTGTTCTTTAATACATTTTCATGCATTTTTTAAAGGTAGCTGTTGAAGAATTGAGGGTATTTTGTCAAATTTACTCAATTCAATTACTTCTTGCTCCCCCTGCAGGCTTTGGGAAATTTTTGTTATTTTGTTAATTCTTTGAGTATGTAAATTAAAGAGATCAAATTTACGAAGTCTAAAAATCCAGTAATTTTGGAGTTAAATGTTTTTAAGCACAGTTTTAATAAATTCTCGTTTTAGACTCTGGGATGTCTCTTTGGATCTGAAAGTTAAAGTGTGTTTGCGTAGTGTATATGTATAAATTATCTTTTAAAGCTTGGAAAAAATGTGATTTTAAGCCTTTTAGTTGTGTCAGTAAATTTATACAGAATAAATGAAATTATTCTTTAATTAATGAAGCATTAAAACATTGACTCATGTCGTATGTTGACACCAGGTGCCTTCAAGACCCTTGACAAAGACAATGATGGCACAATCAAGGTCAATGTTCAGGAGGTAAGAAAATCTTGACATTCTCTTAAAATTAGTATCAGATTTACTGAGGATAAAATGTTCTGTAATATGTAATTATAAAATAAACTCTCTCTTCACAGTGGCTGCAGCTGACAATGTACTCTTGAGTGATGTGAAGGCCTGCAATCAGTTCAGTGCTTATATGCAATAATGACTTTGTGCTTTACACTCCTCTCTCTCGCTCTCTCTCTCTTGTTTCTCACACAGTATAGCACTAATTCCAGAGAAACACCAGCATGAAGCTGGTCAACCACTGGGGTTATGTGGGTCACTTCACTATGCCATTTTCTTTCTCTACAAGTTTTACTTTTACAATTTTTTTTAAGTGCGTTTAGCCCATTAGTACCATTGTTCAACAAAAAAAAAAACTAACCAAAGAAAGAAAATTACAATAAATGTGACATAGAAAATTAACAAATATGCTCTAATGAAGAGTCTAGGTGCAGTCACAAATATGCAAAACTGTATTACGTATTCATGTCAGTTGGTGCCATTTGTGCATGAAGCCAATGGGAGATAGAAGGGATAAAAAAAAAAATGCCACGAATTCATCATGAAAATCTGGTGTCAAATGCAATTTTATATTAAATAAAAAGTATAAAGAGATAAACTTGTCTGTGTTTTTTCATCAATTTGATTATTGATTAATTTCATGATCGATGTATGTTTTGTTGCAGTAATATTTTTTCATTGTTTTGATATATTACATATCCGGCATACATTTAAATCCAATAGCTATAAATAAAACCTAAACGTATTCATAAGAACGCGAAATGTTCAGCTGATGGTCCATTACCGTCAGTTTTATCTAAAGCGTGAGTACTGCACATAGACGGGGTTAGAGAGCAGCAGCGCCACTGAGACAGCAGCGGTCAGACCTGGTAACTGCACACACCCTTCTACGCCACGGAGAGCAGGCGAGCAAGTGCGCAGGCGCAGCGCATACGCTGCTTTCTACGAAGTTTCTGGACATCTGGGCGCAACGCAAAATATTGATTACGTTTGACCACTCAGAGGTATTTATGACACGCTTCTGCAGTCTTAAAGTACTTTTATATGCTTACGGCGTTTCAGGAGTTTACAAACTGACCGATAAAGTGACTGTGATGGCACATATCGTGTAAAATAGCTAGCTAGCTTAAATAGCTAGACAGTGATGATGTAGGTAATAAGAAAATGAGGGCGAAATTTGCTTCCGCATCCAAGCGTTTTGTTTCGTTATGATAAAAATGATATTCTGAGTAGAAAAACATGAATTATGCGTACTCGACGACAGTTGTGTGCTGCTTGGGCATGCTTGTGTTTGGTTTAACGTTAATTCAGTTGCTTTACAGCGACGGCGCTGCTTCTCGGCACAAAGACTGAACGCGTGATCGTTGTGTCGATGTATTTATGTAACTACAGCTTTAGTCCACCTCAGTGGAAACATGCGCTCGTGTTTTACAGTGAGCCAGTGAATGAATGAATGAGTGAATGAGCCGGTGGTTTAGTTGCTCTTCCTTCTGTCACATTCATCATGTGTTAAGATCATCTTGTAGTTGGCAATCAAGTGAATTATTGATGTTAATAATTAATGTGAACTATTTGCCCTCACGGTGACACTGATGTTCACTGCATGCTCACCTTACAGAGGGAGACAGATCTTTAGTTTAGTTGTACGTGATTTAAGAGACATGTGACAAAACATATCTCAACTTTGAATGCCATTAGTTTTTTTAAATGGCAACGTTTCCACTTTGATATTAATCAGAAGTGATCGCTTAAATGTCTATATAATAATAATTATAATAATAACAGTTGTAAATAGATAAGTAAAATGAAGTGAAAGACTCTTCCAATATTTTATTTTCCGTAAGTGTTGAATTTTATAGTTTTATTTAGATATTTTTAAATAATTGCTATATATTTGGTGTTATGGCCATGTTGTGTCAATTCTGCAACACAAATTGTAGTAAAAAAATAAATAAAACTGTTGTAGATAATTTCTCACATTTTAAGTAGGCTCTAGAACACAAGTAAATGTTTCTTGCGTTTAACCATGTAAAGCCTGACATATAAAATATTAGTCTGGGGAAGAAAAAAAAAATGTGTATATATATATATATATATATATATATATATATGTATGTATATGTGTGTGTGTGTGTGTGTATAGATATATTTTATTTTTTTAATGGAAATGTTTTATCAAACTTGGAGAAAAAAAACAAAAAACAAAAAGGAGGAAACACCTCCTTTTATTATTTAAAAAAAGCAATTTGGTGCAGATATTGATATTTATATGGCCAAAAAGTAAGATTAAATTCAAGTATTGTACAGTGCAGGTTGTAGAACTAATTGAATGGCAGGTTGTTTTTTAAAATGTCATTTCTACACTGAACACAGACTCCCCCTAGCTGAAGAGAGTGATATTCTGCTGTGAAGATGTCTGTGTCTTCGCTCTACCTCAAACAAGACAACATGGTGCGCTTCAAGAGGAGAAAGGCACGTTTCTCCTTCAGTGAAGTCCACATCCTGCTGGACGAAGTGCGGAAGAACCGCCACATTGTTGTGGGTGAGTTTTACCTCCTTCTGACAAGCAAAAGTTCACTTAGTTCAGCAAAGCACCAGTAATTTTAGTTGTCCCTGTAAAACCAATAAACAGTAAATGAAAATGTTCCAATACTTTTGTATTTGTGTGCATAGGTAAGTTTAACGCCGGCGTTCCCTCTGACGTGAAGCGCAGGAAATGGGCTGAGATCACGGCACGTGTTAATGAGATTGGAGAGTGTGACAGAGAGATCATGGAGGTGATCAAGAAATGGTCAGACCTTAAATGCGATACGAAACGTAAAGTGGCTGCCCTGAGGACCGGTGCTTCGGTGTCCCTAAGATTGGCACGGTCCAATATTGAACTTTCCCCGATGGAAGTCATTGTGGAATCCATCCTTGAACTGGACAAGAGACCGTGGGAAGCGACACAGCGGTCCAGATCTCGGAGTCACGGTGACGATCAAGAGCCTGTGGGTGAGGATGAGGAAGAGGAGGATGGAGGGTTTATGGGGATGGGGTCAGTCAACAGTTCCCCGAGCAGAGGAATGGATGTGGGAGGAATGCCTGCTACTACAAGTGGATCTGGGGGTGAGATGCAGTATGACAGCGCCAAAACAGGAGGAGGTAAACAAACTCAAAATATTCAAGTTGGATCATATTAAAATCATATCAATCTTTTTGGATCATATCAAAAAATGGGATCATATTAAGAATTTTCAATAGATTTAGAGCTTCAGTGGATAATTATCCCTGATGTTTAATAATGACCAATAAACCATGTTTTCAGAAGCTACACTACTGTTATAAAGTTTGGGGTTCGTGGGACTTTTTTGAAAGAAGTTTCTTACGCTCATCAAGACTTATTTATTTATTCTATCAAAAAAAAATACAGTAAAACAGTAATATTATGAATTATTATTATTATTATTATTATAACAATTTAAACTAACTGTTTTCTATTTTAATATTTAAAAATGTAATTTATTCCTGTCATAGCAAGGCAGAATTTTCAGCAGTCTTTACTTCAGTCTTCAGTGTCACATGATCCTTCAAAAATCATTGTAATATGCTGAAACACTGAAAAAGTTATACTTAATGAAAAACTTTTTCAGGATTCATCTTTGATGAATAGAAAATTCCAAGAACAGCACTTATTTAAAATATAAATATTTTGTATTATACATGTTTTTACTATCACTTTTGATCAGTTTGGTCACATGCATGCTTGCTTAATACAAGTATTAATTTCTTCCAAAAAAATAAAAAAAATAACCTGAGCCCTGATAACAGTGACCCCTGATTTTTCCATTACGTTGTAAATTGAATTTCTGTAAAAAGTGTGAATATTACAAAAACAATTTACATATAAAGCAATAATTTCATCCCATCTGTTCAAAACAAAAAATCTCTTCTAGGGAAACTGACGTGAAAGGAAGTTGTAGCCCCTGGGGAATCCACAGTTGCTATTTTAATAAATATAATACATTACTTTTTAAAGCAAGCAGACAAAACTCTGATGAATGTCATGTTTGCTGGTAGATGCCTTATGTCTGATATTAACAACATGTCATACAGTTCTGGACGGTAAATGTAGCCAATCATTTCGATGGCAGGCTTTATCTCCAGCGTAGACTTTTCTTTCTTTTTTTTTCCAGTCACGTGACTTGAGGCAAAGTCACATGATGTTTTTGATGCACATTTTTTTCTCTATAAGCTCTATAAAAGCTTTATAAAAAAATTATACATATATTTGTGTGTATGTGTCTATCAAAAGCAAATGATCATATGATGTATACTGTTTACTTGTTTGATCACAGATCCCGAATCCCACTTAGACTCAGATGAGGACAACCGTGACCTCTTCCCATCATCCTCTATGGCATCTGTCACTAACTCATACTCTGAGGAGGATGGAATTGCAACTAGAGGCAGTGCTGGACACGTTTCCTCAACAGCCCCCGCTTCTACTAAAAGACCCATGTCTTTCTCAGGGGTGGAGCCAGACAGTTCACGTGAGCAGTTAGTGCACAGTGCAAGCCTCAGCGTGCAGGAGCAGCACACCGCTAATGCTCTTCTAGCCACCGTCTCTCGTTCGCTTGAGCTCCTTTCAGAGTCAGTGCAGCAGCTAGCAGAGACGCAACAGGAGTTTGCACGAGAATCACTGCAGCTACAGAGGGACACCGTGCAAGTGTTGCGAGATTTTGCCTCCGGCACGCTAACAATACTGCAGGAAAAGGTTAACGGCAAACCTGCATTGTGAAATTTGTGTTTAGCAATCAAATGAAGAGACAGTGTGTGACGCATTGTTGATATGATGATGGCTACAAATGTTGTGTGATATAGACAGACACACCTTCTCACTGGAACCTTGGTGACCATCAGAGGGCACAATGTCAGGGTGTCAAAATACTGTGATTAATTGCAAAGACAAAGACGACTATTTTAGAAGACGCTTTTGTTGTTTTCATATATTAACATTTGTCCCTAGTCTCTGTTTATCAATAGGACAGACTTTTGGTGAAGTGCAAACAATAGTGTGACCACAAAGGGATTTTGTTTGTGCCTATAGTAATATCACACAACCCCAACAAGACTACAATCCACACAACAACCACACAATCCACAACAGAATATAACTTTTTTTCTTCATTCACCGATTTGGGATTATTGCAATTCAACAGTTGTGAGGATATTGACAGGACTGACACTGATGTATACATTTTATGTAACATCCGTCGACGAGTTAAAGGGATAGTTCACCCCAAAATGAAAATTCTGTTATCATTTTCTCACCCTTATGTCGTTCCACACCTGTATGACTTCCTTTCTTCTGCAGAACACAAAAGAAGAGATTTTGAGGATGTTGGTAACCAGTTTTGGTGACCATTGATGTACATTTTATGGAGAAAAAAAAAAAAACTGAGACATTTCTGATGACAGACAAGGCATTTCAAGTCATTGTTTAAAAATCCTGTAATTGGTCATGATATTCTCTTGGTTGTTATGAGAATGAGGTGTACTTGTAGCAAGTTTATCGTCCTAATGCTGCTGCAAAGAGTGTGTTCTGTTTACTCACAGACACGTTTCATATTTATTACAACTCTGTGAGAGACAATGCTTCTGTGAAATTTGATGTTATTAACTTTCATGGATATGAAACATTATATATACACGAATACAAGAAACATTATATAGACACAAGTATATGCAGTCACATTTAATGGTGTTTAAGGATAACTCAAACTTTTCGAAGACCAGTATACAGTGTAAAATAAGGTTTGAGGCATCTGGATCTCATATTTCATCTATCTTTCTAAATTCGTTTTTTCCTATGCTTGTATACATTGATTTAAGAAAGTGGGACAAATGTACATCTTCAGGAACTGAATTTCATATTCGAAGCGTTTAATACTGTTGTTTTGTCACTAGAGGGCAGTGTGTCTTTTAATTTACACACAAGATAGTCCTCAAATGGTTATTTTTCTGCACGTGTTTCTTCAAAGTCATTGGGTTTTCCAGCAGTTTGAGTTTTGTGTGTGTGTTTGGTTTCTAAATGAAAACAGCTCCATAGTGAGCCAGATATTTCAATAAATTTTAATTGAAAGTTTGAATTGAAAGTTTAGTGTGTATTTTAAGATCTACTAATTTTGTTCCTTTTTGGACACACATTTTTGTGTCTATACTATGTATTGAAATAGTGACAGGAACACCCAGTTTCTCAGTGGAAGTGTTAGGCAGGAGTGAAGGAGAAGTGATTCAAACTCAAGCATTGTTCTCCGGCTCTCCAGGGCTGAAGAGCTCTGCTTAAACAGCTGCTGGTGCGCACGCGTGTGTGTGTGTGTTTCTGATGCCGTGTGGTGTTGGGTGTGTGTGCTGATGTAGGGCTGTGATTGAGAATGCTTTATGCGTGTGTAAGACGGCAGCTGGTAGCCCTATTGTGTGGTTAGGGAACTCTGCAGAAGAAAAAAGTATTGTATTGTGTCTGTCTGCAGATTGTGAACATGTCTGTATAGTGTACCATTCATTCATCATATAGCCCATCTAATGGACAGCACACCGGATACACAATAATAGGTTTTGTTTTCAGATTAGGTTATATTAAGCTGCTCTTTTTTTTTGACATTTGGGTCTTGGAAAACACCTTCTCCTGCATTTAAGTTATTAGGCAGATCAGTAAGATAGGAAAGTTGTTTACCTGTTCAAGTTTGTAACTTGAAACTTTCAGGTCCATGTTAAAGCTGGTCGTGATTTTAAGAAGCTTTTTTTGTTCGAGGAAAACAAACAATGAAAAGAAAATTTTCCAACTGTTTGTATGTATAAAAAGATTTTTAAAGACATTTATTCAGCGGGGACACATGAAATTGATCAAAAGTGACAGTAAAGACATTTATTTTGTTACAAAATATTTGTATTTCAAATAAATGCTATTCTTTTGAATTTCTATTTCTCAAAGAATCCTGAAGAATTAAGCTGCAAATCAGCACAGAATGAGTTCTGAAGTTAGAAACCAGTTATTTTACATTTTTATATTTCACAATATAACTCTTTTTACTGTGTTTTTGATCAATTAACTGCAGCCTTGGTGAGCATAAGAGACGTCTTTCAAAAACATTAAAAAATCTTGTTGACCCCAAACATTAGTGTATGTGTGGTTTGACGTGATTTCTCCGTCAAACCTGCCTCCATCAGCTGCCATCTTTAACAAAAGAGGCGGACTGTGAAGCAACAGCAGATAGATTTATCGATCCTTTTTCCTCCCCTTCTACTTTTGGTCTGCTGACCTCTTCACCTTTTCTTCTCTTTCTTTCACCCCTGCTGATTCTCCTGCCCTCTCTTTTATCCTACATCTGTCACTCTGGGTTCTCTAATAACCCAACGCTACCTCTTCTGTGAGGCCCTCTTTTCCTCCTCAGACGTTCGGAGCTTCACAGTGGGGCCCATGTCATTCAAGCCTATTCAACTGCATAAGCCAGTCGTGTGTCTGTGTAGTTGCGGTGTGTTCAATGCACCTGTTTTGACATGTAATGTCTAACACGTATTAATATTAATATTAATGTTTTTCACTTTCACCTACTACTAGGTTCAAATGTTTTTGTTGTTGTGTTGAGACAAAATCATTTTTATTCTTTTTTTTATCTGAATGAGATGTCCACACCTTGGGAAAATCTCCAAGTAAATAAATATTTATATATGTTTATTATGCTTTGTATCTAATATTTAATACAGTAAATTATATATTATTGCATTTTAGATTTTTTTTTTTTTGTTAGAATTTCTCTTTCATTGACGCAGATGTAAAAAGAGAGAAGGGAATAGGTTGTGAAAATGTATCGGCCCAGATTCAAATACGAATCCCCCATGACCACTCACACTGACCTCAAGAACACTGCTTTGTCTTAATGTGTTTTGAAAAGTGCGCTTGTCTGAATATATGAGATCTGTTTCTGTTAGATTTTTCCTGTCATTTTTACTTGAACACAGCAGCTGCACATACATAAACACCCACAGCAGCTCTGATCCTACGCATATTTACATAGTTTGATCATCGGGCAAAGGTCAGTACTTCCCTCAAGGCCAGCAGATTTTGTACGTGTGTGTATATGCGTGTGTGTGTGTTTGTGTGTGAAAGGACTGGTCTTGTCCCAAAGGGCTCAAGGCCCAACAGATGCAGTTAGAGAGTGCGTGTCCTTAGGATGCTGGTCCATTGTGGGTCACTAATGTAGGCAGATGAACTCTGTGTGTGTGTGTGTGTGACCTATGGGAGCTGGACTCCAGGGTGAGCAGATGTCATGACGTGTGTGTGGAAATCCTGGGTCGGGTGTCATCTAAAGGCTCGAAAGAGGATATGGCGATGTGAGTGAATGAATGTGAGAAGTTGTATGCGCATAAAGTCAGATATTTTGAGTCTGAGGATTGTGAATGGACATCCCTCTCATATGTGAATGAATGTACAAGTTCATGTAATTTATGAACAGGTTTTCGGGTCATATTATTTTAAATCATTAGTGAAATCATTTTAATTAAGATGGACATGATGGTGTTTGAGGTACTGGACAGGGTGATTAAAAACAACTGAGAGGGAAGTCTGTGTGTATGTGCCATTTTGCAGGCCTGCACATATGTGTGATTTGAGGTGTCTGGATGTGGGTTCATAAATATGGATGTATGCATGTGGAGTGAAGGGTGTTCCGGGGTTCCCATGCTCCTGCCACGCTTGTGTCCCACCTCAAGGGACCACCATCCCCCAACACCCACATTACAAGACACAAATCAGTCATTGCCCATCTGCACCACACAGACAATGAGTCAACACACACACACATGCAATAATTTAATGAAAACACATTTACAAACACACAATCATTCTCTTACTAAAATAATGAGATTAACGGATGCCTTATGATTAGATTAGGAACAGGAATAAGTGTCTAATATTATTAAAATGCATCCACTAAAGGATCTTCTGATTTTGATTAAATAAACATTGGTTCTTGAGACATGGGACAAAACCCACAATGATAACAGCCCAACATGGTGAAAATAATTATAAACAATCTCTAAAATGTGCTTGACATAAATTTACTTATAAGTTTATTTAACTGGCATTCTCATTATTTTATCAAAATAATGGCATTATCTCACTCCCTAAAACCACCTGTCCTCAGATTATAAACACTGAAAAAACATTAAAAAATAATAAACTTAAGAGAAACAAAAAACACACACGTAGTTGTGGTCAAAATTTTACACTTTGCAGCATCTGCAAAATATGTTAATTATTTTACCAAAATAAGAGGGAAATCATGCAAAATGTATGATTATTTTCTATTTAGTACTGACCTGAATAAGATATTTCACATAAAAGATGTTTATAGCCCACAAGAGAAAATAATAGATGACAAAAATCAGCCTGTTCAAAAGTTTACATACGCTTGATCGCTTAAATATTAATACTGTGTTATCTGGATGATCCACAGATTTTTTTTTTTTTCTCAGCATCTTTTGTGTATTTGAACCCTTTCCGACAATGACTGTATGATTTTGAGATCCATCTTTTCACACTGAGGACAACTGAGAGACTTACATGCAACTATTACAAAATCAGTGAGCATTTGAGCCTTTTGTAATAGTTGCATGTAAGTCCCTCAGTTGTCCTCAGTAATGAAAAGATGGATCTCAAAATTGCACAGTCATTGTTGGAAGTCATTGTTTGTTCAAAATATGCGAAAGATGCTGGAAAACCAATGGATTTGTGGGACCCGACGGATTTTTCTGAAGAATCAAGCGTATGTAAACTTTTATTTCATTTTATAAATTCAGTTATTATTTTCTCTTAAGGACTATATGTAAATGTGTTTCTGTTTGTATAATGGAATAATGTGTATGTATGTATAATACTATGGTATGACAGAAAATACATATATATCGATTTTACAGGTGTGCTCTTAACTTTTTATTAACACTGCCAAATATTTATGAAAACAATATCAGTCAGTCATACTTCACCTGCTACACGTGGAGTAAAGTGACACAGACTCCATTAAAGTGATGGCCGAATGAAAATTCTATCATCATTTACTCAGCCTGATGTCAGTCTAAACCTGTAAGTGTCACGGTGCACACATGAGGGAAGCGAGGAGACGAGGGTAAACTGAAAATACAGTCTTTAATAAATCCAAAACAGGCCAGGCCAGGCAAGCACAGGAACACCAGGAGTAACAAGTAGGCCAGATAAAACTGAACAGAACAGGCAGGAACTAAATACACATAATAATAAACACACACACCTGAAATAAATGACAAACAATCAACTAGACAAGGACAGGAACAGGAAGGATCAAATAAGGGCATGGAGGGGGAAACACACAAGACAAGACGGACAGGACTGTGACAGTAAGGCTTTTTTTTTCTTCTGCTGAGCACAAAAGAAGAATGCTGGTAACCAAACAGTTTTGGTGACTACTGACGTAAAGTATATGGACAAGAAAACAATGAGGCATTTCTCAAAATATCTTCCTTCATGTTCATTTAAGGATTAAACAACATTGCATGCGATAGTCACAACTATTTCTGTTTCAGTTCTGTCTGATTTTAGTTGTATTACTTTTTGTAACTGCACATGGAATAGGTAAATGGATGGGATAGGTAAAACACCTGATACGCGTTGGTGTCTTTTTAATATGTAGCACTGTCTTAGGCTTTTTACTCGCTTACTATGTGAGTGCCTGGATGTGGAGTTTTTGTATTTTGCAACAGGATCTACTTACCATTTTTGACACCTGAGATTTACAACTATATGACTTTTATCATAAAGAGTCTTTCATGGACAACAGCTTGAAGTTAAAGTCTTTCATTCAGGTCATCATTAACTGAAAGACCTTCTTTATAATAACTTTTGTTGTATCAGGTGCCAAACAAACATCATTGGCACAATCGCTGTATTAAGGCTGCTGATCACAAACTTGCGTGCTTGTTTTCCTTATCGGTCCTCTCACCCACATGACAAAGTTTATCTCTATCAATAGGCTACATGAGATACAACACAAGTGTGTGGCATAAAATGGGCCTTTGATCCCACAGCATCAACTTAATCAACTAGGTTATAGAATCATATTAGTAGTTGAATAAAGTGATTTTGTTTGCTTACAGTGTCAGGGTATTTTTCCTGACTGACTGTTGTCTTCACACTTTGAAGATTCATTTACACGTGTCTGTGGTCTTTGAGACATTATAAATGATGTCTTTTAAAAGACATTATAAGTGATGCATTGTGATTATGGCTTAATGAAAGGGTTTTGAGGCACGCGTCACTCATTACCATAACAACAGCAGAGCTCTCGCGAGCGTGGCCGACTTCAAACACGCACACACACAACCACATGTAACAATGAATGGATATTATATTCCATTAATTCCATTTAGTTTCCACAAACACTAAATGACATAAAGATTTAGATGCAGTTGTTCTTAACTATTCGATATTCCAATATCATTAATCACGCAGGCCTAATACTGGGGGAAAATAATAAACAGGTCTATAGGCCTGTCTATATGTCAGAAAATAGCTATTAATAAAAAGTGGAATGCCTGCAACCGGCTGCAACAGATGTCGGTTGGGTGAGTTTGGGCGGTTTGTGGCGGACAATAAGTGACCATGTGCCGCCTGTTAACATACAGCTGTTGGAGCTGACCCACACAAAAGCGTCATCATGATATTTCCCCACCCATCCTCCAGAGCAGCCTGAGCGTCTCTGCATACTGCACAACAAAAGACACACACACACACACACACACACACACACTTGTGCCTGCAGACACAAAGAACATTGCAAATAAAAACTTATGGCCTCCCCCTGCCCGCACGCGCCACAGCGACCACACTGATTGAGCGTGTGTGTGTGTGTGTGTGTGTGTGTGTTTAGGGGACAGAGGAAATAATTAAAAACAGAAACGTGAGCTCGATAGAAGTAGCCTACAGTATACCACTCAGGAACCATAAAAAGTGAAACAATGAACATGGAATATATATTTTTATAGAATTATAAAAACATAATAATTTAATAAAACGCCCATATTACAATTGTTTATATTTAATTGGTTATATAAAAAATGAATAGCCTAATGAAACTATATTTTTCACTGTGAAAACATTTTTCTAAATCGTTTCAGAAATGTATACGGTCTCGTGTTTTTTATTTTCAAACCTCACAAACTTCCTTTATTTAGGATCCTAACTGTATGCATTCTGAAGCATGTAAGAGCATAATACTACTAATACTAGGCTAATAGCCTACCAAAACAGCTAGGTGATGTAAAGGTGCAATAAGTAGCATTTCTATTTGTTTTATTTTTATTTCTAGGAAGCATATTGTACCTGCTGGAAATATTTTCCATAGAGGCTCATTGAAGACAAACGTTGACAAAACAAAAACACTAGGCTACAGATCGTCCGTAGAAGTAGCCTAATCTATGCATATAATTATGTGCATATATTCAAGGCGTACGAGTAATAAACTAATTCTGAAATTCGACATGTGTAAAACTTGCTGTTTGCTAAATTTATTTGTAACCTCACAAAATAAAGGAAGATTCATCAGGTTTTCATACTTGAGAACTGTGCTGTGCCCATCTGCTCTGTATCACCGTAATTAAAATTCCCTGTTTTGATACAGACAGCAGTGTGGCTAACTTGAACTCTAACTCCATCAGCACCACTGCCACATGCAGCAGATCAATTTAATCAGGCCAATATTATGCCATATGTCCCCTCTGACGTCACGTGCAGGGGGGCAAGGCGTATTTAACGGCGTTCATTCATCAAGACATTCAATGAAGACAAACGGTGCGCGCAGAAGAGCGAAGAGGACGAGCGCGCCTTTCCTCTGAAGACACAGTGGACTTTTATGGACCTGGCGAGGATTTCGTACCAGGACATCTAACTGCTTTTATCTTAATCTCCAAACACTTTGAAGCTTGGGAAGTAACGGATGAAGATACCTGTGTGTTACTGTAATAAAGTTTAGGATTAACTAAGCGAGATGGCGCATCTGTCTTTGTACTGCCTGCTGTCTGTGTCGCTTTTGCAGTTGGTAAGGAGCCAGTTCAGGGCTTATACTTCGTTTATCATTTCATTTTCTCTTTAATGTGAGTTTACAGTATAGATATGTCTCCTAGGTAGTGTATTGTTTATTATTTCCAAAAGTTTCAGAAGTCACATACGGTTTCTCTATTCGCGAACAGGTGGCTTCATCGGGTGTATTTGAATTGAAAGTTCACTCGTTCAGCACGACACGCCGCTTCTGCAGGAGGACGCGAGACTGCAACATCTTTTTCAGGATTTGTCTGAAGCATTCAGAGGACGTTATCTCCGCTGAGCCTCCGTGCACCTTCGGAACCGGACAGACAACTGTCCTGCGAGCGGACCAGAGCTCTATAGCCAGCAGCGCAGCCATCCGGGTGCCTTTCCACTTCAAGTGGCCGGTAAAGTTCATTACGCACTAGATTAACTTTAGTAAACAATATTCCAGTGTTTCATGGTGTATTTAGTAAGATGAACATTCTTTACATTACTGTCTATTACCTCAGATGCCCTTAAGTTTAACATTTACTGTAAGACCATAATGCAACAGTCTGGAACTATCAGTTCATGACAAATATGTGACCCTTGACCACAAAAAACGGTCAATTTTTTTGAAACTGAGATTTATACATCATCTGAAAGCTGAATAAATAAGCTTTCCATTGATGTAGTGGTTTGTTAGGATAGGACAGTATAACTATTTGAAACAGCTATTTGAAAATCTGGAATCTGAGGGTGCGAAAAAATCAAAATATTGAGAAAATCGCCTTTAAAGCTGTCCAAATGAAGTTCTTAACAATGCATATCACTAATCAAATATTAAGTTTTAATATATTTAGGGTAGGAAGTCTACAAAATATCTTCATGGAACATGATCTTTACTTAATATCCTAAGGATTTTTGGCATAAAAGAAAAAAAAACGATAATTTTGACCCATAGAATGTATTGTTGGCTATTGCTACAAATATACCCGTACTACTTATGACTGGTTTTGTGGTCCAGGGTCACATAAGTGGAAGACAATGGAGAATGTTTGCTTCTCAGTTTCAGCAAAGATGATATGATATGTTTTTAACATCTAAAATAACATCTTGTTCTTTTCAGGGGACATTTTCTCTTATTATTGAGGCATGGAATGCTGAGTCTCCGAAAGAGCATCATGACTACACAGGTGGGCTACACAGTATGATGGAAAGCAAACATGCTGACATAAAAGTTTTTTTTTTTTTAATTTATTCAATTATTCTTTCAAGCTTAAGTTTTTCTTTATTTTTCCACAACAGAGAATCAAAACAACCTGATCAGTCGTTTAGCAACACGAAGGCGTTTGGCGATTGGAGAAGACTGGTCTCAGGATGTTCATTTTGGAGATCAGAGCGAGCTCCGTTACTCGTATCATGTTTTCTGTGATGAGTTTTACTTCGGTGAAGCGTGTTCGGATTACTGCCGTCCTCGTGATGATACACTAGGACACTACACCTGCGATGAGAACGGGAACAGGGAATGCCTGGAGGGATGGCAGGGAGACTACTGCTCTGACCGTGAGTACCACCTGTGTGTGTCAGATGCTCAGAGGTCTGTTTAGTCCTTTGGGATTGTATGTCTAGGACTCTGAAAAGAAGCAGTCCCACTCCCTTTCCTGATCACTCTGTATTTATGTATATTATGATTGTGGTTTGTGTGTGCTGGAACCTGAGCAACAGCAATACATCTCCTTATCTCTTCTATCTTTGTGTGCATGTGTGTCTGATGGAAGCTGAGCTGCTCCTCTAGAGCTTCTACACTTCTTTTGTTCAGCCGAACAAAGAAACCCAACAGATACATGCTAGAGGGTCGTTCTGTGTGTGTGTTTGTGTGTGTGTGTGTGTGTGTGTGTGTGTGTGTGCATGCTTGCCACAGCTCAAAATACAAAAGAGTGCATTACCTCTGTCAGCTCACCAGCTGCTGGCCCCAACACTTAACACACCCATTCATCTGCCCTCTCCAGGGGGCGTGGTGTGTGTGTGTGTGTGTGTAACCCCCCCCTCTGTCTCCTCCCACAGCCATCTGCTCTTCGGACTGCAGTGAGCGGCACGGTTACTGCGAGTCACCTGGTGAGTGCAAGTGTCGTCTGGGATGGCAGGGGCCGTCCTGCAGCGAGTGTGTGCATTACCCGGGATGCCTACATGGGACCTGCTCGCAGCCATGGCAGTGTGTGTGTAAGGAGGGCTGGGGAGGCCTCTTCTGTAACCAGGACCTCAACTACTGCACCAACCACAAACCCTGTGCTAATGGCGCCACCTGCACCAACACTGGACAGGGAAGCTATACCTGCACCTGCCGGCCAGGATATGGGGGCACAAACTGTGAGCTGGAGATTAACGAGTGTGACTGCAACCCCTGCAAGAATGGTGGCAGTTGCAACGTAAGTCCATGCTCACATGATGATGATAATAATAAAACCATATTTATATATAAACAATCATGAGTTAAAAGTATATGCATAATAATAAAACAATATTTACATGTAAATCAATTTTTTACGTCAACACACACACACACTACATTTTACATAACATGCAATTTTAGTAGATGCAGCATGTTTGTTCAAAAATAGAAACATTTGAACACTTAGCTTTGATTTAATGTAATCCTATTTAAAAAGAATATTAATAAAAAATTAAATAATGGTAAAAAAAAATGTTTCAATTTATGTGTCATGATTCAGGTTAAGTAAATATGTTCTGATGTGCTTTATGTGCACAGTGGATTTTAAAGATCAAAAATTATTTGAGACCTGAATGATGTTTACACTTTGCTAATATCTGTATATTTCTCCTTCCCTGCAGGATTTGGAGAACGATTACTCCTGTACATGTCCTCAGGGATTCTATGGGAAGAACTGTGAGATCATTGCAATGACGTGTGCGGATGACCCCTGCTTTAACGGAGGGACGTGTGAGGAAAAATTCACTGGTGGCTACGTCTGCCGCTGCCCCCCAACCTTTACTGGCTCCAACTGTGAGAAGAGACTGGACCGCTGCAGCCACAAACCTTGTGCCAATGGTAAGCGTTTGTGCTGGACATTGCATCAACAAAATGTGTTTTACTTTAAAGTTGTAGTTCACCCAAAGGTAAAACTTCTGTCATTTACTAACCCTCATGTTGGGTTTCTTTCCCTTGTGGAACACACAAGGAGAGCTTTTAAAGAATGCTCACACTGCTCATTCAATGAAAGTGGTTGGCGAACACAGACTCTCAAGCTCCAAAAAGGACAAAAAAAATCTGTAAAGTAGCACATATGACCCTTAGGCTAAGTCTTCTGAAGGTTGTTTTAGTGAGGGGAAAAAAACTGCAATTTAAGTATTCTAAAAATCTTGCTTGACAGCTGTGGTCACCATTCACTTTGATTTAATAAAAAGCAGCTTAGACTTTCCACTAAGCGGTTTCAGTTCTATACATTTATACTCAACTACACACATGTACATGTGCTACTGTTACAGTATCTGTTACACTTTCTCTCTACTACACCTGCTCATATGTAACCTCTTCTCTTTTCTGTTGTAGGCGGTGAGTGTGTGGATCTGGGTGCTAGTGCTCTGTGCCACTGTCGCCCTGGTTTCACTGGCCCTCGCTGTGAGACGAACATCGACGACTGTGCCCACTACCCGTGTCAAAATGCAGGAACATGCCAAGATGGCATTAACGATTACACCTGCACCTGTACGCTAGGTTTCACCGGTAAAAACTGCAGCCTCCGAGCAGACGCTTGTCTCACAAACCCATGCCTCCACGGGGGAACGTGCTACACACACTTCTCCGGTCCAGTGTGTCAGTGTGTGCCTGGGTTCATGGGTCCAAACTGCGAGTTTCCTGTGCAGGGAAATACGGAGCTGATGGCGCCCCGGGTTGGACGGACCTCACCTTCAGCAGTGGCGGTGTCATGTGTGTTAGGTGTGCTGGCTGTGTTTTTGGGAGTGTGTGTGGGACTGGTTGTGATCAGGAGGAGAAGGCATAGACTGCGCAGACAGCAGTTGTGTGATTCGGTGTTTAATGATTTGGAGACGGTGAATAATTTAGACAGGCAGCACTATCCCTATGACAGAGACTACAGTCAGGTGAAACCCTGCAACACCGAGGGCAGAATTTCATTGGCGGCTTCTCACACACTGCCTGCTGGGCAGGACTTCCTGTGGAGTGCTGGAGGAGGACTTAGATAAAGCAACACACACTTGTATACTCATACACTCATGCATACACTAATGTAGACAAGTGAGCGTAAACACAAACACACAAACTCACATGCAGGGATAAGAATTTGGATGTAGCACTTGCTTTTGTCTTAATTATTATGAATGAATGAATGAGTGAATGATGTAATGACTGAATAAGGGATTGGACCTTTGCCATCTGTATAGGAGGAAGACTCTGTAAACCAAAAAAATAAAAATAAAATAAACAAGCACATCGTTGTGCTGGGCTTTGTGAATCTGTATTTCCATATGAAGTCAGACACAAGCCCTGAAAGCTGAAACGGACTTAGGTTGCAGAACTCTATACACAGAGACCTGATATCTTTAGACAAAGATAAAGAAGTGAAAATAACTCTATACAAAGAGAGCTAAGTAAAGAAATACCTCTATTGAAAGAGAAAGAAGTTAAATTGAAGAGCAGGATTAGGTGTTCTCCAGTCAAACTCTGGGCTTTGTATAGGACTCCTTAAAACAACTTTGTTCTCTTATAAGAATGAGAATATCACTTTTGTTTATTTGCCAGGATGTTGCCAGCAACACGTGTTTTAATTAAAAAAAAAAAAAAATTGTAATAATAAATAAAAATGTGGAGAGAAACGATGCAAGCAACAGTCAGGAATATGATTAAACTATGTTCTTAAGACCAAATGGTAAGATTTTGCTCCAGTTTTGTATTGCGTATTAAGCAGTGTGTTTTCTTCCTCGACTGATATGGGGAAATGTATCATTGGTTCTTAAATGTTAAATTACAAAAAAAAAAATAATAATAATAATAACAATAAATAAAAAAAAAATCTAATTTTCTTCAATGGGGTTTTTGTCTAATGAATGTTTATTTCTTTTGCCAGATGTTTCCTATTAATTTAATCCTAAGTTTATGTCTAAATTTCTATTTTGCATTTTTGTACTTTTGCTTTCAATCATTGTCTTGTCTTTGTAAAGAATTTATGTTAATTTATTTTGTATATGTCTTGGTTACATCAATGAAAGAAATAAATTATATAAGAAACACCTCATTCTTTGTTCTTTTACAATGTTTGATCATTAGAACACCATTTCGATTTCAAAGTTTTTCATAAACATTTTTCTAACGTCATTTTAATGTATCTTTAAATATACCATTAAATAGCAGAGATGTCATTAATGTACCATTAAAATAGCAGAAATTTAGTTAAAAAAAAAAAACGAGCATCTGACTTTGTACATCCAATCAAGTTCAAGATGTACATCCCACTCAGCGTTCAGCTTCTTCTGTCCGCGCGCTCCTCCAAGCGCTCATTCATTCTCAGACAAGCATAGGCGCAATTAACATGGCTGAGGAGATACATACCGGTCATTCCCCGGATTTAGACAACGCTCGAGAGCACGGGATGAACTTGCATAAGCGCCAATCGCGCGTTACGGTAAAATACAACCGCAAACAGCTTCAGCAAAGGTTGGACGTGGAGAAATGGATCGACGAAGGGCTGGACAAGCTGTACGAGGGCAAGGTGAGTGTCCACCCGCATCCTCACAGGTGCAGCTGGAAGATACAGGTTAATTACCTCTAGAAAAAAGTATTTTGATGGAAAAATAAACAATAGCGATGCATTTCCAAATGCTGTGGAGACACATGCTGTGTCATTCGTTATTTTGAAATGTTTGACTGGTGAAATGTGCGACAGTTCCTTCTCTAAGAAGTTGACCACAAACGTTTTGTACATGTAACTCTTAAAATCAGGTTCAAATACGCATATTAACTTGCTTTTCTCTCCAGTAAATTCATGATAACAAGTGTTTTCATTTCTGCATAGTTGAATATAGTTAACTTTACAAACTAAAGTTATCTTTTGTTTTAAAGTCCATGAACATGTATGCATGGATCAGCTTTTGCGTTACAAATGTTTGTAGAGAGGGCAAGTATCTAAAGAATAAGAATGATACTTCAGTGCATGAGAAATAAGTACATGAAGTAGACATTTTACACCACTCAATGAAATGAAAGGTTGATAACACATCTATGTCTTTTTTAAAGTGTGTATTTGTATCTCCTTATGCACTTTTATATGGAATGAGGGGAGACATTCTTCTGTAAGTCTCACATTTATAAACAACAGCCTTTGTTGATGTAAGTGTGTGATGGATGCTGTGAGATTAATATGTCTGACAGAACAATATTAGTTGTTGGATAATGTTAGATATGTTGGCTTCCCATAAAAGGTGAGAAGGACCAGGCCTCTGGAGGTACAGGGGGAGGTTCTGCTTTCTCTCCCTCATTTACAGAGGGGATCATTTGGTTCTATCGCTACCTTACATGGGCACCCCCTGAGAAGCAGTCAGCAGCAGGCAGGAAGTTTAAATGTAAGCTGTGTAGAGAGACGCTGTCCCACAGTAAGAGACAGCAGAGATGTCTCTTGGGAATTGTGCTATGTGATCTGTTATCTCGATTTCCTCCTCATCTTGTGTAGGAGAACGTTCCCCGCTGAGATTATGGAATATTGAGAAGATATTCTGAGATACTGAAACTGTAGGCTGCTGAAAGGTCAATGAGATATAATGGGCAGTGTTATGAACTGGAATACATACATCCATGTGTATTCATACATACTGTGTGCTTGTCAAATTTACAGTTATATATTATTAATAATATATTATAAATTATTATTACAGTTATAATATTATTACGTATATAATATTATGTCAGTGTCTTTTCTGCAGTATTTTTGGAATGGTTAATTATTTCAGCGCCCTCAATAATTTTTGTTGCTTTTTGTTTATTTTGGAGGACGTGCCAGAAGAAGTGAACATTGATGATTTGTTGGATCTCCCAAGTGATGAAGAGCGAACACACAAACTACAGGTCCCATAATCCTCTTCTCTCTCTCTCTCACACCACATCCTGTACTTAGGTCTTACCATATTTACATTTACATTTATGCATTAAACTAATGGTTTTATCCAAGGTAACTTACAAAAGAGTGACAAAAGCTATCTGTCAAAGAGCCAACAATATTCATATAATATTCAATATCAGGTTTATTAGACAACAAGATGCAGGAGAAATACAGAAAAGTAGTAGAAGTGTATTTTTTTTTTTTTCAAAATATTGGCTCTTTTTTTTCCTCATTTTTAAAGTTTGTAGAAGATAGGACCATTGACCTTGAGGTCAGTGACCTGACATTCTACTTTTAGATGAAGATGGTGAGTGGATGCTAGAACTTTTATACCATGTCCCTTGACCTGAGTATTTGCAGGGACCCCCTTTTCAACATTTTTTCTCAGAAATGAGGCCCACTCTCATTTGTCTGAATGACAATACAGAACCAAGGCTTTATATTTTTTAAATGTTTTTTTTTTTATATTTTATTTTAAGCCTTTATATTCTCTACTGCGTGCACATTAGTTTATAGAGTTGTAAATACTCTTAGTAATATTAAGTAATTTAATTGAATTACATTTAGATAAAGTTATTGAAAATGACAATCAAGAATGAATTTTTTTATGTTTGTTTTACAGGTTCTTCTGCAGACCTGCACCAGCAGTACTGAGGTACTTTTCTCAGTCCTTCCATCCGTAAATCCTTCTCGCTTTCCTAATGTTTTCCTAATCTTTCTGTCTACTCATCTTTAGTACCCCTCCATGGACCTCTCTTGTTTTCTCATCCTTTTGTTACTCTACCTCTTTATCCCTCTTTCCCTCTCTCTCTGAGGAACGCTGCAGAGGCTGACACTCCCTTCCACGCGTTTCTCACAGTGATCACAATGAATGAATGATTTGTTCTCTTTCTTTCCCCATGCCCCTATTTCTCTCTCAGTTAGTACAAAGCCATTCTTTCATTGGGGCTCTTTAACAATGTTCACTGTCAGCCTTTTGATTAGTGTATGTACATGATTGTTACTATGCGTGTATGCGCGGAAGGTTGTGTGCCTCTGGGTAAGCTAGTGTTGAAGTGCTGACACACCATGGAGAATCAGTAGAGAGGAACGTGGCTTTTACCTCACACACACAAACATCTGAAAAACGTAATCAGTTTTCACATTTGAGACATACCAGGGCACAATTCTCAACATTTTTAGTTTGATTAAAAAAACGTTAAACGCAAGATACGGCCAGAGGAATGGGGAAAAAAAGCAATTTGGAGAGATGGGTTTTTTTTAAAGGTTTAACTTATTTCAACTATTTTATTTTAACTTTTAGAATGCTGTGTCATTAAAATGCTGCAAAAAACACAAGACACACGCACAGTGGTCAGACACATCTGTCTAACTTGTGTTTACGTAGAAAAACAATGGAAGAGTTGCACACTGGAATGGAAAAATGCATTCTGTGTGAATGGCTAATAGTGTAAACAAACTGCTGACTGGTACACATACACATCTGCAGAAGATTTTTAAGAGTTTTAGGTAGTTAACTCTAAACAACCAGTAGATAAGTCAAGATCATTTCTGCATGTTATATATTTTACAGCATATTTTCTATATTTTGTTTTTCAACATGTGCTCTAATTATGGAACATACTTAATATTATACAAGATTATGATCAAACATTACATCTACTATATATTTAGTATTTAGTCATTAGTATATATATACATAGTATATTACATACATAGTATTTTGCATTAACCAGTTTGTGTAACAGGAACACTTGACTGTAATTTGAGTATTTACAAAGTTTTACAGTATGTTGTCCTTAATTGCAATTTGCAAAAATGTACAAACATTTTCATGCTTATTATGCACAATTTCTTCAGGCGTGTACACCTAGGTTAAGGTTATTCTATGTGTGTGTGTGTGTGTGTGTGTGTGTTCAGGCTTTTATTGCTGAGCTGTTGCAGAAGCTGCATGGTCTCCATAAACAGGAAGAGCTGCAGAATGAAGGAATTGAGCATCCCTGTCTCCACACTTATCCCCATCACCATGGCAACATCCATCATCACAGAGGCAACCATCAACATCCAACACATCAGACACTGTGATTGCATCCAGTTTGGATAATTGCGCTCACTGGACTGAGCTCCCTAACACAGACTCAGGACACACATGATGTATCCAACTAGTTTAGCAACTCTGTAACTGTGAGGTGTTTGTTTACAAACTCATAAGAGTGGTATATTAACAGTGTTCAAAATTCCTCATCACTGTTGGTAAGTAAATCTATGCAGTAGCATTAATTTGTTTGCAGGGTTCTTGGTTGCTTGACTCGGTTAGGATTGATTAGTGAAATTAGCAGTGTGCAAGTTTAATCTGGTGATATTGGTTGTCTTTGGGTTGTCTTCCCCACAAATTCACAAAACTATACTAAAACATGTTAACAATCACAGGAAACCAAATCTGAGTAGTCATTATATATATGGACATATTGTTAAAGTTAATAATGTTTATGAATTGAAGATTTCATGCAATAAATGTTTAATAAAAGTAACAATTATTTTGAATTTGTGTGTGGTGTTAATGGCAGGTGAAAGTCTGAAAGGGGTGTGCTTTAGCGTATCGTCCACCAGAGGGAGAAGTAATACAGAAGCAGACACGCACTTCTGTCCGAATTTTAGTGCCTCTCACCTCTAGATACACATTAAACAGCTAGGTCTACGTGACACTAAGGCAGGTATTGATGGTGGTGGCTTTTATTTTTGTCTGTGTTTTTGCTTCTACAGCTCAGTGCAAATATACGAAAGTAGTTGTTTTTGTTTTTTGGTTATGCAAAAATGGGCTGTAAAGATTCTTAATTATCCAGGTCATAGAATGTTCTAGTACAGTGGTTCTCAAACTTTTTGACTCCAAGCCCTCCTTTGTCTAAGATGATATTAAAAGGCCCTCATATCTAACCTGATATGTACCTCTAGTACTTCTGTTGTAATAAAAATAAACTGTAATAAAAATGTTGGTTAAACATTTTAAGCAATTTAATTAAGACTGTTAATATAAATGGAAATGACTTTGAGGCTTTGATTTTTAAGATTTTAAGGCCCCCCTGGAATTTTTCCAAGGTCTCGTAATGGGCAAAAGCCCCCTGGTTGAGAACTACTGTTTTAGTAGATTCATTCTAGTCAACTGGATGTTCTTGACCACTTATCCAAGAGGCCAGTGGGTTTTGTGCTAAATCATGCGATTTCATACCAAGCATCCAAAACCTTGAGTTCTTGGGATTTTTCAAGAACAATTACACAACCCCTGTGCTAAATGAATCCAAACCCTCTTCCTCCTGTGTGCTTTAAAAGTATATTTTTTTTATCTTATATCACAGGTGTATAAGTATGAATTGACAGGAACATCATGTGACAGTATTTTTTGTACTTTGGAGTGTATAAAAATAGCTGAGGCGGCTATCATTAAATTCACTGGAATATAAGGGTTTTGCTTTCAAACTAATGAAATCTTAAATTTGAGGTACAGAACCTGGGGTTAAGTGCCTTGCACAAATCTGGACTTTTGGTAGGTCACGCATATATTGTTTTTGTTCACTTTTATCTGTAACCGAGTCAGAAGAGCTCTGAAATAAAGCAACTGCCAATAACTAATTCTTCAAAGTATTTGTATATGAGAATTACAGGAATAGTCCATTCCATCTCTTCTAATAGGAGAATTTTAGTATGCCAGCTGTTTAAGATAGTTATTGAAATTAGGAACATTATGATTATTAAAAAGTAACTGTTGAGGTGCTCAGTGTTTGTCAAAACTGTATTTGAAACTGTACGTTTTGTTGGTGTTGTGTGTGTATATATGTGTGTGTGTATATATATATATATATATATATATATATATATATATATATATATATATATATATAAAAAGGTGTGTGTGTGTTTCTGTTTATTTAGGGAGGGTGTCTCTTTTTCCTCAGGAAAATGCATCATCATCTGGTAGCAAACTGAATCGCTGCCTCCGACATTCCAATACAAGGCCCCAAAATCTTGGAGACAGACACACACACTTTGCCCCTCTCTTACTGATAGGCTCTCTGTCACTCTCACAGACACTGGGATGGATTTGCCCTGAGCTGACTGCCCACTGCAGCGTAAGGTAAGTGATGCATATGTCCTTTTGCTTGTATGTTTGTGTTATTATCAATACATATATTTAGTTTTTTATTATTAGTTGTATTATCAGTCAAATTCAGTTTTACAGTTTTCTTTGTAAATACAGATAATAAATTAGTCACATGATTGTTTCAGATTAAGATTTGTATATGTACTTCATGTTATCAAAATTAAAACAAAAATCTAAAATTAAAACCTTTTTTAAAAAAAGGAGGAAAAGTAAAAGTCACTATACAAAGTATGTTAGAACATATTTTGACAGAACAGTAAATGGAAAAATCACATGATACCTGAATTACAGGATTAGTTTTTACAGAAATTAACTTAATATATACAGTTAGTTGACATGCAGTTGCAAAGTTACTTATAGGTAGTAGAATGTCTAAAGAGTAACCATATAAAATATATAACTAACTTTATAACTGTCCATAAAAAATTTAATTTATATGTATGACCTATAACCACACACACATCTATTTATTTATTTATTTATTTATTTTCTAAAACTCTTAATGACAATTTTAATTAGTTATTCATATACACTTTACTGTTGCTCCCTGATCTGATCTCAAACACGACATGAATGTGAAATGTGAAAAAATATTTTAGTCTATTATTTTTATTAAGTTAATAATTATTAGGTACTGATGATCCTGAATTTAATTAAGCAGTTAATAGTGTAAATGTAAATTTATAACAAAATATACTCTAAATACCTCATTTAGTGCTTGGCAAATGAAACAGCTCCAGCTCGAAACATTATACTGCATATACATTGACCTTACTATTCTATTCAGGTATTTAGTAGACTCTATAGATTTTTACTAAGCAAACGAGAGCAAATAATCCAGTGTCCTAAAGACTGAGTGTATTCTCAGATGTGTAACAACTGTCCAACATATTTCTGAAGGTTCATCAGACGTCCAAGTTATTGGTGTTGATGCCATTGAAATTCACCTATAACTATGGATAATCACACTTTACATTATTCAGTTTGCTTGCTTCCTTGTTTTTTTTTTTTAGCTTGCTAATTGTACTGATTAATTGTTACTCTGATATTTATCTGATGCTGATAGAGTGAAATCCTTTTGCTTTTCTTGCTAAAACTCAGCAATTCATTGTGCTTTCATTTCCTTTATATAGGTAATCAAGCGCTGGTCCAGACTATTAGATTCGTGGCAGTCCTGTTTCTACAATTTTTTTTTTCCCCCATCCGTTAATGTTTGTTTAATGTTTGTCTGTCTCTAAACATATACATATTATTAGAGAAATACACATCTTGTTCCTTTCTAAACATCAACATTTACAAGTGATGATTTCCCGTCTTTTACCGGGAATTATGTAAGAACAAAAATACTTCCAGAAGGTTCACCTGGAATCCAGACAATAAATAACCAAATGGGTCAGTTTGATTTAGGTGAAAGATGCAAGTACTCATTCTGCTGACGCAAATGCCTTGCTGAAGGGTACAATGGTGATGCTTGTGATTGATGAAACTAAAGAGTTTGAACCTAGAACCTTTTGGTTCCCAGCCCAGGTCTTTAACCACCACAACAGGGGAACTCTGCTTAGAAATAAAGCAGGGATGCTGAAACACAATCACAGGGGTCACTGTGTGCTACACAACAGCACCTTCCTCCCTCTCCCTTCCTCCCTCGCTCTCTCTCTACTCTATCTTCACCTCTTTATCTTAATATATATATTTCAGGAGTCTTTGCTCAAATTGCACAAGGAATGCTCTTAATGTTGACCCGTTGATAGATTTATTACTAAAGTACTGACCATTTTAACATGTAGATTGCAGATTGTGTAGAATTTGTTGTTAGATAATTTATTAATCCCCTGAGAGACTTTGCAGAAAGTGAGTGTGTGTGGTGATTGTGTTTGAGTAAGGAGTGTGTATGCTCTGAGAAACTCTGAGGACAGGAAACTATTCTGACACATCTGGATGGAAGCTTCCATTATAGGAGCTTAAAAACTGCTAATGTCCTCAAAGAACACACACATACACACATACATATGCTGTTAATGCACTCAGCTCACCGGAATACTGAACAATGAGAATGCAACAAGGCAAAGTCATTTAAGACAGACCTGACAAAGGCGGTTTGAACAGGTTTTAGCTCTTGTTACCTTTAAGCAGGACACATAATGGACTTCAGACATGCTTATTGACATTATACAAGAAAATCTTGTTTAAATGAATTTAATAAGTAAATGTAATAAAAAATAAATAGTAATTTCTATATATATATATATATATATATATATATAATCAATAAAATATATACATTTTCAAATTTAATCTAATTACTGCAAGTAACTGACCTCAGTGGAATTTAATTGGATGTGACAAACTGTTTGAAAAAACCTGTAATTTATCTTCAGGATACATGATAGAAATCCAAAGTTCTGTCATTAAACTCTAGATGGCGCAGTCCGATAGGTGTAGCTCAATCGGACATAATGACATCATCACATGGCACAGCTGATTGGTTCTTTTTGTATCAGAAACCTATGAGCTTGTTGCTCAACATTCAAATACTTGGCTAGTGCTTGCTGTAACAGTTGCAGCACACTTCAGAAACCCTCCACCTTCCCCAGCTCCACCTGTATAGATATGCTACGGGGTCATTCATGTATGCTATGGGGATTATTTCATATGTTAAATGAGCAGCAGCAGTTTTTCTTACATGCTCACAACCAATGTATTTCAATTAAATGAGATGAGATTTTAATGAGACAATTGATTCTGACATATGTTACAAACGTCCGTTTTGTCTTCTAGTTATTCAGTGACAGGATGCCCATCCTCAAGAGGCTGCCCAGGAGGATCAAAAGTAACCACAGCAATGGTGATCTCCAAAAGAGCAATCTTACTAATGGTGAACTCATCCTAAAAAGTAACCACAGCAACGGGGAACTCATTCTACCACCATCCGATCTGAATCCATTTGAGGGGGCGTGGGCAGGCATGGGGTGGAATAATGAAGAAGGTGGGGTCTGGGAGAATGGACAAGACTACCAGAGATCATCCCAGGTGAGCGAAGCACTGGAGAATGAGGCAAACGCAGAGCAGCGAGGAGGATCAAAGGTCACTGAGGGATCCAAAGAAAAGAGAGGAACTCTGGAACGACTCTGTGGCTCGTCACCACTGAAGACCCTTGGCAAGTTAGGCAAGGGGCTGCGTATGACCGGAAGAAACGTGTGGGGCACCACTCCTTCACTACGGAGTGCCACGCTCCCTGCAGCACCCACCTCAGGAAAGAAAAAAAAGAACTATCGACGAGCCTCAGAGGAGATCATGACTTTACTGAGGTGAGAATGGTAATATGCATAATATGTAGCATGGTTCTCAGAGGTTATGCTTCAGGACTTTTACACTGGACGTCAAGTGGTGATCAAAATTGTTTCTCATACAAAATTAAAACACAAATATCATAAAAATCAAACACTGAAATTTATTAGCATAATCATGAACTGTTTAGGCAAAAGAATATACAAATAGTAAGGTTTTCTCAATTAAAATCACCATTCGTTGTAAGAGAGAAGACTGTTGTTGACTATTGTCACTGGAAGACCCAGCGAATCATTCACAATAAGATCAATAACATGCATTCAATGCACTGGAACAAACCATGTTAACCACATCCCTTAACAGTACTGTAGCACCAACTTGTCTATAAAGCTTGTATTTTTGATCAGTCCAATTTGTAATGTTATGAGACAGTGATTTTTATCAGGACAAACTTTTAATGACGTATTTATGGACCCAGAAAAAGTTTTACTATATTTATTACAAGGATCTTTTTTTTAAAAAAAATTGTGCTTAATTTAGTCTTTATTACAGTTGAATTTTATAAAATGTTTGTTTTTATTATCTTATTTTTATTGTATTAATGATATTATAGAGCAGAATGTTTAATTTGTATCTGCCATGTAATAGCCAATGAAGCTGATATGGCAACAACCATCCATAGCCCTTGACATCAACAACAAAAGAAATGATGCTTTTCTTCCCACTGTTAAAAGCCACCATTTATTGCATTTATTTTGCCACCCTAATTGTGCATGATTGTAAATATGGAATATTATTAGTTATGTAGCATTGTTTGCATTTAGCAATTTTTGCTTTTTTCAGACCAGACCTGAAACCAACCTATTGAGAATCAGTGTTGCAGAGATCATTATTTCTGAGACTAGTTATTTTCTGAAGACTGCAGTTGTTGTGAAGGTATTCGAAAGGACTTTTTTTAATGCATCTTCTCTCCTCAGGTTGGCAGGCCGTCGTAAGGAGAGTGAGCGCAGAGATAGTCTACCTACAGGTGATCTGAGCACTGAAAATGAAGAAGACAGTTGCAGACGTCCCTCATTCCTACGAATGGTCAGTCTGAGCAAACTCAGAGGGGACTCGCTAACAAACCGCAGTTCGCAGGAAGACGATGAAGAGTCAGTAGAAGAAGAACCACCGGTCAAACGCAGGGAGCCACTATCAGGTACAACCGTGTTTTTGCTTGTGTTACGTCTGTACTTGTTTGTACTTTTTATGGCATGTACAAAGTGTAACTGTTCACAGTCAGGGGTCTCCATATTTGACCCATAACACCTTGCTCTTAATGAGCAGTATCAGTGTCCAAAAGTCCCTGTGAGTCACTGGCCAATCAAGAAACACTTTCACAGAGACAGGAAATGACACACTTTCTTTGCACAGCAGATCCTACCTGATAAGCTCAGCGCAAGGAGAGAAAAATCAGAACCGTGTCAATGTACAGCTTGTTCCAAAGACAACAACACATCAAGTGATTAAACACATGGTTGTAAATGATAAGTAACACTACTCAATCTCTCACTTTCTCTCACAGTGTTGGAGATCCTACAGTTAGTTAATCAGAGAGACCTACTGCTTGCCGACACGCACATCCAGGAGCTTGAGAGAGAGTGTGAACTTGACCCCTCCCTCTTGACACAAACCACACCCACTTCAACCACACCCAGTAACATAACTCCTCCCACACTCACGTCGTCTCCCTGGCTCCCCCTGTTGGGTGGTTCAGGCAGTAAGGATTCCGGCCCAAGCATGTGGGACTCTGGGCTGCGCAAAGTGAAAGACGTTGAGCTGCTTTATGAGGCTCTTCAGAGAGAGATGTGGGATGTGGTGAGGGAGTCGCTACGTCAACCCTGCAGTGGGCCTCAGCTTGGCCTAGTGGTGCTGGTCATTCAACAGGAGGAGCAGGCTGACAAGGTCTGGGCCCTGTGGCAAGAGGCCCAGTCCAACGTCCAAATTGGTGACCAATCCGAAGACCATTCCCGGCCTTCCAAGCGTCCCAGGAGACTGCATCAAAGGTGGGTGGAGGCTGTGGGAGAGGCAGCTGACTGGTGTCTTCCACAATCAGGGGGCATCGCTGCAGGGCAGATGGGCATGTATTTGGAGCGATTGAGAGGCAGAGTGGTGGAAGATATGGATGCAGCACGTCGGAATGTGGTGGCGGTTTATCCCGAGGAGTTTGGTGTGTTTCAGGTCTACATGCAGAGTTATCACAGAGCTGTTGCCAAACGACTGAAAACCGTCACTAGTGGACCCATTCAGATCACAGACACATACTCACTACTGGACTGGATCTACAACATTTACAACAGGTATTTTTGCACATGTACACATAGATGTTGAGGTGTGTTTTCTATTTTTACACACACCTTTCCTGCAATCACATTCCACTTGGTTTAATGACCCAGTGGAAGAATGAGCTCAGGTCTATTAATATCAGATGCATTGTTTATTAGAATGAACAACAACGGTACTGAATACCTGGGAGAATTACTGTACACAGCCACAACACCAGTCTTGTATACTAAAAGTAATGTAATGACTGTATTTTTCAGTAGCATGACAGTAGTTCAGCACTTTAATTAAATCAAAATTTAATGCATGGTTAGAAAATAGATAGGGTAAAAAATATAGATTATATTGTGAACAATGTAAGCAGGATTTCCCCAATTATTTAGTCCACTTAAAACTGCCTTAGCAACCTCACATTCATCTGCCTTTACTTTTGAGTGCAACGCCCACATCCTAAAATCCAGTCAACAGCCAACAACCAAAAGTCCTTGCCCTACATTTTTCCTTTTTTGATAATCTGTTACACTCAAATGTACGTCACAAAATGGAAAAAAAAGAGATTTGTCACTGCTTCCCGTAACAAACTACATTTCCTAACAAGTAGATAAAAAACTACTGTACATCACTTTTTTAATAATGTCTCAGCTGAGGGAATAATCAAATGGACACACCTTCATATATGGTCATCTCTCTTTCTCTCATTTGTGGCATTGAAGAGATGGATTCATTCTAACATAAGAGTTGAATGTAAAACAAAGAGCTAAATATAAAAAAAAAAAAATTTTTTTTTTTTTTTTTTTTTTTTTTGATGAGTGAATATTACTAGATTAAGATATTATCCTGCATTTTAGTAATGGAATATAAAACTTTTAATTTGGCACTGCTTGAAAAAGTAAAGGTTGGAGTGTACAGTTAAGAAGAGCTTCTGGAAATTAACAAAAAAAATTGTAAAGAAGAGCTTGTCACAGTGTTCTTGAATTTTATGTGAACATAAGCCCCTTACCATCCACAAATGACTATTATACTAGTGAATCAGTTAATCCTCTATGGCCCTCAGCACTGGAAATTCATGTAAATGAATCCCTGTACTACATTTTTGACTCAGTTATGTAAAATAGAAAGTTGTTGTTGTTGTGTTTGGCTGTTCTAGTTTGAGACATTAATTAATTTATTAGCATTTATGGCTCCACAAAGAACCTTTAACATCCCTGAAACTTTTCCATGGCACAAAAGGTGGGAAAAAATGTTCTTTAGATTATTAAAATGTTCTTCAGACTAAGAAAAAATGGTTCTTTTAAGAGCTGTTTACTTCTAGGTTCTTTAGGGAGACCCAGATTGGTTCTTCTGACATCACTGCCCCTTTTTTTGGACCTTTATTTTTAAGAGTAGATCGTCACCCTAACTGAGATTGTTCATTCATTCAAACCCCCCTATTGTTTTGGTACCATCAAACACACAATCGGATTTATAACCAGAAGGTTGTGGGTTTGATTCCCAGTACCGGCAGGAATTGTAGGTGGATTGTAATTAGGTTGTTACTTTCCCAACACTGAACAACATAAATACACAAAAGAACTTGGACATGCTGGACACTTATGGACACACAAACATGCACTAGTTCTGACGGTTAGTGTCCCATATAGGGACGTCCTGGCTACGGTTGGAGCAATGGGCACTATAGTGTGTGAAGCTCTAGAACCTCTACTACCTGAAGATGTCATAGACCGGCTGGAACAGGACTGCGTCGAAACTGTTTGGGTAACACTTTTAGAAAAGTTTTGAGTCAAATTATGCATTAATTATTCATCTCTGGAAACAAAATATGGGATGTGTTAAAATAATATGCATTATGTGGGTGTGCAGGACAAGATGACTACGGAGCTCTCGCAAGTTTTGGATGATGAAGAAAAGCGATGGGCTCAGACGCTGCACATTGAAGAGTATCAGTCTGGCCTCGCCCGTTCTGTTATACAGGTAATACCATCAATCCCACACATGTACAGTCATTACTGCATTCTTTGGAATCTGACTGTATGCCTTCCACTTTGTACATTTGGCAATATGTATGTTGCTGTATGTGAATTTATAAGGTCGTAGGGGTGTCCCCGACTAAGGATTTTCAGTCGAATCTGAGTTTTTGAATCTTGCCGATAGTTGACTGATAGTCGAATCATATGTTTGGGGGCGGGGCAAAATACATTACATTCCACAGTCATAAATACTGATGTTAACATACAGGGAGGTGTAACCCCTGATAGCACACGTACATCTCGGAGACGTCTATTTGACATCGGCATTTACATCTGGAAGACGTATTTTTTAGAGTGTTTGCTCATCTGCAATACGTCTATAGGACGTTTCCTTTTAGATGTTAAATAGATGTCTATTAGATGTCTTTAAGATGTTTATGATTTAGAATGTATGTAAAACTGACATCTGAAAGACGTCTGTCAGACGTTTGTAGACAGGAGTTGCTTTCCAGATCAAGAGATCTTTAACAGACATCTTGCAGACGTACGTGTGCTATCTGAACGGATGCCTCGCAGATTGTTTTATGTTTTGATTAAAAGATAGTTAACATTAAACGTAAGCGAAACCCTAAGATTTCACAACATTTTTTACAATATTGCTCTCATTATAACGTTATGTAAATGACAGTAGTTATTAATCTTCTGCATTTCTCTTTTGAGCCACGCGTGCTGAAAATGACCAGTAGAATGAAACATTTGATAGCAGGTTTATAACTAATGGGATTTAACTTATCATTTATCTCATACAGAATACGCTTCGTTATTTATACAACATAACGTTAATATTACGACTTATAGGCTATCTGCACAAAATCACCCAAATGCATAAGTGAACGTGTCTGTTTGGCTCTGAATTAACTCATTTTGTGGATGCGTTCGTCTCACAACAACGTGCAGAAACAGGCAACTAAACTATAAAAAATTGCAGAGTTTTATTATAATAGTGTTCTCATTTTAATGTTATGTATATGACAGTCCCAGTCATAGTTATTAATATTATGCATTGTTGTTTGTAGTGCTCACGCTGCGCACTGAAGAGATAATCACCGTATAGTAGGCTACAATGAAGCGCTTATTGCAGTGCAACTCAACCAAATGCATCTTATACAAGATAAATAATACATACACGATATATAAACCAGCTGAAATGTTTCTGATGTGTCTGAAATCACTTGTACCCTACCTGATCGAAAAAACCCAGTCTTGGATTTGAGTCTTGTTAAAGATTTAAATCCCTGCCGTCAGGATGCTCCTGTCGGTTTTGGGTTATGGAAAGTGAAAATGAAATCTATAGGGGTGCTTGGATTTATTCACACATGTTAAAATATTCCTTATTTTCAGATTCTTATTTACAGCATTATCTTAATAGGCTGTATAATAACTTATTGGGAGAAAACCAGTAGTTCTATGTGAAATCAGACATTTGAGCACCCCCATATAGCCAAAATGGCATGATCATAACACTCCGTGAATATTCGACTGTGAGATTGGGAGTCGAATCAGGCTCCTCCTATCGAAGCATCGAATCTTTGACTATTCGGGGTCACCCCTATAAAGTCGTTGTGAATATGTTTTCGTATCCATGTGTCTTGATCTGTTTCAGAGGCTGAAGGTGGATTTGGACAGATCGACAGCTGTCAGTCAGCCACTAGGAGCTCGTGTTGCTCGCTGCACCTTGAATGGACTTGCAGATTTCCTGCACAGGTGAGATGGGGACAAGAGAGTTTGATCATAACAATGATAATGACAAAAGCCACAGCAGAAATATTTATGAACTCATATAATTAATCTAATGGTATTTAGATATTTACTTTTACTTTAAAGCTCAGAAGAGACTCTGACATAGTCAACTCAATAATTGTGTTCCCAACTATGGTTGGGCACTTTTTGAAATTGTGTTGTCCCTACATTATATTCAAAGAATGTCTTTTTCATCTCCCTTTTGAATAGGGAAGTCTATAATTATGAAATGTGTGTGTCTGTGTGGTATTTAGTTTCCAGAGAAAGGTTGAGATGTTCCATGACACACAGTCAGAGTTTGGGGATCATGGGGATGGTTATGTCTCCAGGACCATCGCTCTTGTCAACTGTGTTCCACCATTCAGGTTTTTCATCTTATTCACTATATCTATCTATTCCATCTTCTCCCAACCTGGCTGTTTTTAAGGACTGAAAAAAATCTGTAAAAGTCTTTAGAACTGTATATTACATATATGTTTTGAAGAATGGAGGTTCTTGACAAAAAAATGCAGTAGAAATCACTGGGCTAATATCAAAAATACACTGTCAGAAAAAAAAAAATCTGTAGAAAAACAAAAAAGCAGTCATTTTCTGCCAGCACATTAAATTAAAAGGACATTTAACCCTAAATGAGCAATTCAGAACATTGGTAAAAACACCTGTGTAAAATCAAAACACAAAATTCCTTCTTATTAACATAGTACATTGGGCCCTATTTTTTTCTTTAAATTTCTGAATATACTATGCTATAATATACTATTCTATACAGACAAATCACATTTTGCATCTAAAATGTTGAGGGTTTATAAAGAATATTCAATTTATAATAATGTGTATTTTGTAACAAATATAAAACAAAATAAGAGAATGTGAGTGTTCATAGTCAAGAGAATCATGACTGATCAGTAACCCAGATGCACAAGCTTAAAACAATGCTCATGAAAGACATCCAAGGATAATACAAATAATATAAAAAGAATAATAAAAAAATAAGTTGACTTAACACCGGAGGCTTTAAATCCTGTGTTGAACTTTGTAGGAGTTTTGTGGAGCGCTGTCATCTGTGTGATGCCCTTGGCAGTGAGGACATCTCCCAGCGAGCTCAATCATCTCTGGAGAGAATTGTTAACCAGTCAGTGAAAGTTCTCTCAGACACACTGTTTGAAAACATCAGGGTGAGACCCTTGCACACATTCACATCTGGCCCAGATTTGATTCTTAAAGAATTCACTGATGATTTTCTGGCATGATTCCAGCCATTCTTCGATAAGCTGGTGAAGAGGAAGTGGCTGGAAATCACTGAGGCCTATGAGAGCATTGAGATGACTATTAAACAGCACTTTAAAAAGTTCAGGAGAATGGACTGCCCTCCATATCAGGTACGACTTAGAGTACACACACATTCTCACACACTCACGGTTTGGTTAGTTGATTAATTGCTCATCTGATTGACTATCAGGCATTGGTGAATGAGGTGCACAGGCGGGTCCTGGTTGAATATGTTCGTGCCATCATGAGGGGGCGGGTCATCTGTACATCACTCAAAATGAGGAAGAGAGTGGCATTTCGTCTGCAGGATGAGGCCAAACAGCTGAAGGCTCTTTTTAAAGATCTGGTCAGTGCCACTAAATTTAATAAAGATTATACCTTACATTATCTTAAATAATTTCCAAATATGATAATCCCCTTGCGAGGGACCTTAGGTACTGTACTGTTAAGTATATAAATCTGAATATAAGCATAAAACTATGGTTGTCAATAGACAAAAAAATAAATAAATAAATAAATATATATATATATATATATATATATATATATATATATATATATATATATATATATATAAATATATTTATGTTTTATTTATTATTTTATTTTATTTTAGAACCAAAAATGCCAACACCAAAATGAGAATTTTAAACATTTTCTAAATTAATTTTTTTTTTTCTTTCCTAAGGAGTCAACTTCCTCCTGGTTGGACAGTGTGATTGTTCACCTGGCTGACATCATAGTTTTGGAGGACACTCCCTCTATCCAGATGGAAGTTGGGGTTTTGGTGAAGGAATTTCCAGATATACGGTAAGACTACCAAGGCGAATGAATCAAAACCACTTTCAGAGGCCTGTCACAGCTATAAGGGTTCAAGAACCAGCAGGGATACCCAGAAATGGCAAGTGTATGGTTTGGGTTCTAACATACCCTCTGATCAGCTTCAGTCCGGGTTTATCATGTCCTCACTAGTTTGAGAAATTATGAAAACAATCATGGAGTGAGAGAAAACAAAGATTCTCTGAGCCACACCTCGCTCCAGACAAATCCACTAACTGCTTGACTTCCACCCCACACCACATGCTCTGTACAATACATCACACGCAACACGTTTTTGCTTTTAAACAAGCAAGATGGAAAGCAGTGGAATGTAAAAAAAAACGCAATGTGTAGAGAAAAGGCGTAGAAGTTGAACAACATCTACAAGCAATTTTAAAACATTGTGTTCTGTGAGATGCAGCAAAAGATGTGAACGTAATGTTTTCATAGAAAAATGAGGATCGAATGCAAAAAAGCATTCTGTGTGAACATCCCTTTAGCATCTTGACCAATAAACTTTAAAGACCGGAACCAAGTGTTGTTTAAAAACTGCTATAAAACAGAAGCCAAATGTAGAACAGGATGTAGATTTTATATAGCATAAAACCGGAAGGAACATGTTTTATTAGCTCTTACAACACTCAGTATATTAATATATAACTTTGTCCGTTTACGTAACTATTACATTAATACAATTTTGCTGAACACTTTTAGACCTACGGAAGGGTAGAACCTGAACTCTGTCGTCTTAAAATGCTTTCATTCATGAAAAATCTGACATGTTCCTCTCCCATTTCCTTGAGGACTATTTTTCACAACACCTCTCTGTTTCCTGAGGTCATTCTAAGAATGTCTGACTGAAAATAGTTACCGTGGTGCTCCATCTCAGTGCCAACTTTCCTTTATGTGGACGGGAGGGAACAGCAGACAGTAAACAGGGGAATGGATGAGATGTGACCCCACTTTAGTCCAGTGTTTTTGTTTGAATGAAGAGGAGTGTGTGTGTGTGTGTGTGTGTGTGTGTGTGTGTGTGTGTGTGTGTGTGTGTGTGTGTGTGTGTGTGTGTGTGCAGCCAGTTACTGGCTGGCAGTGCTCCTGCTTGCTGACGCACGACCCACCTCAGCAGACAGGAAGTGGCTGTGGAGTACTTCCTGTTCCTGCCAGGTCACAGGAGACTGACTGGTGCCACACTCCAATCAAACACACACACACACACACACACACACACACACACCAACTAGAGATCAAAAGCCAAAAAGTGGAGGCTACTTAACTTGTCTTTGTGCTTAGCAGTGGTGCTTCCTGTTTTTGACTGTCTGTATATGTGAAAGTCTGTCACAGACTCACACTGTCACGTTGTTATCTATAGGCAGGACATGCCATCTTCTCAGTATAGAGCGCTGACTCTGAGTTTGCTTTTTGAGCCATGATTGATGTCAAGGGATCATTACAAAGAAACACATTTGGCTTAAATTTCTCACATGATTTTTCTCTGAATTAATCCCAGACTGCTCTTTTTAGTAATATTACAGTTTTTGTGTTTTGTTTTGATCTTAAAGTTTCTCCTTGTCCTTTTATCTAAAAAATGGTTTGAAAGGAAACGGATGAAACTTTGGTTTAAGTGATTCTTTAAAAAAAAAGTTGATTTGTTCACGAAGCATCATCAGAACAAATTTATAAATGTAACTGACAAGACAACATGATCAAGTCAAACTGAACTTTTTTTGATGCATGATATATCTGTACCATATTTATCAGATGATATTTTTTTGTAATGTATTGCAACAGTTGGATATTGGATATTTATTTGTGCTGTTTATTTTTCTTATTTTTTCCCCTTTGTCATCATCGAATGCTCACTTAAAATGAATCTTCTTAACACTAATAATTTAACTCTTTTAAATGCAAACCTCAAAATGAATGTCCATTTCTCACACTGTACATTTAGATGTTTTAATAAGTGTTGTTATTTTTAAACAAAACTATTAAAAATGTGGTAATTGAAATAAACCTGAAATCAAATAAAATATAAATACTAGATGAAAACCGAAAACCTTAATGAAAATTAGAAAAATTTGAAATATAACTATGTTGTACTAAAGTATTAAAAATTACTAAATACTAAAATTACTAAAACTAAAATAAAAATGAAGTAAAACTAAATAGAAATGTTAAATAAATAATACAGTACATGCATACATACAAAAAACAAAAGCACATTGACCTAAAAAGCTATATATATATATATATATATATATATATGTATATGTGTATGTATATATGTGTTTGTGTATGTATATATGCGTTTATGTGTGTGTGTGTATATATGTTTATATAATGTTAATAATGTTATATAAATAATATACACTGCTGTGATTCCTAAATTCACTTGCAGAATTTTTACTGCTTTATTTTTAACAAAGTATTTTTATTTTACTAAGGAATAGTATAGCATTTTAATATCAACCATTTATAGCTGTAACATAAATAATTATTAATGCATCTCCACTTTTTCTATTCATTTCTGATGAGCTTTCTGTTATTATTATTATTATTATTATTATTATTACATTCTGGTTTATGTTTTTTCTTCTGTGAGCAATGTATTTCTTGTTTAGTGCAAAGACAGTAATGTATGCTTTAATGAATATGAAACATGAAATATGAACCATGCCCTCGCTCTCTCATTTCATCTCCTCACAGGAGGAAACACATCTCTGCGATGTTGAATGTCCGTGGGATGGTGCATCAGACAGACCGTCAGGAGATTTTAGCTGTTGTCCGGGACTTGGAGAACAGCGACAGCTCCATCAATCTGCCCCGAGATCGTGCCCTCTTCTCTGAAATCGCAGTGGCCAAAGACATGTCCTGTCTGGGGCTGGTTCTGATCCGCTTCGGTCTGACTGTGTCATCGTGGGTCGCCAGTGCCCGGCCGCGTCGTAACCGCAGCAGGAGTCGTCGGAATGACAAATGTGCCGATTACAGACCACAATCAAGCCGTGCAAAGCGCTTTACTGAACCTTAAAAATAAAGAAATACAGCATAACTACAACACATAGCATCCTGATATTTAAAAAAGACACAATAAACGATGAATACACAGCATCACAACAAATAATACATAATCAAATCAGTATTATATTAAGCAAAAGATGGCATAAAAAGTGCACTCAGTCAGTTAATTCAGACTAGATAAATGTGGTCAGAATCCAGTCAGAAAGGAAGATAAGATGAGGTTATGACAGCAAAAGTAAAATCACAACAATACTTGTCCTTCAGAGCACAGCTGGAGCGGAATAAGTCAGTGAACACTTCAAAGGACGGGAAATGATCTTTAATTCTCCCTCGCTTTATACAGGCTGTTACTGGACTGCTGTATACTGACTAGCTGGACCTCTGTCGTGTGAACAGCCACATGATTTGAGAGGAGCGGCAGGAAACTCATCACTGTAGAGTGGGGACATGCTGAAATTTTTATTAGTGCAGGCTGTGTTCAGAACACTGCTTTAGCTTGACATTAAACCACACACAGAGCAGATGCATGTACATGATGTGTCAAACACCAGGTACAATTGTACAGTGCATAAACAGCTACATTTCAGATTTTGAGAGTGCGACATTTAAAGAATGTGAATGTTAATTCCTACGATTTTGTTCTTTTTTGTGCTAAAGTTTAGGATTCTCTACATCTCATTTCTTTTCATGTCTCATCACTATTCAAATCTGAGCTGAGATCTGAAATCTGACATGAATTATATGCTTGTGTGATTTTGTTTCAGGTAAATAAGAAATAAAGCCCCATTGACTGGGAAATTAATTATATTGTAATTAAATTGCTATTGTTTTCTTTAACACTTTTCTTTTGTTTATATACTCTACTGTTCAGAAGTGTGAGTCAGTAAGCTTTTTAAAATGCTTTTCAAGGCTTTAATTCCCACCAAGGCTGCATTTATTTGATCAAAAAAACAGTAATACAGTTTTTCAGTTAAAATAATTATTAGATTTTTTTAATGTAATTTATATTTCCTTGTTATTAATACTACTGACCCCAAACTGGAGTTCTAATATCAGTTGTATTCTATGCCATTTACATAATAAATGTTCTATGAATAAGTGCAGTTAATTATAGATTTTCAGCAGCAGGTGGGCTCCTCTCAGCTTTCATTCAGCTGTGTGGATTTCTGTGGGTTTGGGTTGAGTTGCGGTTGAGCTCTCCTGTCTGTCAGCTTAGGGATGTTTTGGGTAACTGGTCTATTCCTGTTGTTCTGAGAGGTGCCAAACGAGTCCTCTTATCAGAGCCAAGTATACACACCACCACAGGCGGCCACTTCCTTTTCAACACAACAGTCCTGTTTTATCCCAAACAAACTGTAGTCGGAGTACGACGCACATACTTGTAAAAATAGATACACGTGAATAAGGTAAGTGAAGTCTGCTGGATTTTTCTCTGTCACTGATGTAGTTCAGCACAAAACATCACAGATTTTATTATTTACATGTCATTGACTTTTTTTCAGTGCATCCCAAAAATTTATTTGCTTATGTATGTCTATATAGTAAAAGTCAGTGGAGTCCAATGTTGTTTTGGATTTTGTTGACTTTCACTGAGAAAAAAAAAAATAAAAAAAAAAAAACACTTTCAAAGAAAAAAAAAGTTGAAACAATGAAACAACATGAGGGTAGATAAAGGTCATTCCACAAAATCGGTGCCTTTTCCACTTGGAAAATTCAAAAATAAAATAAGTTAATCAAAATTTAAAAAAAAAAAAAAAACCAAGAAATGAAGACACCTTAAAATGACAAGAAATTGTATTGTGCCATCTCTGGCTATGTAATTTATTATTTCATGACTATTTTTCTACCTCATGTTTTGGTATTTTTGTCAACCCTGTTACCGACACGTTACTAAAGTGTTACTATATAGGCTACTATAGTTTAAATAGAACTATGTGATTTTAGTCCCTCTTTTCTCTGGGATTGTTTCATAGTTTAGATTTTTATTTTTTATTTTTATATTTGTCATTCAGATGACCAAGAACATCCTAATTTTGGAGAGTGACCACATCAATTGAGAAAAATAGATATTTTACAAGAGAGATATTAAAAAAGGTCTTTGTCCAAAATAAAATAAAGTTACAAGGGAAAAACCTGGAAGGCTGTTTTAAATATAATTGTTTACAGTTTTTATGAAATTAATGACAGTAACAGGATTGACGTCATAGTCACAGGACTGACCAGAGTAACAGGGATGATAGGACACACATTCTTCAGCACACTGCACATATAGTTTTACCATTTTAAATTGCTTTTTGTTTTGCACTTATACTTGGCATAGCTGTATGACTATGTTGTATGTATAAGTAAATGTATGATATTGTGCTTGTATGATAGTTGTATGTATAAGTAAACAGTAAATTTTTCAGTTTAAGTCAGTTCATTGTTGATTTAGCACATTACATTTCTAGAAGATCTAATGTTTTAAGGTTATTGTAATTAGACAATGCATCCATCTGTTTGTCTGTGTTCCCTCACAGAACTTCAAATATACTGATCTGGTTCAATTATTAGGCATAGAAGATTATCAGATCTTGGTCTTTCTGTGATCATCTGAAACCAGACCAAGATCTTGTCTTTCTTGAACATTGCTGGGGCGAGGGTCTGCAGTCACCTTGCTGCTCTTGTTTGTAATTGAATTTACATGGATGCATTATTGACAATGAGTTATGGAAAAAAATGAGTTTTATAGTCATAGTACTAGTAACAATACCAATAATACTAACTAAAATTTAACTCATGCTCATATGCCACTGAATGATCCAGGCATTAGCTCAACAATACAGCCAGGGTGACCTTTAAACATGTTTACATTTTGCACAGACAAACTTTAAAAACAGGGTGACACCTAATCTATGTCATCCCTGTTACTCAAATGTCAAAACCTGTTACCCTGAAAGTAACAGGGTTGACAGTAACAGGTTTGATGATTTCAAACTAATTTGCTAATTGCTAGCTAACAGTCAAGTTCACAAAAGCACATATTGTACATTTTGAAAGGATTTTACTTGTAGATATTGATTATATTAAATCTAAGAAATAATTGTTTAAATTTATATTTTAAAAATGGTAACAGTATTGAGACTGCATGATGACCCCCCCCCCCCTCAGTCAAGCCTCATAAATCATCAAAAATAGAACATTATAGAGGAGTGAGAGAAATATGCTTGTGTTTTAAGTGTTGGAATCCTCGTTGAGAGATGATGTAACCTTCTAGAAATGATGTCACTTGAATGTACTTTATTTTACAAAGGTTTTTTGATGAGGGTAACAGGGCTGACATGAAATCAGGGGACAACAATAAAAGGATTTATATTTTATAGAAAAAAATGCATACTTATGCCAAAACCATTGCTTAACAATGAAACTGCATTTAGAACAATATGCAAATGTGATTTATATATATATATATAATTTTGCCTTCATTTTGAAAATTAAAAGTCTGCTGAAAAAGAAAAATCATAGAGAGGGACAGGACAAAAACCTTACCCTTATCAGCATAAATGCTATTTAAATTATTTAAAATAACATTTAATTGACTTTTTTATGTAACATTGATGAAATCATACATAGTATTATGTTTTTAAAATGGAAATTTATTTGTTATATTAAATCTATGTTTGATTATGACCCATAAACTATGACATAATTTTCATTTTTGATTGAACTATCCCTTTAAAGGAACAGAACATTGAAATGGAAAGTTTACTCATCCTCAAACCATCCAAGATATAGATGAGTTTCTTTCTTCATTGGAACAGCTTTGGAGAAATTTAGCATTGCATCACTTGCTCATCAATGGATCCTCTATGGGTGCCGTCAGAGTATCACTGTACTTTTTATAGTAACAATAAAGAATCTTGAATCTTAATGTCTTGTGAAGCACACCACTTTGTGCTTGTAATAAACAATTCCATTAATTCCAAAGATGTTTTTAACTTCAAACAATTAAAATCTTTAAGAATATGAGTCCTCTATTTATAATGTTGATTTCTCGAGTGTTAGTAAATGGCCAAAAGCAACAGTTTAAATTTAAAATGCTGTAGTGATGGATTTGTTTCATACAAACTTCACAATATGTTAATTGATGGACTGGAGTCATATGGATTACTTCAGGAATCTATTGGTGAGGATCCATCTTGTATGGCCTAAGGGTGAGTAAATTTTCATTTTTGGGTGAACTATTGCTTTATCGATGATTTCAGTAAACTAACATTATTTTGGATGCATATAGTTAAAAAAAAAACAGACTACATGAGAAATATTTCGCTATATTCAATGTAAATATCAAATTGTAGTGGTCTCTCCAGCATCTCTGCTAATTTTTGTTGTCATGTGATGTTGATTAAACTAAAGAAACCTTTCGTCCCTGAAGTGATAAGCTCTGTAATGGACCCCTGCCATTGGCTCCAGCTGACAACAACTTAATTACTTCATCAGACATTCTAATCAGTGGCAACAGAATATAGGAATATTACAATGGATTTCCCAGAAACAGTTTTCCTTTCATTACAGATGGCTTTGGAGGAACTGTCAGTACCTAATGTGTGTTTGTTTTGGGAGTGCTGCTCACCTTTAGGCTTGGTCATGAACTCTCCTTCCCTTCTACCCAAAGGTACACACACATATTTTTTAGCTGTTTGTTTGAGTGTTTTGGAAAATGATTTGTATCAGAGCCCTATAGGCACACACACATATATGTGATGTAGACACACAGGAACACCCAAACAAGCTTGTTGAATAACATGACATGACATAACACAACCAACTGCAAATGCACACACACACACACACAAACACTCATGTACTCCACTCTCCTGAGGATAAAAAGTCAGTCAGTTATTCACCTCTGTGCCACCACTTATGTTGAACAATGGAGGTGTGTGTTCAAGCAAACAGGACATCCTTATTTATCAGAAAAAAAATTCACTTGCGCGCACACACACACACACACATACACATTATATGTTATGTATAGTGTACTGTGTTACTGCTGTACAAAATGTTTAAAAAAAATAAATGCTTTTTACACATACATCAGACTCCAAATATTTTACAGGGACTACAATTACTAAGTCCTTATGTAGTCTTATATATTGCTTTGTAATATCAACACTGTTTCTACATTGTTTCCTTCTGTTTATCTTAATGAAACAAGAAATTTCTGGAACCAAGTAAAGAATCCCTAGTGAAAAAAACTTTTTACATTTATTTCATCCTAAATATATTACAAATATATTTACATAATTATTTACTTAATAAAAATACCCTGCAATTGTACTTTTAGTATACTAAACTGGTATACTTAAAGTCTGCTGAACTGGAACAATTAATTTTGTACTTAATGCACTTTAATTGTGCAGAAGTAGTGCTGAAGAACAACTAAAGATAAACTGAAGTATATTTAATTATGCTAAAGTGGAACTATTACAAGTATACTTTAGGTACACTTTAAATATCTTGCATTTAAAGTCAGATATTATCCAAAGATCATATAATCCTCATCAATAGTGACATTAAAACACATTTTAGGCTTAATGTTAAGAAGTATGCATTGTGCACAAGTACTCCAAATAAAGTTGAATTTATAATTTTTATATCAGTAAGTCTCAAGCGATATGTTAATAGATTTGAACTATACTTAGTATAGAAATAAAAATTTTAAACATATTACTTTTTTCTTTTCTTTTTTACTAGGGATGTAATGTTTAAAAAAAGATTTTTCAAAGTTGTAAATAAAACAAAGATTGTTTCACAAGAAAATATTTCATCCTTTCTACTTCTAAATTTCACGTTTAAGTGTTATCTGCTGTTTCTTTGTAATTCTTTAGGAAATTTACAAGCAATTTCTAAATGTGAGAAAGTTGTTTCAAAATAAACTTACAATAAATTTTTCTCATAACACATTAAATTTTTATTTTTTATTTGGAAACCATTTGAATCTGATTCATTTTCCAGGACTTCCTTTACTTCTCATTTAATGCTCATGAATGAGACGCATCCTTTTATGAAACATTAGATTTAAAAGACCGGAATATTAGTGACTAACGCCAGCACATCTTCCTTGGGCGTAGAGCAGAAAAGAGCTCCATAAATACTGATAGTGATGTCAGAGACACCATAAACAGACGGTGAGGTGGCTGATGTGTCTCTTCCTTGGAATAAACACTGGTGACATCTGAATAACCATGGGAATACAGCACACAAATGGTTTATGTCTCTGTGTGCGCACAAAGTGCTTTATTTACGACAACACATCCCCAAAGTCAACCTGGCGGGCAACAGACTTATATACACACAGGACGTAAAACACACGCATCTGAAATATGCCACATACTATTTTAATACACACACCAACTGTACAACAATGCACAAACACTATGGGTATAGGATGTTAGAGTGTACGACTTACAGCAAAACAACTCAAGAGCTCCAAGAAAAAAAGACTAGACGATCCTATTAATAGGCGTTGTATAGCTGCAGAAAGAAGCTGAGGGTGTGTGTGTGTGGGTTTAACAGAGAACAGAAATTCTCACTGTTGAAATTTCTTAGAATAGACAAACGATTGAATAATCTCTCTCTTCCTTTTACGAGTGAATACTCTTAATATTATATAACTGAGCAATAGATCATCTTAAATATATTGCCCTGAAGTCAGTTTCACATTAGTTTAAAGTCAACAGGAAATTATAGAGGTCAATTTTTGTGAGGACAGCACTGTGTTCTTAAACTCTCTCTGTATTTCTTACACACAGAGCACTGGTACAACTTCCCTTTTCTCTCAGACTCAAGACAACATACACCTCTCTTATCTCCCTTTTCCTTTCTGTGCTCTGACCTTTGCCCCTTTTACACCTGTAGGCAGATAAACTACATGTGTAGTGTTTGTCTCAGGCTGTCAATCTACAGGAAGACAGACCGCATCATCAGCACTAACACGAAAACATCTAAACCCACTGAACTCTTGCCAGAGAGAGACAGTGGGCTAACTGTGTTAAAATTACACAAACACTAACAGACCATAATATATTTTTTACAGAATCATTCAACAATATGCCTGGAATAATGCAGTCATTATTGTCAAATAAGGTGCGATCAGGACCTTAAAACAAAATGGGGGCTGACTGTACAGCGAATTACCTCACTTTTTACATGGCTACTTACCAAATAAATAAAGGGAAGTGAAATATTGATTTAAGTGGAATTTACTTTCTTGGTGTTTTTGTAGAGACAGGACAAGCGCACAGCAATTTAGGAAACAGGCTTCTCAGATGGGCAGTCAGTTATTTAATGTTGCCAAAGACGACAACTATCTGTATGTTTTACTGTTTTGTTTGTTTTAATGTCAAATTATTGATTTCAATTCAGAGTTTTAACAAACTAGCTAATACATTAATTGAAATACAGAATGTACACTAGAAGAGATTAAACAGAGATAATTATATGAAATATAAATGCTGCTATCAGAAGTGAATGTTAGTCTAAAGAAGAGGTTCTCAACCTATTTTGAACTCAAAGACCCACCATTGTCCACAACAATATTCTTTTCCAGTTGTTTGATATTTACTGGATAAGGGTGAAGGATATGTTTATATTTAAAAAAATATATATTTTTACTTCCGTTTCTACCTGGAAAAATATAAATTTAAATAAAAATATAAATTATTATAAAATATAGCAATTTAAAAATTAAAGTATAAATTATACAAATGCCCACCGAGTCTAGAAATCACACTTTTAAAATAAGGCTTCCTCATAACTTCACAGGTTTCAAGAATTTGTACATCCTGGTTCTTCAAAGACAAAAAACAAGAAATATTTTGATTTTTAATTGTTTTGGTTGAGTTAAATTTCTAGATTTTTCTTATTCTAAATAATTTTAAGTCAACATGAGGCCCCCTTGGAAGTTTGCTGAAGCCCTCTATTGGGCCCCAGGCACTTGGTTGATAACAGCTGGTCTAGAATCAGATGAATTCCAAGGAACAGAATTTAACGAAATTAGTTTATTATGGTTGAAAGACTGGACTAACTGAATAAAATCACTGACTTGAGTGTGTAAACATGAATGTTTACAGGAAACTAACGGTATGAAGATACTGAGGACAATAAGCTCGTTAAACCTTAATGGAGCAACCTGATTGGTTAATATGCTTCATTTTGATGTGATTTCATATAGTTGGTCAAGAGCGAGGTCAGCGGGAGGTTTGTATTTTGGGTGGTTCTTTTGTACTGTCATTAGAACATTCTAGGACCTATTAATCAAATATACAAGAATAAACTTGGAAGAGCTCTTATCCTGACAAAGACCTTTTGTTTAGTTGCCTTGGATGAATTCAAGAGGCTAATTAACTTAACTTAACTAACTTAAACACATACGCCATTTTCATGACCTCTGACAGTCCACCTGAGAGCTGAGCACAGCCAAAAACATGTCTGTGACTTAGAGTCATCCGTTAATTTATAATGTCTCTAGAGTAGAAGGAGAAGGAAAGCCTTCCTGAAAAGAAGTGAGGAAAGAGAGGATCAGGGAGGACATGGGAGAAGGAGAGGGAGTAAACGAGAAAAAGAAACAATAGCATACATTCTGAAATATTGCATTGGGAGGTTGACCTCTGCCCCCATCACACAGGACTTCATGGATATGTACGCAAACAGGCCCTTGCTTCATCAGCCAACCAGTCATTAGGACGTCCCGCAGGAAACAGTAGCGTGGGTCTGAAACAGTACAAAACTCAAGACGTCAGACACACACACACACACACACACACACACACACACACACACACACTCTCACACACACACACACACACCCATCACTACACTTGGAAACATACAAAAACTGCCACTACACACAAGCCCATGTGTAAAGATACAGTTGATCACACAAAAGTAGAGCGGATACAGTTACACACGTCATTCTCTCATTTTTATCTAGTCCAAAACACTCTCTTTTAACCTTAAAGCATACAGTTCACAGCAGAGGTTACTAGTTCGAATCCCAAATGGGCCCTCTGAGGATGTTGACATTGTGTGCCCATAAAGATGTTGCATTTGCAGGCGAGAATGGTTGGTTCTAATGTCACTGCCCTTCCTTTGTTCACTGTCATTGCGACCCAGAGCAAGGCACTTAACCCTTGGACGTTGAAGAGGGCTTCCTGCAGGCCAGTCCTGCCATTACTCATGAATGCAAACCATCAAGACAAGTGGATCAAAATGTGTGCGACTGTGCAAATTTAATATTTAAAATAATTATGTATTTCAACTGATATAAGTAGTCATACCTAAAACCCTAAATTTAGTACTAGGGGATGGTTGTTTTTTGTTCAGTTGGAATGCCTTGCAATATCATCAAACACAGACAGTATTTGTTACATGTTGTAATTCTCGTTAAGTTCATTATTCAGGAGTCAGGACACTATCAACACTCTCAGTGTCTCTGTTCAGGCTTCACTGACACTCACACCATTACCGAGAAGAAAATGGATCTCTGGGACCATCTAGTGGGGTAACTCTCTCTTCGTGGAGAGAGCAAGTCGTCCTCTGGATGCAGGCTTCATCAGTGGCGATTACTTTAAGAATAGGCAAGTAAACATATGATTTCCACAAAGATTACATTGAAAAATGTAGGTTAATGCAGGCTGTTGTCAAGCAATCAGATCACCGTCACTGTTTATTTGTCAGGAATTTGACGATGAGATTTGAAATTTAGTGACAGTGAGCACTGCTACTTCTACAAAAATAAAGTGACAGTCTCTGATTTATCTCTGAACAGAAGCCATGAGACTCCATGGACAAAAAAAAAAAAAAAAAGATAAAAAAAAATCACCAGGTAGGATTATTTAATTAGATGTTAGAACTCCATCTAGTGGTCTTTGATGGTCTAAACTTAATATCAATGTCTTTTTATCCATTTATGTCATTTTATAATTTTTTAACGTTTAAAAATGTACAAACACAAGAATGAAGACTTTCAGATTAGTGGCTCAGATTAGAAAAAGCTATTTGGTTCCACTGAGGTTGTTAACCACTTTCTGGTGGTCATCATGAAATCACATGAGCTGCATTTCTATATAAAAAAATGGACCAGTGGAGGTTGCATGACAATTTTGAATTCTTCTGATGTTTGAGTAATTGCCTCTGTTTTTTGTTTTTATTTTACTTATTTACGACCGTGTTTGCGTCATGGAACACAACAAATTTTGGTTATACAGATGTTATGAGTTTGAGATTATTCTGGTTACAGATCTAGGGATAATAAGAAACTTTATTCATGGATTTTGATAAATGAAAAATATGTACTCTAATGTGAACCTACCAAATGAATAGTATTTTACAACATTATGTTTATGAATGAAGTTTGATGAGGTCTAAAACAGTGGTTTGCCACAAGAGGGATGGTGCCCACTAGGGGTCCTCGGAAAACTTCCAAGGGGGGACTTCATTATTGTAAAAATTACATAGGAACCAACTTTACATCTGAGATGGACTTGAGACTCTTGTGTAATTAAGTTTTGATTAGCATTAATTGTGTTAAGAAGATACTGTGTATAATTAAATGAAAACATTGGATTGTGTTTGTATGGATACATTTTGTTCCCTTTTTATTTCATTACCAGGTGATAAACAGTCCCCGTTAAGCCTGAACTTAATGATTTTTGTGTTTTTACAGCTGTAGTAGGGTTTACCTGAGTGCAGCAGTGAAGAGAGACCATTGTGGGGATGATTTTCCTGGTTCTTGTCCTGCACTTCTCAAATTAAATGTCCTGTAAGGTGAAGAGAGCATCCCTGATGAAGCACTCAGTGGAGCATTTCTATCTCTGCAGGGCCTTGCAGTCCTGAGATGTGGTGTTTCTAAACTAGGCTGTGCTGCTATGTGAAAGAATGTGTTGTAAAAAAAAAGACATTAGTATAGTAACTTTTTTAGAAGTCTGTGGTGGTAGTGCTGCTGAGGCGGATATTGTGGGCAGATAAGAGGGCTGTGATGTGAATAGTGCTTAGATGGGGTGTGTGGCTTGATGAAGCATTGAGTGTAGAGCAAGGCAAGACTTTTGGCAGATGACTTGTTGATTTCAAGACTGTTTAGTGTCTTGAACTTAGGAAATAGCAGCAAGTGGAACTGGACTGCAATAATGTGATATAACAGAATTGATAGAGATTAAAAGAATAGTTCACATAAAAATGGAAAGTCTGCTGAAACTGTACTCACTCTCAGGCTTACAGTGGATTATTGTGATATTATTTTCAGTTGTTTACTCTGACAGCATCCATTTACTGCCGAGGGTCCATTGCTGAACAAGTATTGTATTGCTAAATTTCTCAAAATCTGTTTCGATGAAGAAACAAATTTATCTACATCTGGGATGGCCTGAGGCTGAGTAAATCTTCAGCAATTTTACGCCTTTAAAAAAATCTTTAAAAAAGGCAATTCTTTCAAAAGAAGCTTTGCTCTTTCCGTCTTTGTTGTAGGATGCTTAAAGTTTATTTTTTTGTCTATAGTGCCAAGTGCTTCGTAATAGCTGTGGTCTGCTTTCTACTCCTCATACTGTCCTGTATAATCATCCTTTAATCATTCCCCTCCGACTGGCAATCCGCTGCAAGCTAGAGATGCCAAGGAGTTGTGTTAAGATCAAGCCCTGACCTCTGTTTTCTTCTTCAATGTTTTGTTTCACTCATAAATATGCCACAATACTAAGGTAAAATAGGTCATAACTTTCATTCCACGTGGACATAATAGCCTAATGAAAAAATTTTTGTAACATATCTGACTTTTAGGTGTATATAGCACACAAAAGGTTTTCCAAATCACCAGGTCATATGATTGGATTTACGCAGCTTCCAGGTTCACAGGTTTTTATAGGTATGCTGGGGAAACGTCATGTTTACGAGGTACTAATCAGGGCTTCTAGGAAGAATTCATTGGATTGGACAAAGTTTGCTATGTTTAAGTGAATGCTTAATTGCAAGTTAATGGGATATCCTGAGCAAAGCTGTGTAGTCCACTTTATGTCTGTGACATAATCACTACTTCTAACTTTTGGATGGATTGTAATTCTGGCAACAAAATTTTGACATATATATTTTCCACAAATTCCTTTACTGTTGTCTGTAGTTTCCTGGACCTGCTATTGTTTGAGTTCTCACTGAAATGTTTGACATAATACTGTAATTCAGTTCGGACTTATCTATTCTTAAAGGGAACAACTTGAGGGTGAATAAATGATGACAGAATTTTCATTTTTTGAGTGAAATAAAAAATATTTTAAACGGTCAAATATTTTACAATATTAAAAAAAAAAAAAATCTGACCAACACTAAATTTTTGAATGGTATAGTGAATATAAGAGTAGAAATAAATGAATTAATTATGAGGCAGACAGACCAAATAGTTTCATGTCCAAGGAGTTTCAGTTCCTCACTAAGACTTCAACAACCTGATCCTTTATATAAAATGGATTTACTTTAACATACTCTAATGAATTACGTAAAATATTTTTTCTTAGTTGGTTAAAATGTACAGTGAGGAAAAATATATTCATTGTTACCATCAACAGACTTTTCTTTAAATATTTTAATCTAGCAGACTGTCTTCACAACATTTTCAGAAACATGATTAAAAATCTTACCAATCATAACTTTTGAAAGCCTATTCTAGCTTTGGTTCTTAGGCACATCTGAAGTCAGATGTATCATGTAGTTTGTTTATAATCTTGTCCTTTGCCACTGTCCTGTGTAAATATTGTAAAAATGCGCTCGGTCATGCATTTCATTAGACAGTTTCACAGTTAAGAAGATTGGTGTCTTAAAACAACTGCAGTGGGTATTGTTATTTCCCCTTTAGCAATTCAAATGGCCTACTTTGAATAAGTAAAATGACTATGATGAAAAAGCGCAGTGGATGAGAGTTGAGTTTTGACACGTGCAAGCTGTCTATCAGTGCGCTTGTGTGGAGCTCTTTAAATGTCCATCAGTGCGCGCGCGTGTGTGTGTGTCCGCGCGCCTGTGTCAGTGCTGAGACGAGCGCTAGAGGAGGCAGCAGTGGCGCATCTCACAAATCCGCCGCTGGAATATATCGGCTGCTTTAGGATGTGAACGGGTCTCGGCCTCGACACCGGCCAAAGCTTCTGCTTTCCCATGACAAACAGATGCGAGGAGAGAGCGAGCGCGCGCGAGAGTGAACGGTACAGGGGAGCGGAGAGATCCTCGGTATTATTATGAGAAAAGAGGACGGGGTTGTCGGAGCCGTATTTGTTTTGCTCGCGGAGATGAGGCGGGGGGTAGCGAGTCGCTACAAAATCGTTGGGCTCCGGCCAAGCATTGCTCTGTTTTAGCACATATATAGCGCCGCGCTTGCGTTTTCATCGTCAACTGACTCGTTTGATCGTCACGGTTTGCATCGCAGAAAATAATGCAGCTGTCTCGAGGACATCTGTGAGATTTGCGGACTGCTGTTGCCGCTGCCATGACAGACGCAGGCTTTACCGAGCAGGCGGTGTGAGAGAAGCACGGCCCCACGGCCGATGTGGGCTGCGTTTACCGGGGGAGATTAAATCTGTAAATACTGTTCGCGTTATTCCTCTTTAATCGTGTGCATTCTCAGGGAAAATGTCCTCTCGGTCTGCTTTACCGTCTGCGAACGACCGGAGCACAGATCATGTAAGTATCATCATGATTTCAAATGAATCATTATTGTTGTAAAATATCATCTCAGCGCCACTCATATCCTACAACGCCCAGTATTTAACGTCAGGTGCACCATCATTTTTGCAGCCTGATACATTCATTGCCCGATATCGTTCATGGGAGGATGGAGAGGCAGGAGACAGTGGCCCATGGACGCGTAGCAGGTTCTTTGGCAAAATGGGCCGCATCCTTGAATGTGCAAAGCAGCAAAAGAGTCGCTGCGAAACGCGCAGGCAGCAGAGCTCAGGCCATCCGCATAGTGTACACATCAGCGCATCATCTGCGCACAAGCGCCATGCGCTCTCAGCGCGCTCCTCTCCCGGAGAGCGCTTTTGATTCATAGGCAGAATTCGCGGGAGAAAGCAAGAAAACGTTATGTCTCTGCAGATTGGGAAATTAATATAACCATTCGGGGCACCAGAATCAACTAGGGAGGGCGGAGGGAGGTTTTAGCGTTAGCTGTGATCTGTCGTTCGCGCACAGCGCCGCGCTCCATAAACAGACGCACTGGCTGGTGTAGTGGCCTACCAGTCCTGCGCCAACAAATTACACTCTAGTTCATGAACTGACCTAGACTGTGTTTCTAATGTATTATTATTATTATTATTATTATTATGTATTTAGTGTTGCTTAATTAGTAAACCAAATCTAAAACAACTACTGTTTATTTATTGGTTGTAAAAACACGTTTAAAAAACAGCGATTTGACGGTAACACTTAGTAAATACATTTTTATACACTCACTGTACATTTTAAAGCAAGCACCAAGGTAAATGTTTCATGCAATTTATTAGTGTTTTAAACTAACCAAATCTTATATTATACCAGGTTCTTGATGTCTTAGTTAGGAACTGAAAATGCAGCTTTGCATTTGAACTTTGTCTGCCTGCAAATATATAATATTTTAATTCCTTTCTCTTTTTATATATAGACTTTTTATGTTTTTGAAAGAAGTCTCTTATGCTTACCAATGCTGTTTATTTAATCAAAATTAAACCGTATCAAAATACAGTATAATAAAAATGTTGTTACAGCTTAAATGAATTGTTTTAAGTGTTTGCAAAGCTTTATTTTTTTAGCAACCCCTTCAGAATCTTCAGTGTCATGATCCTTCAGAAATTATTGTAATATGTTGATATGGTGCTCAAGAAACATTTCCTATTGTTATCAATGTTGTCTTTTAATTTAAAAATTCCTTCAGACACCACTGTTCTTTAGAACGACTGCCAAAACAATCACAGTATTCTGGGATATCACAGAAAAGGATACATCTATGCCATCAAAAACCAACTAAATGAAGGCATCTTAGTACGTGACACAAATGTATATGCATGTACCTTGTTGAGCCAGATTATTAAACACCCACCTGTGCTCTCTCCTGGCTGGATTTTTCCCAAGAGACACTTTTCATAAGAACTATGATAATTATCTATGATATTTTCTTTCTTTCTTTCATTACAATTTTATTTATTTATTTTTTTTAAACTAAGAATGAGAGCTAGTGAACAGTATGTGCTATTTGGCATGTTTTGTAGTGTGTGAGGTAGAATCCAGTAGGAGCAGGGCAGGGCATCGTGAGTAATTTATTCAATCCCTGAGCTGTAATCCTGTGGTCAGCGGTGCAGATGGGGACCTGGGCATGTTTTGATTTCTGTGTGAGCTCCTTCCTATCCCCTCTTAAGGGGACAGTTGGAGCCATTCAGGAAACTTTACCAGATGTTAGCCTGAGTATTCAGGGCTTTAAATGTGCTAATCTAAGTAGAAAGTTTAGTTTCAGCGGCGACAGACTAAAACCCCCATGGCAAAGTAAATTAATCCTGTATTATAGTGCAGAATTACTCACACACCAATGCTGACCTCAGTTTTCCTGCCCACTCTCGTCTACCATCATTACATTAACAATCTAAATGATAATTCTTATATTTTTTAAAAATTTAGTTGTAGTTATGTTTATGATAAGCAAGCTGAAATATCTTAATTTCCCCTTACATTTATGTATTTCTTCATAATTTTAGACACTTAAATGCACATTTAATTGCCGTTGGTGAAGTGTTAATTAAATGTCACTATTTTGGCCCTTCAAAACTTTTCCCGGTTGTCAAAATTTTGATGCATCATTAGTGAACATTGTTCTTTTTAGAAATGCTTACAGTATAGTTTAACCAATCAATCAATAAATAAATAAATTCTAATTGAGAGATGCTACAACAGTTGTGTGGCTCATCTCCATACATGTAGACTGATTTTTGTGTGTAAAGTAAGAGCTTAAAAAGTAAATGAGGATTTAATTCTGAAATCCGGTGCAGTCGGTCAGTGCTGATGCATTAGTCTTTTTCACCACAGTTTCCTACTTGAAACTCTCCCATTTAGTTTCTTTCTTAACCCTCCTAACTCTTCTATTCTACAATTAAATTTTTTGTTTCTACATGCAATTTCTGTAATATGAGAATCACTTTAGTCCTTTGGACTGGCTAGAGTCACAGGCAGGTTTTTCTTCCTTCTGTTTGCTTCAGCATCAACATGTATTCTCCAGTTTAGTGTAATCCATTTTTTTCCCAAATTGAACTTAATTAATCTTGATAAATGTTCTCTGTGTCTGTCTCTCTGTCCAGCATGCGTCTCTGGTGGCGAGTCGTTCAGAGAAAGGGACGAATGTGTCGAGTCGTTCACTGGGTGCAAGATGTCGTAACTCTATGGCCTCTTGCTCAGATGAGCTGCCACACATCGGAAACTACCGGCTCCTTAAAACCATCGGCAAGGGCAACTTTGCTAAAGTCAAACTAGCCCGCCACATCCTCACGGGCAAAGAGGTGAGACAAAAAGACTGCGAGAGAGAGCGTTTACATAGGTAAAACCAGAAGCGTGTGATAAGATATTGGTACAGGAGCTGCTGTATTGTGTCTCATTCCCTTCAGAGCACTTGTGAACTGTAATTCTTTGGGTGGTATATTTTTAAAGTGGTCCAACTTAAGTGCGAAAATTTCCACACCCATGTTTACTTTTTATAAACCAAAGCTGATATAGTGTGATTTTAGATTAACTTCTTAGTGGGCAGCAGAGAGCTTTAATAATCTTAATCACAATAAATTGTGATGTTTAAAGAATCATGCTGGCATAGTGTTAAAATATTTAAAGTCCTAGAATTTTTTAGAATTATGTTTAAATACCATAAGAGAGAGTTTAAATACTCTTGGACCAATAATAGTGAACTTATGTGTGGTAGTCTGGAGCCACGTATACACTTTTGGGAGTAACGACTGCATTTAAATGCAGATGGAAACCCCGTAAATTATGGTTGTGTGTGTATACAGAATACATTCGTCACTCCCAGATTCATGATGGTTGACATAACCACAACGTCACTGTGGCTATAAATAGGTAACATGGATGCTAAAAGTTTTGTGCCATCTATTTTTGACCAACGTACAGGTTCTAATAAAATACCCATGAACATAGTGTTTTGTTTATGCTCTTTAAGCTGCCACTAACAGCATGTGCTCTGATTGAACTGTACAGTGTGAGTTGCCTTTAGACCACATGGCTGGTGGGAGCAGCTACGGTGGAGAGAGACAGACTGGCATGTGAATTTGCGAATGAGTCAAGACACATGGCTCTGTCTCTGACTAGCGCCACACGAGAAGAAAAGAGACATAGATGCACTTTTAATGACATCACTGGATTAACAGTTTGGTTCTATGTACACTACACGTGAATAAATTTCGGTTAAATTTTTAATCTATTGAATGTGGTTGTCACTCCTGCAAACAAACTAAATTCTGAAACAAGGAGTACTTTTAACATCCTGACAGATTTCTTTTCATATACTGTATTATGATATTTTCTTGTTATTTGTGTATTCTAATAATGGGGTTAAATACACTACTGTTCAGAAGTGTGGGTTCTTTTTGAAGGCAAGTAATACTTTTATTCAACAAGGTTGCATTAAATTAATCAAACATGACATTAAAGATATTTATAATAGAAATAAAAAAAATCTATTTCAAATAAATGATGTTCTTTTGAAAATTCTATTTCTAAAAATGTCACTTTTTTCACAAAACATATTTAGCAGCACAACTGTTTTTGACATCTTTGATAATAAGACATGTTTTTGAGCACCAAACTAACATATTAGAATAATTACTGAAGGATCACTAAAGATAGGAAAAAAAAATGCTGCTTAAAATTCATCTTTGCCATCACAGCAATGATTATTTTAAATTTTTATATACATTTTTTTTTTTTTTACAGTATTTTTGATAAAAATATATTTTTGAACAGTAGTGTATTCTCATTTACTGCAACCAAGAATTTTTTAATCTGGTTGCCCTGTCTAGCAAGTTTCTTTTGATGAAAGCATCTGCTAATGATTGTCAGATGATACTATATCAAGTTTGATCACAAACAATCAAGAGCTTTTGGGGTCATAAGAGAAATAATCTGTTATAAGAGAAAATTTATGTTTGCAGCTTTAATCACTAATTGTGCATTCTATATTTAGGTTGCAATAAAGATTATCGATAAGACTCAGTTGAACCCAACCAGCCTACAAAAGGTAAGACCAGTTTTCAAGACATTTTTTTCTTTAAGACAACTGTCACAATTCTATGTAATGAAAAGAAAAAAAAATCGACATTGTACATAAACATCACCCAGTGTCCAGAAAATATTGACAGAGTCTCAAGTGAACAGTGTGTATATTTTACACACACACAAAAAAATATCCATTTTTCTTTTATGCCAAAAATCATTAGGATATTAAGTAAAGATCATGTTCCATGAAGATATTTTGTAAATTTCCTTCCGTAAATATATTATAACTTAATTTTTGATTAGTAATATGCATTGCTAAGAACTTCATTTGGACAACTTTAAAGGCAATTTTCTCAGTATTTAGATTTTTTTGCACCCTCAGATTCCAGATTTTCAAATAGTTGTATCTCGGGCAAATATTTTCCTATCCTAACAAACCATACATCAATGGAAAGCTTATTTATTCAGCTTTCAGATGATGTATCGAAAATCGAATCATTGACCCTTATGACTGTTTTGTGGTCCAGGGTCACATATACTGTATGCATATATAATATATATCAGTATGATGATTTAAAAGATTGTGAGGTTCTTGGAAGTGTTGCAGTAATATGTGTGTGATGTTAGTGTTTAGTGTCGCTGTTCAGTTTGCTCTCTCTCCTGTACACCAGTGACTCATCTGTCTCATAATAGATTATCACTGGCCTTCATTCCTCCCACTGAAGCCCACCACTCAAACACGGCACGGAGTTTGAACATACATCAAGATTTTTATTGATTATTGACAAAGCTATGCTTGATATGCTTCTGACTTTGAACACACTTGTGGTTTTCACTCATCTGGATGGATCTTACATTAAATCTTAGCACTCACAACTATGTCACCACTCAACACTGGCCCTTCTGTGTGCAAAATTTGAAATGTAGTAACATAACCATTGGTTATAAGTGAAATATACAATGTTTTTTATAGGGGGCATTGCTGTGTGAGTAATTAAATTTTTTTTTCCTAAATATCTACTGTATTTAAATGCATTATTTAGTTAACTAGTTTTTAAATCTGGCCATAGGCAGTCTTGTTTTAAAGTGCATCATTTGTTTGTGTGCTTAGTGTGTGTGTTGGAGAGGAGAGGTCGACAGCTGCGGTTCTCCACATGCCCAGAATGCCCCACTGTGATTCAGTCCCGGCTCTGTAACACACACAGTTAACTGTACACAAACCGTAAACCACCCTTATTGAACATAAGTCACGTATGGCTTCTTGATCACTCATACGGCTGATATGAGCTGTTATAGTAATGCTGGGATCACTGTTCTGTGGCGCATTTGTCAGTTGTCAGAGTAAGTGTTTGTCTTATCTCTCTTTTTTCTGCGTTGCACATAGAGAAATGCTGAGTTTTGTCCCATGTCATGTTTGCTAGATGATAGCTCCTATGCTTTACTATATAAGTGATAAAAAAATAAAAATAATAAGTATGTTTACATGTGACATGGCTCATAGCTTTACTTTCTGTGGCTGTGTCGCAATATCTCTTCTCTGATGGATTTTCTTCTGGTCTTCTGATTTGCATGTTATAGCAGTTTATTCAAACATTTCTGAGCTCTTATGTCAACAACACAATTTTAAACATGTTTATTCTACTGAAAGTCACAATGAATACCGAAAAGAAAACAATTAAGGAAGGGACTTTGTCCTTTATGTCTGTTTTTCAGTGAATGGAGGCAGATCTGATTGCAAGCTCGCAGTTGTAAGAAGTTGGTGGTGTTTAAGAAGTCCAACATACGTCACCAGAGAGAAGTCTCTCGTATCACCCTTAGATCAAGTTATGATATTTTGATTAGAAATTACAAGGTTAAAAAAAAAAACATATGCATGGATGAATCATTTACAATAAGGTCAATAACATGATTTGAAAATTTATAGGGAAGATTTCCATTTCATGCTGACTTTAAAATGAAATTAGCAGTTTTTCAATGAGCAAAATATTGGGCTTAGTCATTATAAGAGGTTGAGGGAATGTGATTAAAAAAAGAGAAATGTAATGTGATTGGATTATGAATCGACAAGCCTCAGTAACCCATGTGGGTGAGGAAAACAGCTGCTCATATATTCTTGTGTTATGATTGGCAGGATTTGCTGTACGAGCTCCCGGCAAACGTTTGACGAGACATCTGTATTGACTAGAAGACATATTGAGTTGATTTCATCTTTATGTTTTCAACATTGTGTGTGTCCCTTCATGTGTAATTGTATATGTGCCATCTGGTAATGTGAATTAAAGAAATAAGGGGGGTGTATTAAAGATATTTCTTCTGAACACGTCTGTGAGATGTATTATGGGACAGATGCAGGTGCAAAACTCCATCATGGGGTTTCCAACAGGGATTGTACACTGGGTACTTTGTACAGATGGAGAGAGCACAAAATACATATATTGTGTCTGGATATTGCTCTCCTACATGAAGGCTTGATGTTGACAATTATTGATGTTGATGAAGGGTATCAATATATTCTGGGAATAATTTAAACGATATGGATCACGTTATCCTCTTTTTCTTTCTTTCTCTCATCTTTTGTAGCTGTTTAGAGAGGTGCGGATCATGAAGACTCTCCATCACCCCAACATTGGTAAAATGCAATAAATGCATGCTTGCTTTTGTAATAATCACATTACAAAATAATTATCTAATTCTGTTTGAATGTAAGCTTGCCAAAAGTATTAAATTCCAGCTACTCATATATATTACAGTCCAACTCTTTGAGGTTATAGAAACAGAGAAGACGCTTTATCTTGTGATGGAATATGCAAGTGGAGGTGAGCTCTGATGTACTGAACATACTGGAGTATGTAATATGACTTTGTTTAATACTAGTGTGGCCTTGGAAGTGATGTGTGTGTGTGTGTTCACTATACGGTGTATATTTGTGTAATGTGTGTCTCTCCAGAGCTGCAACATAATGCAAAAAGACTTAATGCTCAACATAATATTTCTAGGTACATCTGTGATATTTGGGATATTATTCATGTGTGATTTGGTTTTCAGGTGAGGTGTTTGATTACCTGGTGTCTCATGGGAGAATGAAAGAAATAGAGGCTAGAGCCAAATTCAGACAGGTGAGACATTTACCGTATCACTACAGCACATAGTGCAGGATTACAGATCAAGGTATTGTGTCACATTAAGCCTCTGGTTTACATTTTCAGCATTCATGTGTTTTAACTAGGTTGTGCTATTTTTTTGTTTCAGATTGTGTCAGCCGTTCATTACTGTCATCAGAAGAATATAGTTCACAGAGATCTGAAGGTATGAGCTAGAATTTGCAAAAAATAAATAAATAAAAATATCCAAATATACTTAACACAATATATATTCACTTGAGAAGCAAAACTGCATAAGGAAATGTATCTTGAACACAATTTTTCAAACCCCATTAAACCTTACTATCTTATGCAGTTTTGATACTCAACTAAATTAATCTTGTTTTAAATATACAAAACGGCTAAATATATGAACACACACACACGTTAGGTTTCTGTGAATTGTGGGGACTTTCCATTGACTTCTATTACCTTTATACTGACCAAACGAGATATATAATGATTGTATAGTGCTCTATATATATATATATATATATATATATATATATATATATATATATATATATATTATAAAATCACTATACTATAAAGGTATAAAGGAGTATTAGTGTTTGTAGTATGCGTTTGTATCACTTTCTGTCACTTCTCCTTGTTTTTCCTCTCCTTCACACAGTTCTATACAGCCTAATTATTTCTCTCTCCTTCACTATTTCTGTCTTTATAGGCAGAGAATTTGCTATTGGATGCAGATGCTAACATAAAGATAGCAGACTTTGGTTTTAGTAACGAGTTTACGTTGGGGAATAAGTTGGACACCTTCTGCGGTTCCCCACCTTACGCAGCTCCAGAGTTGTTTCAAGGAAAAAAGTATGACGGGCCAGAGGTGGACATCTGGAGCCTGGGGGTCATCCTGTACACGCTGGTCAGCGGTTCACTTCCTTTTGATGGACAGAACCTCAAGGTACAGTTACTCTATTTCTACACCCACTATGATCCATTCCAGCCTCTTTACACCCAACTTACTGGAGTCTGGGAAAGAATCAATACAGTATCTTATTGCAATATTCTCTGATTGTGATATTGAGTTGATAGACTGATACCAGTTACTTTGGTATTTACAACAAAATATAAGTCAAGTCAGTTTCATTTACATGTCAAAGCAACTTTACCGTGAAAATAATGTTTCAATGATGCAAACAAAATTCAGGTCTGCTGTAAAACAGCTCTAAAGAGAGGACAATAGTAAACAGTCCATTTTTCAGTTAAAATCAATTCATTGTTTATTTAGTTTAATAGCTGTGTGAAGTTCATCATTTATGGAATGAGTTCAATTAATCTATAAAGCAGCTCTGTAGAAAACAGTGATGTCATCATCCAGCTCAGTTCAGATCAGTTCAGCTTTCTTCCAATAGTGTCTGTACAATCAATTTCTGTCTGTCTATCTATCTCTATCTATCTTTCTTTCTTTCTTTCTTTCTTTTTAATTTTTTTTTTTTAATGAAATTTATTCATGTGCTGGCAAAGCTGAATTTCAGCAACCATTTCTCCAGTCTTCAGTGTTTCATGATCCTTCAGAAATTGTTCTAATATGCTGATTTGGTGCTAAAGAAACATTTCTTATTATTATTAATGTTGAAAATGGCTGTTTTGTGGAAAATTTGATACTTTTTTCAGGATTCTTTTATGAATAAAAATGTTCAAACAAACAGCATTTTATTTTTTGTAACAATGTAAAAGCCTTGCAATTTGATGCACCCCTGCTAAATATTGAAAGTAATAATATTTTAACAAAAAAAAAATCTTACTGACCTCAAACTTTTAAACAGTAGTGTACACTGAGGAAATTAATTTAGAATAGTGCACCGTTTTTTGTTTGTTTTTTATATTACATTGAATGGGTCTTAACTTTGGACCTAAAAAGTTCTTTAAACTCTCATTTCTGAATTACTGTCTAAAGACCACACTGATATCTGTTTGTCACACAGTTTGCTTGTGCATGTGTGTTTTCCAGGAGCTGCGTGAGCGAGTGTTGAGGGGGAAGTACCGTGTGCCCTTCTACATGTCCACAGACTGTGAGGGGATTCTGCGCAGGTTTCTTGTGCTCAATCCCAGCAAACGTTGCACTCTAGAGGTGCATACTTGCAGATACATAGATACACTCTGCCATACCAAATCATGTACCAGATACATTATATTATGCCACTGTGCTGAGATATAGCTCTGTAAAGCTTCTGTGATGTAGAATGCATATAACATGCATTTGCTGGAAATTGCTAATACTATTACTTGTGTATTAATCAAGTTATGAAGTCAGTGCAGTTAAATGACTGAGCTGGGAAGTTTGTGTAATCAGGATGCTGGTATTTCCTCCACAGCAAGTGATGAAGGATAAGTGGATGAATGCAGGGTATGAGGCCGATGAGCTAAACCCCCACATTGAGCCAGTGGAGGACTACAGTGATGCCAATCGAATCGGTGAGCATGTAGACCAGTAGGAAACTAGTTGTGTTTTACTATGTATTTTGCTACTATTTTTATTTTACTGTCATGTCCAAATTATCCTTAGAGGGAAAAGATTGGTTGTGTTTGTAAATATTGCTCATGTTCTCTTATTTCTTTGTCTTTCCAGAGATTATGGTCGGAATGGGTTTTACTCCAGAAGAGATTAAAGACTCTTTACTCAATCAGAAATACAATGAGGTCACGGCTACATATCTATTGTTGGGCCTGAAGACTGAGGTAATACATTGCGCACACACACACACACACACACACACACACACACACACACAAATACACACACACTGTGTTACTACCAATTTTCTACTTGAAAATACTACTTGTACCTAGATTCTTAGAGTTTACTTTGTACTCATATTCTCTATTGGCATCTGGTCATAGGATGGCGCTGAGTCACGAGTTAGTGGCAGTATGACTTTGCCGCGAGTGCGTCCGAGCCCAATTACCAACGGAACCAACAAACACTCCTCTTCTTCATCATCTTCCTCATCCTCACACAGCAAGACTCAGCGCAGCGCCTCTACCTACCACCGCCAGCGACGGCACAGTGACTTCTGTACGAGACACTTCAGCTTAAACTTGCTTCCAATTGTGAATGATTATAATAATTATTAGTTTCTTCTGCAGGTGGTCCCAGCATGCCTGTGATGCACCCTAAGCGTAGCCCGACCAGTGGCGGAGACCGTGAGCTGCGTGAGAGCCGCATGCCGCCAAGGAAGGCCAGCTGTAGCGTAATGGGCAGTCGGACCCTACCACCATCTAGTCCAATGGTCAGCACCGCCAACAATCCCAATAAGGCTGAGATACCTGATCGACGCAAGGAGATGACCGCCACCACTGTGAGAGACGTTTCTCTACCTAGATCATTTTTTCAGTTTCTTTTATATATATATATATATATATATATATATACTTTTTAATTAATTAAAAAAGTATACTTTTATTCAGCAGGGATGCATTAAATTTATCAAAAGTGATTGTAACGCCATATAATATATTACTATTTCAAATAAGGGTTGTTCTTTTGAATTTTCTATTCATCAAAGAATCCAGAAAAAAGTATTACACACAATTCTAAATACTGCAAATAAAATTTCTATTAAAAATATTTGTTTTTTTTTAAATCCTACATCTGTTCATTTTGATTATTTTGACAGTTGGAACCCACTGTATGTGCATTTTTGTTTTATATATACAGGGGTTGGACAATGAAACTGAAATACTGGCCAGTGTAGTGTTGGAGTGTTTCATGGCTATATTTGTGCAGCCTGGTGGCCAGTCTTCACTGATTGCACATTCCACCAGTAAGAGCAGAGTGTGAAGGTTAAATTAGCAGAGAAATAGCACAGCTGTTCATAAAATATTGCAATGCACACAACATAATGTGAGACATATCAGAGTTCAAAAGAAGACAAATTTTTGGTGCACGTCTCGCTGGCGCATCTGTGACCAGGAAAGCAAGTCTTTGTGGTGTATCGAGAGCCACGGTATCCAGGGTAATGTCAGCATACCACCATGAAGGACAAACCACATCCAACGGGAGTAACTGTTGACACGAGGAAGCTGTCTGAAAGGGATGTCCAGGTGCTAACCCGGATTGTATCCAAAAAACATAAAACCACAGCCGCCCAACTCACTGCAGAATTAAATGTGCACTTCAACTCTCCTGTTTCCACCAAAACTGTTCGTCGGGAGCTCCACAGGGTCAATATACATGGCCGGGCTGCTATAGCCAAACCTTTGGTCACGTTGGTTTCAATGTTGCCAGCAGCAGAAATCTTGGGCTGTGGACTATGTGAAACATGTATTGTTCTCTGATGAGTCCACCTTCACTGTCTTTCCTACATCCGGGAGAGTTACGGTGTGGAGAAAACCCAAAGAAGCTTACCAGAGTGAAGCATGGGGGTGGATCAGTGATGGTTTGGGCTGCAATATCATGGCATTCCCTAGGCCCAATACTGGTGCTATTTGGGCCAAGGACTACCGAACCATTCTGGAGGACCATGTGCCCCCAGTGGTTCAAACAGTGTACCCTGAAGGTGGTGCCATGTATCAGGATGATAATGCACCAATACACTCAGCAAGACTGGTGACAGAGTGGTTTGATGAACATGAGAGTGAAGCTGAACATCTCCCATGGTCTGCACAGTCACCAGATCTGAATATTATTGAGCCACTTTGGGGTGTTTTGAGGAAACGTTTTCCTCCACCAGCATCACGTGGATACTGTTCTGCAAGAGGAATGGCTCAAAATCGCTCTGGCCACTGTGCAGGACTTGTATTTGTCATTCCCAAGACGAATTGATGCTGTATTGGCCCCAAAAGGAGGCCCTACACCATACTAATAAATTATTGTGGTCTAAAACCAGGTGTTTCAGTTTCATTGTCCCACCCCTACAGCCTATATATATATATATATATATATATATATATATATATATGTATGTATATATATATATATATATATATATATATATATATATATATATAAAACATCACAACAGACTGTACAAGTTTGACTACTTTAGTAATTTCCATGAGTACAAATCTTAATGTTTAAGCATATACTGATATTCTAGGGAATTGTGCGCTTCTAATTTTATAGCAACAGTTTGGACAGGACCCTTTTCTATTCTAACATGACAATGCCTCTGTGTATAAGGCAAGGTTCAAAAAGAAATGATTGATTCACTCAGTGTGGAAGAACTTGACTGGGCTGCAGAAAGCCAAGTCCTAAGCCAAGTCCCAGCTGAACACCTCTATTGTGACTTTAAATGCAGACCTTGAGCCAAAAACTCATCACCAAACACCAATGACACCAATGTACATATGGGTACAGTCATGTTAGACGCTTCAAAAACTGTTGCAACAGAGATGGAAATACAATTTTTAAATATATGAATTATGTTTCCGTCTTTGTTGCCACAGTTTTGAAAGTGCCTTTTTCTGTTCTAAAGAAGGGGGCATCCCAATACTTTTGTCCATATAGTGTATGTACAAGTCATTGGTGCTCTAAAATTAGAACAATTCCAAACCACAATTCCCTAGAATATCATTATATGCTTAAACATTAAGATTTGTACTCATGGAAATTACTAAAGTAGTCAAACCTACTTTTGGCAATGTAGTGTATATCTACACATATATACATACACTAAATTTTTGGGGGGTTAATGAAATGTTGTGTCCCATCTTTGTTGTAGAACAATATCCCAGGAAGTACTATGATCCGCAGAAACACGTACGTATGTACAGATCGTACCAGCACTGACCGACACTCGCTGCTGCAGAACGGCAAAGACAACAGGTGACAAACGCACACATTCACAAACACAGACACGCTCTGTCACTGTGCTGCATATCCCAGTGCACTGTCTGCCTCTCATTCACTGAGTCTGTTTCTGTCTCTTCTCAGCTCCCTGTCTCACCGCCTTCCTCCCACCTCTCCCTCCACTCTCAGTATTGTCGGAGCGGGAGCATCCTCCTCCTCTTCCTCAGGTGAGCGCTGTAGGCTGACACGTGGATCCACCATCCGGAGCACCTTCCATGGGGGTCAGCTCCGTGACCGTGTCCCGCCCACCTATGGACCTCCGCCCACGTCACCCACCCTCAGCCATGATGCTGGAGCCCTGCCGCAGAATGTCCGCAGCCGGGCCACTTCTAACCTGTTCAGCAAACTCACCTCCAAACTTACACGCAGGTAAGAGGAGAGACTGTCATCATATAAGTAAAAACATCCACTGATGATGCATTGCTATGCAACAACAAAAAAAATCAGGAAAACATGTAAAGCATCAAAAATGTCTGTCTCTGATCCAGAGAAAAATGATTCTAAAGCTCTTTTTTTTGCAAGAAATTGGCAGTTTATTGCTCAATATCAGGCATTTGTGCTTCTGGATCTAGCAGTGTATAATGATCATATCATATGAACAAGATAAAGAATTCATGGGGAAAAAAAAGCCTGTTATGCTTAATATGGCAGCTTTACAGCTGAGTAGAGTTGATAGAGACATCAAAATGCTCAATAAAACAACAGTAGGAACAGGAGCCTTTCCATAAGGTGCGGTCACATTTACCATTGTTTAATGAAGTCATGTCATAACCAGCTCAATGAAGATATTCGCCTGACGGCAAAGTAATTTTCTTATGCAGATTTCGTATCATAAGTTGTGTGAACTTTGACAACAAGTGTGAACTTGGTTCAGTAGTGACCTCTGTGTTGGTGTAGGTTCATAATTTAGCAACGATGCACAACAGTTGAGGTGCTCATTCTGGTTTTGTGAACAACACTACACTTTAATACTATAAAATGTAGAGATGTTACGAATCACTCAACTCACAATGCGATATGATTCATGGTACTGATTACACAATACAATTTTTAAAAAAAATGAGATTTAAGACAAATTATAAATGAGAAGGTGTCTTTTTATTATTGCTTGGACAAAATGCTGCAAATTTCTTTGTGAAATTTAAATATATCAAATAACAAAACTAAATTGAAATTTTAAAACAAACCACAAATCAAATAAATAATATAAATAAAAGATAAACAATGTAAGGGTTTTCTTGTACCCTTTCCATTTAAAATTAGAGGCAATCACTGTATTTTAATCACAATCCAAACAAAGATGCTGCATACAAGCAGCATGAGCAGTTTTTAATCTAAATTAGATTGTATAATTTTGAAATATGAAGCAAAAACAGAATGGTCTGACTTAAGCTTTCTGAAATGATGCTACATAAAACATATCTGCATGAAACTAAAACATCAGATGGGCTGAATGAAAATGCAAATTCACTCTCTGACAGCAGGTTGCGCTTATAGAACAGCAGCAATATAGCGTTTCCTTGTTTGCTGCTGTAAACAAAACAGCACCGCTTATAAACACTACTTTAATATGCATTATACAGAGGCAAGATGAAAAGAAAATACCATCTAAACTTTTCTGAAGACAATCAGTTCCCCTCAGAGATACATTCATACTAACTCCTACCCCCAGTTGTATCACGATTTGTGATATTTGTATAGATTTTCAACCAGCTTGGGGGTGCATCGTTACATCCCTAATAAAATAATCAGTAAGGCAGGCTGTTTGGAAAGCAGTTACTTAAAGGGGTCATCGGATGCCCATTTTCCACAAGTTGATATGACTCCTTAGGGTCTTAATGAAAAGTCTATAACATACTTTGGTTAAAATTTCTCAATAGTAGTGTAAAAACACCATTTTTACCTTGCCAAAAACAGCTCTTTTCAGAGCAAGCTGTTTTTTAGCATGTTGCTTTAAATGCTAATCTGCTCACCCCGCCCCTCTCTTTCGAGCTGCTCTCTGAGAGAATGTAAACTTTAGCCGCGGAACTTGGAAAGGCAATTTGCAGAGATTCATAAAAAAAACTTATACTCACTTCTTCTGTAGGTGAAGCTGGATCACGAGTGATTTGCGCAAACATAGACACATTTAGGTAGATCAAGGGCCGCATTCCCTTCAAAAACCAAACGTAATCCACTGCGTCTTCAGCGGCTCAGATGTCGGGAGTTAATGACGAATGCTATGTTCATTATTGCATCCAACAACAAAGCACCTCAATTCTTGCCTTCATCTGCTCCAGCGGTGAAACAATGGCAGTGTAACGGGGCGAACGAGACGAGAGGTGTGCAGATCCATATGCAAGCTTTTATTAAACAGACGTGGTCAAAACACAGGCAGGGTCAAACAACAGCAAACGGGTATGGCACGGGCAAGACACAAGAGCAGTCCATGTAACAGACGGGGTCAATCGGCGGTGAACGTAATCCAGTGAGCAAAACAAAGAGAGATAATCCAGGTACATGATAATAGTCCAGGCAGGGGCAAACAGAGTACAAAACGACAAGACAAAAGAGAGATCCAAGGCAGGCTATAAACGTCAGGGCAGGCAGAGATCAGACAAGAAACTAGATACACAGGCTAGGATCAAGATATGAATGACTCAGGCAATAAACTGGATAAACTAGACTTAAACTTAGACTTGAAAACATGAAAGGGCTCCATAAAGTAGCTATCACTGGGAGAGCGATAAACGTTAGACAATACTCGGCCATTTGAGAACGATCTGAGTGGGTGTAATATAGTGTGTGTGTAATTGAGTGCAGGTGAATCCAATCAGTGCAATGGAACATGGGAAATGTAGTCCAGGGTGATGTATAACAGTCTGTGTGGTGTGAGAGTCAATATAGTAGAAGAAGCGACCTCTGGTGGCAATTGGACGGAAGGCCACAGACCGGATTTGTGACAGAGCTCCCCCCAAACCCGATCAGTTGAGACATGACAAGACTCTGGAAGATCAGCGGAGACGTGACGAGAATCTGAAAGATCAGGTGTGACCTGACTTGGCTCATGACAATCAACTGTGACTTGACTGAACTCATGATGATTAACCGTGACATGACTTGGCTCATGATGATCAACCGTGACTTGGCTCATGACAATCAACTGTGACTTGACTTGGCTCATGATGATCAACTGCGACATGACTTGGCTCATGATGATCAAGTGTGACTTGACTTGGCTCATGACGATCAACTGTGACTTGACTTGGCTCATGACGATCAACTGTGACTTGACTTGAATCATGAAGATCAGTTGTGACTTGACTTGACTCAGGAATGGCAGCTGAGACATGACAGGGCGTTGTTGTGGCTGCCATTTTGGGAACAAAATCCGCTGTCGTCGCCATCTTGCGAACTGGTGCATCCGCCATTTCAGTCACAGACGTGGTGTCGTGATCCTCCTCCGCGACACCCACAGTGAATGAAGAGCCAACGCACAACAAAGCATAATCCATAAACTCACAGAGAGTGATGAACGCGAACCCTCGCGTCTAAGCTTAGACTTCAGTGACTGATTAATGCCTTCGCAAAAAAACTATCAACAAACAGTCCGGTAAATCAGAGTGATGGGCAATGGCTAGATACTCTTGAATATAGTCCTCGAGCGATTGCGTGCCCTGCTCGAGGGCTAATAACAGTCTTGCAATGTCCATACCTGGCCAACGTTCATCCGAAAAGCTGCTGGATCCTTGTGTGGCTGAGTATTCTGTAACAGGGCGAACGAGATGAGAGACGTGTGGATCCATTTGCAAGCTTTATTAGACAGAGACGTGGTCAAAAACACAAGCAGGGTTGAAACACCAGCAAACAGGTATGGCACGGGCTAAACACAAGAACAGTCCAGTGAACAGACGGGGTCGATCGGCAGCGAACGTGATCCAGGGAGCAAAACAAAGAGAGATAATCCAAGTACACGATAATAGTCCAGACAGGGGCAAACAGAGTCCAAACGACAAGACGAGAGAAAATCCAAGACAGGAAGAAATCAGGTAACCGGCGAACACAAGACTACATTTACATTTACATTTAGTCATTTTGCAGACGGTTTTATCCAAAACGACTTACAACTGAAGAATACATAAAGTGATTCATCTTAAAGAGGCAAACAGACAGAGGAAGTGCTCGTAATACCAAGTCTCAGGCATTGTTCAAATAAGTACAAGCTAGCAAGTGAAGGAATAAATAAAGAGAAAGACAATGTTTTTTTGTTTTTTTTTTTAATTTAGGATGAAGTCAAGTAGTGTTGAAAGAGATGAGTTTTCAGTTGTCGCTTGAAGGTTGACTGGGATGCAGCATTCCGGATAGGGGTGGGAAGATCATTCCACCAGCCAGGAATGGTGAACGAGAATGTTCTGGAGAGTGATTTTAGACTCTCTGTGATGGTACCATGAGGCGTTGCTCACTAGTGGATCTCAGACTTCTGGAGGGGATGTAGATTCGTAATAGTGAGTGGAAGTTGGCGGGTGCTGAGCCTCTGGCTGTTCTATCTACCAGCCTCAATGTCTTGAACTTGATGCGAGCTGCAACCGGTAGCCACTTCACTCAGGGCGGGTCTAAGGTAAGACGGCCTTGTCAATCATCAGTCATGGGAGCGGCCTTGGTCTGCCTGACATCACACAGACAAGAAGCTGAGAACGGCTTGATTTGAGAAAGGGGTAATGATTTTAGTAGATTAAAAAAAAAAAACACTGGGTGGATTTGTATCATTATAGGGTGGTTGTCTACACACACTGCCAACACACATTTATGTTCAAACAACATGTAAAAGTGCATTTCGCATCCAAAGACTCCTTTAAGGTTGGTTTCCTATTTTTGCTAAATGAAAACAATGACTTTAATTCTAAAAAAAAAAATAAAAAAATCAGTGCATCACTAATTAACTTCCTCCGTTTTACCTACACTGAACTACAGTATCTTACAGGAGATCATGTGCGTCACTATCTTGACTCTTATTGGTAATCATCATTTTCATGAATGTAAATTTTTCTCATTAGACAAATTAGGGGGTCCCCGACTAAGGATTTTCATAGTCGAATCGGAATTTTCGAATCTTGCCGATAGTCGACTGATAGTCGAATCATATGTTTGGGGGCGGGGTCAAAATACATTACCAAGAGTCAAGTCAGACACAGTCATAATTACTGACGTTAACACACAGGGAAAATGTGTAATGGACGACTCGCAGATACAGACGGGGTAAATAATGTTTTATGTTTTGATTAAAAAATAATTAATATTAAACGTCAGCGAAACCCTAAGAATTCACATCATTTTTTTTTTTTTTTATACAATAGTGCTCTCATTATAACGTTATGTATATGACAGTTATTAATGTTGCATTTCTGTTTTGAGCTGCGTGCGCTGAAGATGACCAGTAGAATGAAGCTTTTGATAGCAGGTTTTTTATCAGAGGGATTTAACTCATCATTTATCTCATATAGAATACGCTTCGTTATTTATACAACACGTTATATTACGACTTATAGGCTATCTGCACAAAATGCCCCGAATGCAAACGTGAACGGTCTGCGCGGCTCTGAATGAACTCCTTTTGTATTATTATAATACAGCTTATTATTATAATACTGTTCTCATTATAATGTTATGTATATGACAGTCCCAGTCATAGTTATTAATATTCTGCATTCATTGTTGTTTGTCCTGCTCGCGCTGCGCGTGCTGAAGAGATAATCACCATACACAATGAAGCGCTTTACTGCAGCGTAACTCAAATGCTTTTTATACGAGATAAATAATATACACACGATATACATATAAACCAGCTGAAATGTTTTGAAATCGGTAAGTTGTACCCTACCTGATCGAAAAAAAATACAATCTTTCACATGCCTGAGTCAATTTGAGTCTTGTTAAAGATTTAAATCCCTACCGCCAAGATGCTGCTCTGCCGGTCACAGATTATGGAAAGTGAAACTTAAATCTATAGGGGTGGTTGGATTTATTCACGCACGTTAAAATATTTATTTGAAGCTTCTTTCTTCTCAGATTCTTATTTACAGCATTATTTCAATAGGCTGTATATTAACTTATTGGGAGAAAACTGGTAGTTTTATGTGAAATCAAAGATTTGAGCACCCCCATTTAGCCAAAATGGCATGATCATAACACCCCGCGAATATTCGACTGTGAGATTGGGAGTCGAATCAGGCTCCTATCAAAGCATCGAATCTTCGACTTTTCGGGGTCAAAATAAATATATAAAGTTAAACATAACTTTGTGCTCAGCCAAAACGATATGACCAGGAACAAATAATAGATTCATGAGACCACGAATGCCTGTTAAATATACCCAAAACGAATTGTATCTCATGTTTAATCACTACAGAGACATCAGAGCCAGCGGCAAATGTCTGAAGGACTAGCCGAGCTAAAGCTGCTCTGGGCGGATACGTGCACTGAGCGCCTAGTGATCACCTGGAGCTCCCAAATCGACATATTATAAATTTTCCAAATAAGTGCTATCTTTATAAATAAACCGCAGATTTGAGTTTTAAACAACTACATTCTCGTCTGAAAAACTCTTAACACTACATTTCATGACAGAATAACAGTAATATTTTGAAAATTACACTGGTTTTCAGGCAATGAGGTTTCACAAGTCCACAAGAACAGACAAGAACGCATATTGAGAAATGGCTATTGTCTGTGTGAAAATTATAAAATAGTTCAATTTTTTGTGTTTGCGCACTCTGATGTAAATAAGCCCAACACTCATGGACAGCAGAGCGGAACGAGTCAAGAAGCTTTATCCCCTTGTATCATGCAAAAGTGACGATTCATGTCAACCAATCAACATTCTGCAGTGAGTTTAGCTCCACCCTTTTGGTACCCTTTGCTGTGCTAGGTACCCCAACGGAAGGGTACCAAAAAAGTGCTACAGTACGGTTCGCTATTTTGGTACTATTCACAACTTCTGACAATGGAAACGGACATAATTGCATACCGTACCATGCTGCACTGAACCGTACCGCTCAGTGGAAATGCGGTTTGCATTTAGGTGAATCTTAAATGATTAAATTTGTAAATACGCTTTTGACAGACACATTTTTGCAACAAATAAATGTGTAGACTTGATTTATGTCACACATTACTGCATCAAAAAAAAGTGCTGGAGTGCTGCCTGTGCAATAACACACGGGGGCCCACTGTGGAATTCTTTCAGCTTAAAAGTTGGTTTTACTATCATGCTTCACACATTCATCTTTCTTTGGCTTACTGCCTCTCTTTTTTAAGCTTTCCAAGCATACAAATGTGTACCTTTCCTAGTCTCTCCCTCTTTGCTCTTATTTCTCTCAATTGCATTTCTCTCTTTGACTTTCTGCATCTCTTCTTTCTCTTGCTCTCCTCATTGTGTCTCTCTCTCCTAGGGTCAATCTTGACCCCTCTAAACGCCAGGGCTCTAATAAATCCGTGTCGGGATGTACTCTTCCACAGGGATCCAAAACAGTTAGTAAGTTCTCCTGTCTGCCTCTGTTTGCCTGTCTGTTGCCGCTGCACGTCCGTCTGTCTCTGCACATGGCATGCCTGTCTGCATGCAGTCTCCTTTGCAGAACGTGTGTCTGGTAAACAGGATGTGAAGTTGAGGAAAGGCTGGATGATGGTGCATGGAGGTTTTGTCTGTTATCGGTTTGCATGCATCCAGGAACACACAATTTTTTTTATTCTATATGACCCATTACACATCGCTCAGGTCAACATCAGTCAGCCATTTATATTGACCTTCTAGCAATTGGACAGGCATGAGAGATCCAGACGTGTATGTTTGCATTTTTTTGTTGGTTATGGTGGAGTTGTGTTGCATGGAGCAGACACTGTTAGGGTAATGCAGACCATCTGAAAATGTGTGTTTCTTTGCAGGGTCACAAATGAATCTGAGGGAGTCAGCAGATCTTCGGTCACAGGGTGAGTCCGCTTAGGAATCTTTTAACAGTATGGTGCTTTTAAAACTGGTTTGGGCCAAGCAACTGAACTAAATGCCAAGTGTACATCTGGAAGATCATGTTATGACATTTTGATTAAACATTACAGGACAATTTATTTTATTTATTTTTAAAAATGTAACACATGAATGAAGTGTTCACAGGAAGATCTGTAACATGCATTTACAAAATTGATAGGATGAACTTGATTTCATTGACAATTTTAAGAACGGACTTGTCAGCAGATTACAATGATAGAAGAATATCAAATTGAGCTGTGGAAAAACTGAAGCTGAGTTTGAGTTGACAATGCAGTGCATTGTTAAAGTTCAGTATTAGTACAGTTGATAACAATACAGAAAAGATGCATTCTTTTTCTACATCCTCTAACTTTATTTTTTTGTAGTGTCTTTTTTTAATTTCTTTCAAAGTTTTAATTAGCATAATTTTGCATTAAATTTAGCAAAAAGCATCAATACACACATACGAAGTGAAGGAAAAAATGATCTGCCTATTTAACATAAAAAAGAATAGAAATAAGTTGTAATAATAAACAATAGTAATAAAAATAATAACATGATAAATTTTAATAATTTTGAATAAAAACAGTAAAAGTATTTTTTTTTTTTTTTTTTTTTGTAAATCTCTCTGTGCTGGTGTTTCTCTTCATACTCTGTTTCTTTCTCTTTCCCAGTGGCCATTTATCTGGGAATCAGAAAGCGCCCGAGCCCTGGAGCGGGGGAGGGGGGTGGGATGTAAGGGGTCATCTCTCCCGTCCCCCCCGGGCCCCTGCAGATGTGGTACTGGCCTTGCGTGAGGCGGCGAGGGGATGCGGCTGCCAGGTCCGGCACGCTGGCCCGTTTCTGCTGTGCTGCAGTCATGGGGCAGCAGGGTCAAAAGTCACTTTCCAAGCTGAGGTGTGCCAACTGAGTGTGGGTCCCGCAGAGGCAAACGGAGTACGCTACACGCGCCTGTGGGGGGCCCCCCTCGCCTTCAGGCACATCGCATCGCAGATCTCTAAAGAGGTGGAGCTCTGAGGGGACGGGGAGGAGACTTGACTCGGAGACGTCCCCTCACTATATCCGTCATTATAGCGAACTGACGTTGACCCACCCACCTATGTGTTATAGACTTAAAACAACATTCGATCCCTCCTCCAGTCAACACTCAACACACACCGAAACTAAACACACATACACATAAACAAACACTATCACCTTAAAAGCACGGGACACTCAACCCTGACAATATGGAAACCTAAAGTACAAAAACAAGCACACCCCTTCCATGCACAGCATAAACCTGAGCGCTTCTTAACATGGATACACACACACTCTGAAAAGCCTCATTCACCGGATCTGGATTGAATCCAGTTTAGTATTTTTATTCTCATTCTAGTCATGAAATTCTTACTTAAATAATTGATGTCATTTTTTTTTTTTAACCACTTTTGTATGTTTTCAACAAGTCTTGACATTTTAAACGGGTCATCATTTTTATGTTTTTTGTGATTTAATGTGTCTTACATTTCTTAATACTGAGTCATTGACAATGTAGGACTGTAGCTGCCAATGAACTATATGCACAAATGTGAAGTTGGCAAACTTATCCTAACTTCATCATAGCTCACGGTGCCCAACCAAATCTACATCGCTGGCGACCACAAATTTGATCAGGCTGCAAGCCAACCATCCACACTTTGTTTTTGAGATTGTCCAAGCTAAATTTTGTTCCCTAGAAAATCTGTTTTTCTGATGTATAGTGCCAGTTTACTTCCTACCAATTTTAATTTAGAAGAGACATTTAAAGCCAAATGACTTTCCCTGACCCTTCGCGAACAGGCCCTGTGATTGGTTGTTTCTAGATATTAATCCTTTATTTCAACTCCTATTCAGTGATCCTTTGCAAATAGAGTCACCTCTCCCTTTACCTGGTCAGAGTGGAGTTGAGGTTACCACAAAAGTGATTTTTACAGAGAGAGATTGTTTTAGAGTTCAGTGTTATTAAAGACACATTTCCTGCATTTTATATATCTGAACAATTTGGAAAAAAGACCTGTTGGATATAGGATCATATTGGATATTATTTAATTGTCAAACAAAAAACAATTTATGTATTTAAAATTGATTCTGTCCACCTCCAGTATTAAAAATGAGCAGGTAAGTAAATATCAAATACAGAAATGGTGTTGGCATTGCAAAGTATGTGGCTTAGTAATTGCCAACATTATGCCATAGAGTCACATTCAATAGCACATGCATGTTATTGTCTGTTTACATAAAAATCACCAGATATCTAAAATGTAGGGTGTTATCATGCAGGAGTGCAGGAAGAAGTTCAGTGTTCTTACCGCTAGAATATATTTTAGGGGCAAATGCACCAACAGGGTTATTTTTTGAGAGAGTTATTTTTTGATTCAAAGTCAGTTGCTCTTGCAATCGTGTGATAAAATAGCATTATGTATGACTATTTCCATTGTAAAATCTTAACAATGGTGTGTAACATAAATAGAGACGCAGATTTAGATTGAACCACAGACATAGTGTCATGGACAGGCCATGTTTTTGCTGTAGCTCATGATGATTTTTAGCCATATGCGAGTTTGTCTCTTTAACAGATGTGGAAACATGTTATTATGGACTTAACAGGGATTTCATATGCTGGTTTGACAAATGAGTAAAAGAAATACGCTGCTTAAGATTATTTTTCATGAGTAGAAATAGGTTTGTTTGGAGCTTTTCTGTACTTTTTCAAATAATACTCTTGGCTTGCTTTTTGACCAAACCAGTTCTGGTCATTTGTTGTATAACAAATCCTAACTTTGCAATAGTTGTCGATTTGGCAAGCATAAAATAAACAGCAATTCACAAGCGAGTGGATCAAAATGTAACTGTGAGTGGTGATAATTGTGCAATAGCAGTAGATGTTACTGTCAGGTTTAGAAGTTGTTTCTATCTTAATGTAAAGCCATGCTTAGGCCCTGTTGGTGCTGCCAGCTTGTAGACAGTGAGATACTGAGCAGACACATGGATTCGAGTAATGAGTTTTTTTTTCAGTCAGGAAGGTGTATAGGACACTTCTTACTAGTTCAGTTTGAATAATCAGGTTGGTTTAATAGGGTTGGTCTGTTTAGTTTTGATTGGGGAGTCATTGTGCTATCATGTGTGAAAAAATATATAGTAGATACTAAAGGATTATATTCCACTTTCTCTATGTTTGTGATGGCATCTCCCTCCATTCATGAGAGGGTGTCGGATTATCGTACAGAAAACAAAGCTTGGTTCTTGATTTTGATTGTCTGCAGCAAGTAGGTCAAATACTTCGAGATGCTTGAAAGTTTACTTGTGACGACTGACTCCACAGGAATCACTGTGGCACGTCACCTTTGACCTTCGACCTTCAGCCACACAGTGAGCCCACATACTACAAGTCTGCCATCTCTTTATCCATCCACTTTTTTGTTGTCTCGTTCACGTTATTCTCTGCCTTTGCGCCACACATTCGCAAAGACACCCAGTTTCTCCTCGTCTGATTGCCGAATCACTGGAAATCCTTGTGTCATTGTTCTTTCTGCTCTGTGATTGGACTCCTTTTGTGGAGACGCTTCCTGTTTCAAACTGAACAGGGTAAGGACTGGACGTCCTGGACCAGTCTGAAACGGTCTCCACATCAGACCAGCTCTATCTGGTTTGGACTGCTGAGATCTGTATCTGTTCGATGTCCATTAAGACCTCTGTGCACTCATGTTGACTTGAATCAGCTGCATCCTATGGCTCTGTGGGTTTGTACCCATGTTTGGCCACCGGAAGGCGCCAATGTCTTAAATGTGAACACTTCAATTTGTGTATATTTGCACAGGTACTTAATTTATTTTCTAGAATAATTATCTTGGGAGAAAAAAAAAATCATGGTTTATATCAGTCACACTCTGGCTGTATATAAAGATTATGATACTGATGATAATATTGTGAGTATAGTATATACAGTATCTTAGAACTCCAGGTTAAATCATAGCTAGAGCAGAGACCCTCTGCTAGCTCTCCAGACGTTTATATGTGTGCTGAAGTGAAACACTAACCTGCAATCCTGCATGATTCAGAGCAAGGATGGAGAAAGAGAGAAGACAAATGTGAAATAACAGGATGGGCAAAAGCAAAAGAATTCAAGGGAGAGAGAGTGTGTATGCGTGTGCATGTATGTGTGAATGTGTGCGTCTGTGTACTGCGCTACTCTGCTGCCCTGCCTCCCTCTCTCTGCTGGTTGGAAATGTTTGTTTGTGTGAGAGGATTAGGGCAGACTTTAGCTCTGGCAGCCATACTTGACCTGGAGTGAAAGTGTGTCGTTATGAATGAGCTTTTTTAATGTCCAAGGCATTAAAAAAACAGAGTATTAGAGAGAATCGCGAGTCGGGTGCGTCACATCTGAATGGTAAATCCCTCCAGTTCAGTGTTGTGCTGTCTGTGATGTAAACTGTCTGCTAGGACATTGGGTTTCTCATGATGCATTTAGCTAATATGCAATATGACGAGAGAAGTCAGGTGGACAAACTATATATATATGAGAGTGAGCAAGAGAGAGACAGAGAGATTCAAACCTTGATGCTGTTTGCAGAAAGTCATTTTTTCCCCAGAGGTGTTTGCACCTCTGGCCAAATATTAAAAATGGAAACAAAAGATCTTGAGAGAAATAAACTTCACTGATGTTGGCATCTTTGCTTGTGTTTGATTATTGCATCATTTTTATCCAGATGTATGGGAATGTTGTGGTGTGTGCAAAATTCTATCCCTCTTCTTTTTTATGGGTAGTTTATTTGTTGCCTGGTTGGAAAAGATAAAGAGCATCATTTTTTTTTTCATCATAATACGTTAAATTATTCATTAACTGTTTCAACTAAACTTTGAACAAATGAACTCATTACAAAATTAATAGTTTATACATATACGTATGTGTATACACACATTTATAAATATATATAATATATATAATTTGAAAAAATAGAAGACATGTTTATGTTTTATGGGGTATTTTTATTTAAATACAACTTGATTGATTGACACTTTTTACAACCAAGACTGAAATTAAGGTGAAGCCTCGACGACAGGCGCTCACACCTGCGCCGGGAATCTGATCCCAAGATGTTACCAACTGAACAGAAAAGTGGAAAAAAGTGATGGCGAAATGACATGGAAAATAAAGAAGGGAAAAAAGGAAAGCAAGACAGATGCAAAGGCGAGACTGTCTTTTTGAGCAGCAGTTTCCTCTGCATCGATGTCATATTGCACGATGGACTGTAAAAAAAAAAAGACAAAGACGAGGGGAAAAAAAAGGATAGGCTCCCGCTTTACTTCTGGGCAGGGATCATGCTGTCGATGGACTCGCCCTTCTCCAGCTTCTTCTCCATCTCAACCATCAGCTTGACGCCATCAACCACACACTGCACTTGCTCAACCTCTGAAGAGCCAATACGGTCAGCGTTGGAAATGTCAAACACTCCACCAACGGAAGCGGTGTCCACACCACCTGAGAAAATAAATGAGGATGGAGGTCAACAAATGGAGCAGATGTTAACTATACCTCATCTTCATGACGTTCATATCATCAATCAACATTTGTACAGTGTGTTCAGGCAGGGTTTGTATACCTGTGCCACGCTTCTGCAGGCGCAGTCTGGTCAGGATCTCCTCAAACTTGGCATGTGTGCTCAGCTTGGGCAGCTTGACGTGGACACCACCACGCAGGCCTGTGCCCAGGTTGGAGGGGCAGGTCAGAATGAAACCAAGATGCTCGTTCCACATGAATCCATGGTTGTGCTTCTTGAAAATATCCTCAATCTGTTGAAGCAGAACATGCACATGCTCACACACTGCAGGCAACAACAGAGGATTATGTATGTGCATTTATGTGTGAAGGTTCTCCATACCCTCTTAAGACCAACACAGAAGCGTCTGAACACTTCCTTCATGTTGCCACCCTTCTGCATGGAAATGACGCGCAGGTGATCCTCCTCGTTCACCCAGACCAGGAAGGTCTTGTTCTCATTGTGCCTATGTTTAAAACATAGGACTCACTTAAAACACTGCACCACAATTTAATTACAATTCAAAACCTAATTTATATCACACTTCAATATTCTATAGGTTCAATCTCCCTCACGCAACACACCAAACTTTTCATTGTATCACAATCCTTTCGTCTTTGTTTGCGCTTTCTGCAGGTTACACCAGTAGGTGGCAGCAAGTGTCTGTCTTCATGAGTGAGTCACTGAATCATTCACTCAAACGATTCATTCAAAAACACGGACTCATTCAGGAATGAAACACTACTGTATGCTGCTCGGAGACAGTACATGTGGTTTCTTTTACTTAACAAAAAAAAAAAAAAAAACGGCAATATTGTGTCTAAAATGTGAGTTACACAATATTAACTTATTTTTAATATAATGTTGATATTACACTCGCCATCATGCAGTTGGTGTGGCTGTTCATGCGGGTAATCAGAACAACAGCATTCTTACTCCTGTGGTGTCGATTAATTATCATCTTTGTTCTGTCATTTGGTATGTCTCACACTGGACCTCACATTTGTCGGAAAACTAAAGTTTCATAAAAGTAAAACAAGTTTCAGAAAGTGACAATTACATTCTAAAGTAAGAAAGAAATTACAGTAGTTTACTCTTCACAAGGCATAATAGTCAGTTTTATAATGGTTGCTTTTCTGAAATGAGACGACCTTTATGATGTATGTGACTGACAAATGTGACCTACAAAAGGGTGCTGACTTTGAAATGAGACAGCAATTGATAATTGTGATTTGACTCACCAAATGCCTCTGGCATCGGGCCAGTCGCGGGCCATACCAGCAGCCAGCAGCAGGGGGGAGACGGGTTTGTCAAAGAGGAAGTGGTCAGCGATCAGCTGCTCCTGCTCAGCATCAGTCATGGATTTCAGGGGGTAGTACTTGCCCTTGAATTCTCCGTCCAAGCTGTTCAGTGCTAGAGAAAGAAGGAGTGCTTAAACATATACTGATTCTTATGCATACTCTCATTTTAAGAATGACAATGTTATTGTAGAATTATTGTGCTATACACCCTTACTAATAAAAATCAAAACTAATAAAAATGACAAAAGCACAAAAAATTACTAAAACTTTAAAATGAAAACTGTAAATATAAAAATAGAAGTGTATGCAAAATATCAATACTAAATTACATTGATTTGTGCACACATGTACTGTAATGACAGCATACCTTCAATTGACAGCTTCTCCACAGCTCTGCGCTCTCCACGGCTGTTGTGGGGGGGCAGAGCGTATCCCTTAATGCTGCGGCCGGTACGCACTCGGCTACTGAGAACATAGTTGGGGTCCAGGTCATCTCCACCCTACAAGTAGAGATTTAATTCATTTCATGACATTCCCAAATATTGTTAAACAGTAGATTCCGGATATAAAGCATAATCAATATGGATTGATTTTCATATTTATTTTTCATCTCAAATTTCACATTATTCAAGTAAATAAATAAATGATGTCAAGGAGATAGTTTATTGTTCCATCTATTGCCTATGTCTATTTATTTCTAACATTATATAGACTATTTGTTATTTCTGTTTTGTACCTTCAGGTTCTCAAAGTTGAGGTCAGTCTTGTGCTTGTCAGTTGCCTTGTATCCACCGTGGCGGTCGGAAATGACAGGGTCAAAGAGATCCTTGAACACTTCATAGGACTCTTCATCACCAGCAACACAGCCGACAGTCATGATGAAGGGGTGACCTGGAGAAAAATGTTGTCTCGTCAGTATATGAAGGAAGGAAACATGTTGTGCTCTCTGAAGTGATCCAGGTTTGAAATATGTGGTAAGGATGTGACACTGATGTCTTTACTCACCTGGGTTGTCAACACCAGTCTGGATGGCATCGTCCAAGGTGAATCCAGTGGGGGTCTGCTTGTCCCTAAGCTTGCCATACATTTCCTTAGTCAGCACCTTGGCCATGTGGTTGTTGTGCTTGGTAAGGTCTGGATACTCTTCTTCAACTTTGTAGTTCAGCTTGAAGTTGTTGTGGGTGTTTCCAAAAGGCATGATTGCGTTTCTAACACTGAAGGTTGGACAAGTGAGAAAGAATATTTGCATTTGATTCTTTGAATGATCATATATTACTTCTACATATACCTCTCACCTGTATAACTATTGGAATGTAAATTTTTACTAATTCTGTTAAGTCGGTTAGGATTGAAAAGAGTTTTCTAAACCAAGCGTGTAAAAGCTGGCAGCATGATTGTCTCATCAACAGCTGCAGACACTATAGCATTGTTTATATTAAAAATTGGCAATTAAAAAATGACCATTTTAGTATATTGAGATGTTATAGATTTTAGATGTTTTACAGCATGTTGACTGAAATGAATGAAACTGTTATTAAGTGCAGAAACATAACTGCTTAAACATCAGCTTCCACTGGATTGTGATAAATGATAACCTGTGAAACAGCTGCACACATTAAAACAGTCTGTCTGGTATCCTAGCAACCTCCACTTGAGGTCCTCACTTGTTATGTGATATGTCTGATTGGTCCAGGAATGGGAGAGACGCTCTCAGGTCTAAATGTAGACTGATCTATTTTTACTAAGGTCTCCACTCCCTCCCATTTACTTTCACATAATCTCAAACTTTTTCCAAAATTCTATGAACACATTGCAATGTGTTCTGCCTATATCACTTAATGGTTTATACATTATTAAAGTGTTCCTACACAGTCTGACATCTGAGAGTTTCCATAGACTCACATGTTAATCACATATTTGTTGTGTTATTTTTATCATTTACCATATACAAATCCTAACACTGCTATTAACTTGTGGTGGTCTGAACTGTCAGTCGCTTGAATTCATTTCCGTGAAATACAGCTATTAGAAGTTTCTCGCATGCTTACCACGGGATCTTTATTTTAAAAATAGCCAGCAAAGGGAACCTGTCTCATACGTATCAGTAGGAGAAACAGAAGCATGTCCCAGGGTTTTTATAGCTGTATCCGATTATGCTATCAGAGCAGCTGCATATCACACGTTTGACATCTGCTCCCACATTTCAGCACAGGTCAACCAAACTAGTTCTTCACCCAAAATATTTGAACATGCACAAACAGATGCCTTTCACAAACACTCCAGTACTTCTGTCATGAAAAAGAACATACATCTGCATATAAAACATCATACATATGAAATTGGAAAATTTATGCAGCCCCACAAACCACTTCCATTTTACTTTAGACGTTTTTGTTTTTCTTCTTTTTCGGGGAGTATTCCGCTAGCTTGCATTTTTTCTAAATTATTTTATCTCATTGATTTTTTAATATGATTTATTTTTCAAGCTTTCTCTCTTCTCTCCTCTCAGTGAATAATGGTTATTCAAGAATGTCGTCTTTACCTGCACACAAGACAATAAAAGTGGTAACAGTCCTTGGGATCAGATCCTGTTCACCAAAGCCGAAATAGGGGTCACCCAAGCAAGAAGAGTCTGATTTGGGTTTATATACCGCCAACTCCTGCAGCCATTGGCTAGCCCATTTTAGAGCTCACTGAATTCTGATTGGATGGCCCCAATCTCTTATGCCCTGTTTAGTGTAAGAAAGGCTTCAATTTAGATCCCAGGCATCTTAGATGAGGTGGCAGCTGTGGGTCGTGCCCCCCTCCCCTCCCATATCCATTTACACTTCCCGCCCCATACATAGCTTTCAAGTAGGGTACAGGTTGGAGGAGGGGTGGTGGGCATGGAGGGTCTACCATGCTAAAAAGGCTGAGCAGCACTTTTGCCAAACATACCACAGATATTAGAAGTGCTCACGTCAGGCCGATGGCTTTGGAAAAAATCAGCTGGTAGGCTCTGTCAGTTCCAGCTCATGAAAAGTCGTAATAATTTGAAAAACGCACAACTCAGACCTAAATAAAGTCCAACCCCTAAGCCTAACCATGACTGCAATTGGGGGAAAAAACCCTATAAAACTTTAGTATGATCCAAGTCATCCGATAACATGATTTTGCCAGAATTATTACATCTTTAATTACATTGCCATGAGAGTATGTTTACTGTTGTGTCTTCTTTTTCATATTTATGCAATTCATAATGAGGTATTTCCATCTCCAGTTTCGATCACGCGCACACATACATGTTCTCACTCAGGGAGGCCCCGTGAGTGTCCCCAGTACTAGAGTCTCTGGATAAAATGGGTAACCCCCTCCCCCAATGTATCTGTCTAGCAATCCATTCAGCTGCAACTTGTATAACACATTTGATACATTTTGTTAAGTAATGGATTAAGAATTAAATTTAACTGTATTGGCTTATTTTATCTTTGTGCCTCAAGGCTTTAGGTTATACAGGACTCTAATGCTAGTCCAACTGTCTCCAACATGGCACCAATTGTGAATAACAGGCCTGCCATGGCTCACATGCTTACCAGCAGCTGTCATGCATGCATACACATATCAGAACAGCTTATCATACAGATATAAACACTCAATTATGCTCAATTCGTTACTCTGACTTAAAGATTTAGTGTGCCTCCAGGCATGTTTCAAACACAGATTCAAGAGATAATAATATCTGATTACTGGTTGGTTGCGGAGGGTGTAATATCTATGGCCAGTACTGGATATATAAGGGGGAGGGGTCGTTCATTGGCCTTGCCCTGTGATGTCACCCCATGTCCCCATACTCACACAGCTGTCTTCTGTTTGTCCCTGTACAAATAGTAAGCTTGCCGCTAGATCAATCTATCTAGAAGTAGTTTTTTAGAAATACTGAGCAGTATTTTTGAAGTACACTACTGTTCACATGCTTGGGTTCTGTAAGATTTTTTAAAATGTTTTTGAAAGAAGTGTCTTATTTTCAAAGTAGTGTTATATGCATTTATTTGATCAAAAATAGTAAAAATCGGTTTGAAACATTATTACAATTTAAAATGTTTTCTCTTTAAATATATTTTACAATATAATTTATTCCTAAATATATTTATATGCTGAATTTTTAGCATTCAGTCTTCAGTCTCACACGATCCTTCAGAAATCATTCTAATATGCTGATTTGGTACCCTTTCTTGTTATTATTATCAATGCTGAAAACTGTTCTGCTCCTTAATATTGTTGAGCAAACCGTGACACATTTTTTCAGAATTCTTTGATGAATAGAACATTTGAAAGAACAGCATTTATTTTAAAAATAGAACAGTAGTGAATGTGATAAATGCCTTCCAAGCATTGAGCATTATTCCTTTCTGTTGGGTGTGTATAGTCATGTCTTATCTTTCTAGGTCTGTGAGCTGGTGTCAGAATGGTGTGCATGTGGAAGAGGAGGAAGGTTGCGTAACCTTAGTGTGTTTGCGTATACAGTGAAACAACACACTCAACTCCAGCTACTACAAGACAATTACACAACACAAAGTGAAGACAGTGTGAGAGTTTTAAATAGTTTTCTTACTCATTTGCATTTCTTGTAGGTACTATTGTTAAACATACAGTGTGTGCAATACATCCGATTAAAATTTTTTGAAGTAAAGACAGAAAAAGGGAACTATACTAAAGCCTCAAATTATCTGTCAAACGATGTCCCGTTAAGAAATACAGCCAGGGAGTGGTGTAAGATGCATGGTTAGTTAACTACTAACAAACTAGAATGAAAACTACCAAGTCTCAATTAAAACACATAAAGTTCAGTCATATTACACAATACATATTACACAAACAGAATGTGGAAGTGGAAGTGAGACTTGGAATTCAAAATGTCTTGCACTGAATCTCCATGGAGAATTATATGTTGTGTGTATGACTCTGTGGGTCTGGGGAGGCCATGTCATCATGTTCAGTAGTCTTGGTAAGCATAGCAAGTTAACAAGCAGCAGTGGCTAATAATATACTTGGCCTTTGGCAGGGTAGCAGGTAACATGAGTAAACACTCCATATGACCTTCAGCCAAAGCTGGTTTTTAAGGTACAGTGTGTGCATGTCTGTTACAGCTCGTACTTTTCTGCACAATTTTTGTTTTATCTCCTAGGATGATTCATTGCTGCATATTTGTATTCATTTTTGAATACATGTAAATATGCCTAGTGCTTGCATGCTTGTAAAAAGTGTTGGGTAGTGGGACAGGCAGGAGGTATCACAGGTCATCTGAAGCGGTGTGGAATTTCATTTTCAATTTGTGTAATAGTCTGACACTATATTTGGTATTCCTGAATGATGCACAACACTATGCAGTAATAATGTCTAATTACATTAACGAACTGAATTTACTGCAATGCAATTGATGCCTAAATGCATGGAAAATGCAACTGCAGGTCTATTATGTGTCAAGATGGGATGTGTCCATCAAATGATGTTACAGTTGCCCAGTTGAGTCTAAGATTGGAGAGAACATATGGAATATTAGTTAATCAACCAATATTAACTTGTTAAGCTATACCAAAAACTTCAGCAGTATCTAAGAAATGGTGAAGCATTCAAGTTTATTTTGTTACTGTATCAAGTATGTGATGATGTCAGAAAGGAAGACCTGTTTTTATGAGTTTATGTGTATGTTTTTGTTAAACTCTCATGACCCTCACCTCTCTCTCTTTTCAACACTCCTACATCCCATCCTCCGTCTCTCCCTCTGTCTCTCTGGGTTGTATTGCATTGACTCAGCAAAGAACTCGATCAGTGAAGTTGATATAAATCAGAATTTGATGTTAATGATTAATGGCAGAACTTAGCATTATATGCATATGGAGACAGATTAAGTAAACAAGTAGTTTACAGAAGTAAACTGATTGTACACTATGAAACTTTTCAATAACTGTACTGCATTATATTTATATTGCTTTTAATGACTCTAAAGGGGTCCTATTATGCTTTTTCACTTTTTGAATTTTAGTCAGTGTGTAGTGTGTATGTTTGGGCATAAAAAGATCTACAAAGTTACAAATCTGAAAGTCCACTCCAAAGGAAGATATTTTGTTTTTAAAAAATCCCTTTTCAAGAACTACAACGAATGGCTCGTTTGGACTACAAAGTTGTTTTCCTGTATTTGTGACATCACAAAGTGGCTCATTAGAATATCATTAAAATAAATCCCGCCTCCGGAAATTTGAATGCATGTTTCAAAATCGAAACCCGGTGCAGGTGTTTTTATATCACGTATTTCTGAAGGAAACCGACTGTCTTCAGAAAATTTTGGATGTCATTTTCATTTCATCTTGCATGTAATGTTTGATAAAGCAGCATTTGTGAGCGGAGCTCTGCTTTGTGTTCAGCGTTACCGGGGAAACCTCGCTCTCTACTCCAACAGCGCCTCCTGCTGGCAGAGAATGAATTTGCATATATATGCCGCCACAAATAGTGTAACTCTGTGGGACTGTGGTATAAATAAATATTTACAGTTTCACTGCAATTCATGTTATAATGTTAGAACAATAAACATAATACATATTACCGTTGCACTTATCTGTACATAGTAAATGCAGTTATTTTTAAGCTGTTGTTGACCTCCTATCTAAAACGTGATTTGGCCAAAAACAAACAACAAAAAAACAATATCGTTACCACTTTAATATGTCTTGCAATTTCCATGCCACAGGTTCTGCGCGATCCTCTTGTTCAATATTCTGGGGGTCTGAATTGATATGGCAATATTGACGAACTTGCTGTTTTGGCAAGGGGCGTGGCATTACTGAAACACAGTCTAAGCTGTTCACCAATCACAACGCACTGGGACAGCTAACTAATCACAACACATTTCGTTTTTTTCAGAAGCCGGGCCTTCATCAAACCCGGAACTAATCGAGCTGTTTGTGCCAGGCTGGGGAGGAAGGTATTGTAAATAATAATGTAAATTATGTGAAAAATAATCAGATTTTCGAACCACTAAGCATGAGAGCATGTTCTAGTACACCCCCAAAACAAAATCAAGACTTTGTAAAAGAGCATAATAGGACCCCTTTAATGTGTTCCACTCTATGTGAGAATGCTACATGAACTTAAGGACTGCACAATCCAACTCAAAATGTTTCATATCTTATACATGACAAGAATATACTTATATTCATACAGACATACAGAAAGAGAGAGAGAACTTCCCCTTTCATATCCATAGTGGTGTGAGTCTGCTAATGGAAACACAGATAATTATTCTGACACCCTGGTTCATACCGTTTCACTCTCTGCACTGCAGTCTAGTCACTTACATAAGTACATAAGGAGTGTATCATGTGTATATCTGGCATGTGTTGCATAAAATGTGATATGACCGAGTGAATGTGCAGCTCAGTGAGTCCACCAGTACACAGTGTGCCTGGCCAACTTAACATATTATTTATATAATTATGGAGGATTTCTCTCTAAATAATTATACAGTGCATATGAAATACTATTTTTTTTTTTTGTAGATTTTGTAAATATTTTACTGCTTTGTTGATGTGCATTTATGAAGCTTAGTAAGAAATCCTAGACAGATTTCAGACAGAAGATTATATTGCTATGTGTTATAGATGAAAATACTGACAGCATAAATGAAAATGTCTGAAAAGTCTATTTCGAAGAAAATGTAGTTAACCCAACATTTTTTATTTTGTGACACATTCTTTTTCTCGTTCTCTGTGATTGTAGCCAGTGGACTTTTCTCATGAAATGAGTACCTGACTAAATTGTAATTGCTGGTTCGCCACATTTATGTAGATTTACTGATGTTTGTGTGGCTTCAGTAGCATGCAGAATGTTGTTTTGTGCTCAGGAAGCAGATGTACACCATATAAAGTGATGCATTGTTGTTATTTGTGTTTCAGATCCTGTAGATACAGAATTCTAGAACTGCCGATCAGTAGAGACAGAACAACCAACAACTCTCCCTCATGGCCACCTGCTGCCACTGCAATCTGAAAACAAGAAAGAAGAGTGATGTGAGGATCATGAGAACGATAAGACACACAATGTTGTTGTTTTGTTTTTTTCAAAATGTTTTCAAATGTTGCTGTTTAAACTATCACGGTTTATGTATTTTATTTTTAGGTATTTATATATATTTTATTTTCTAATCCAACCAGTACCAGTGCAGTGTAATTGGTCTTGTGCGTAACTGCTCAGAGAGCAGTATTAGTTTGTTTCCACTTGAAGTGCTGTTGTGTTCTGAGTTGACTACCACAACATTGACACCAGAACATGTCTGTGGTTCATATGATTTTTTTTCACCCTTTTTCTCTACAAGCATTTTCTTAGCTTTAGAAAATGCACCAGCTCAGTTCATAAAATACAGCTTGCAAAACTAAACTTGACTCTGAGTATGATTGGGTTGTGACAACATTATGCAACACAGGAAGCAGATTAAACACTGTAACAACAAAGGAGTTTGTGATACTGTTTTATTCTCTGGAATGCTTGCTTCATATATGATTAATAGGAGATACTGGGTGGATGCTTGTGCGAGCAGCTGGTTTGGTGTTTGTCTGGAGATTGTTTAAAAAGTCCCTTTGTTTATTTGGCAAGGCTCAGGATTTCAGAAAGGGCGTTAGATCTTAAGAAGTCAGTAGTTATGTAAACCACAGCAATTAAGGGGGATGTGGTTGAGAGGGTCATCCAGATGCATTTTTTGAGATGGCTTAGGTGGCCTCTGCTCTTTTTCTTATCTGCTTACAATATCACAGGTCCTGATTGAGGATAAGTGAGGAAGAAAATACGTAATATTTGTGTACATTCATTGGGCCTCATTCATGCAACACAAGCAGAAGGGATTTCTGTGTAAATAGTTTGTAAAATATTCTTATGTACATTGTTGCATCAAACTGAATGTTTCAAGAAACAGAAATTCATTACACACGTTTCATTAATAAGGCCAATTATATTTTAGTTTGGATGGGGATGTTGAGCAGAAAGACAGAAATATATTAATTCAGAATACAACCCAAATTCCGGAAATGTTGGGACGTTTTTTTTTTTTTTTTAAATTTGAATAAAATGAAAACTAAAAGACTTTCAAATCACATGAGCCAATATTTTATTCACAATAGAACATAGAGAACACAAATGTTTAAAATGAGAAATTTTACACTCTTATCCACTAAATGAGCTCATTTCAAATTTGATGCCTGCTACAGGTCTCAAAAAAGTTGGCACGGGGGCAACAAAGGGCTGAAAAAGCAAGAAATTTTGAAAAGATTCAGCTGGGAGAACATCTAGCAACTAATTAAGTTAACTGACATCAGGTCTGTAACATGATTAGCTTTAAAAGGGATGTCTTCGAGAGGCAGAGTCTCTCAGAAGTAAAGATGGGCAGAGGCTCTCCAATCTGTGAAAGAGTGCGTAAAAAGATTGTGGAATACTTTAAAAACAACGTTCATCAACATCAAATTGCAAAGGCTTTGCAAATCTCATCATCTACAGTACATAACATCATCAAAAGATTCAGAGAAACTGGAAAAATCTCTGTGCCTAAGGGACAAGGCCGAAGACCTTTGTTGGATGCCCCTGGTCTTCGGGCCCTCAGACAATACTGCATCACTCATCCCCATGATTCTGTCATTAGCCGTTTTTCCACCATCGCGCTGAACGGTTCTCTTTGCATAACCGTTCCATTCAGTGCCGATCCGAGCCAGCCGGTACGGTTATGGTTTCGTTTTCCACTGTGGGGCTGATAACAAATCTCTTTGGAATGCAATTCAAATGCGTCAGTTGTTGCCGTGGTAACACAAGTGTTTACATATGATATGAGGTGTAAATAGCCACCACGTTATGGAGGATGATCAGAAATTTCTTTAGATTTTATTACTAATTTGTGTTTACATTGCTCAAAATAGTGCGCTTAGCAAGCTATGGAGAAACTAGCAGCCAGGCAACAGACAAGTGACAGATCCTGAGTGGCGACGTCACGCACACGCACTCTACCAGCACGGCTCAGCACAGTTGTCCAACCGTGCCGAGAATTCCGGGCCGAGAACGGTTTGTAATCGTGCCGCACCGTACCAGGCTCACGTGGAAATACAACTGGAACCGTACCTTCTTAGAACCGTTCGGCCCGATAGTGGAAAAGCAGCTATTGACATTACTAAATGGGCCCAGGAATACTTCCAGAAACCACTGTTGGTAACAGACAATCCGCAATCCGCAATCCGCCGTACCATCTGCAGATGCCAACTAAAGCTCTATCATGCAAAAAGGAAGCCATATGTGAACATGGTCCAGAAGCGCCGTCGTGTCCTGTGGGCCAAGGCTCATTTAAAATGGACTGTTTCAAGGTGGAAAAGTGTTCTATGGTCAGATGAGTCCAAATTTGACATTCTTGTTGGAAATCACGGACGCCGTGTCCTCTGGGTTAAAGAGGAGGGAGGCCTTCCAGCGTGTTATCAGCGTTCAGTTCAAAAGCCAGCATCTCTGATGGTATGGGGGTGCATAAGTGCATACGGTATGGGCAGCTTGCATGTTTTGGAAGGCACTATGAATGCTGAAATGTATTTAAAGGTTTTAGAGCAACATATGCTCCCCTCCAGACTATGTCTATTCCAGGGAAGGTCTTGTGTATTTCAGCAGGACAATGCAAAACCACATACTGCAGCTATTACAACAGCAAGGCTTCGTAGGAGAAGAGTCCGGGTGCTGAATTGGCCTGCCTGCAGTCCAGATCTTTCACCTATAGAGAACATTTGGCGCATCATTAAACGAAAAATACGTCAAAGACGACCACGAACTCTTCAGAAGCTGGAAACCTATATCAAGCAAGAATGGGATCAAATTCCAACACCAAAACTCCAGAAACTCATAACCTCGATGCCCAGACGTCTTCAAGCTGTTTCGAAAAGAAGAGGAGCCATGGTAAACATGCCCCTGTCCCAACTATTTTGAGATCTGTAGCAGGCATCAAATTTGAAATGAGCTCATTTTGTGCATAAAGTTGTAAATTTTCTCAGTTTAAACATTTGTTATGTTATCTATGTTCTATTGTGAATAAAATATTGGCTCATGGGATTTTGAAAGTCTTTTAGTTTTCATTTTATTCAAATTTAAAAAAAAAATTAAACGTCCCAACATTTCCGGAATTCGGGTTGCGTATAATAAATTATATGGATATGATTATTAAGTGGCTATAGATATTAACATTTTTTAAATATTAAAATATCAATATATTATATAAATAATAAAGAAATTAGATCTTTACACATGTAAATCTAAACGAAGTAATTTAATTAAACTCTATACTAAAATGTATTTGTTGAGAAATGTTTTTTTTTTTTTTTTTTTTTTTTTTTAGCAAATATTCATTATTTTACTTAAATAGATTTGTAGATTAAAATATTTTCATGATTATTTATTGAACTTTTCCTGGGTTTTATTTATATGCATTTTCAAGACACTATTAAGTTACATTTATTTGAAAGATATACTGATGGATTTGGTTGATGCAATGCACACTGCTTGTTCAGGCAGCCTTGGACTGAACTTTAAATCTTTGCTGACATTATAAGTCCTTGATGTTACCGGAGTAAAGATAGTTTGCGGTTTGATATTCAGATTTCTTTTGGCTATAAATACGCAGTGCGCTGTCATAAATATGCAAATAATACCTAATATCATTTTCCATGATTTGTGAATTCAGGTGATGCTGTCCTCTGAGCCGAAATTTTTTTCTAAAAAACTTACACAGTTCAGCACGGGTCAGCTGACCCTTCCCTGGGTCACTAACATCACTGTTCTGATCTGTGAAAACTTTCACAGTTCAGCACGGGTCAGCAGACCCTTCCCTGGGTCACTAACATCACTGTTCTGATCTGTGAAAACTTTCACAGTTCAGCACGGGTCAGCAGACCCTTCCCTGGGTCACTAACATCACTGTTCTGATCTGTGAAAACTTTCACAGTTCAGCACGGGTCAGCAGACCCTTCCCTGGGTCATGTACATCACTGTTCTGATCTGTGAAAACTTTCACAGTTCAGCACGGGTCAGCAGACCCTTCCCTGGGTCACTAACATCACTGTTCTGATCTGTGAAAACTTTCACAGTTCAGCACGGGTCAGCAGACCCTTCCCTGGGTCACTAACATCACTGTTCTGATCTGTTAAAACTTTCACAGTTCAGCACGGGTCAGCTGACCCTTCCCTGGGTCACTAACATCACTGTTCTGATCTGTGAAAACTTTCACAGTTCAGCACGGGTCAGCTGACCCTTCCCTGGGTCACTAACATCACTGTTCTGATCTGTGAAAACTTTCACAGTTCAGCACGGGTCAGCAGACCCTTCCCTGGGTCACTAACATCACTGTTCTGATCTGTGAAAACTTTCACAGTTCAGCACGGGTCAGCAGACCCTTCCCTGGGTCATGTACATCACTGTTCTGATCTGTGAAAACTTTCACAGTTCAGCACGGGTCAGCTGACCCTACCCTGGGTCACTAACATCACTGTTCTGATCTGTGAAAACTTTCACAGTTCAGTTGAAATAAATTTAAAAATACATTTACAAATTTTTTTTTTTTTTTTTGCTCTATGGGGGTGTTCCAAGCCATTAGGTAAATCAGCTTATACACTGCTCTAATACACTATTGTGATTTGTGTAATCTCTCACAATAAAGTTTTGGTTGTTGTACCTTTCGTTGAGATCTGGCTTCAATATTCAATATTTGCTAAAGGTTTCTGTCAGTTTTTGTTTTTTGTCAACAATGGTCAAAAAATATATTTGTTAAAATATATTTCAAAAACATATTTATGTACATATAATTTGTACAAATGTTTTGGCAATTTTTGTATATTCTTGAAAATATATTTAGTACATTTGCTAAAATATATTTTCTACCAATACATTTTGGGCCATTTTTTGTAGGCTATATTTTTGAAAATATATTTTAAATATAGAAATATATATATATTTTTAAAAGCATTTAAAATATAAATATATGACCTCTATATATTTCAGTCCAAGAAAATGCATTTTCTTGCCCCAGTAATACATTTAGAAATATACTTTGGTATATGAAGGTTGAAACTAAATATATTTCCTATATTTCAAAATATATATTTCATTGAGCTTCCCTGATTATAACATATATTTAGCATATATTTCAAATATATTTTGGCCAAAAGTAAAAAATAACATATGGGCCATTATTCACTGGAACAGCACCGTATGACTTTATTATACAAGAAAAAGGAGGCAGAGCAAAGAGAAACGCGATAAAATGCGATTGTGAAAGTTTTCACAAATCGAGCTCGACCTAAAACAATGATTTTGTATTCCAGCAGGCTGCGTGTTTATTGGTAATAGACGTTAAACATGAAGAACGTCTCCGGTTACTATCGTAACCTCGGTTCCCTGAGAGCGGGAACGAGACATCACGGAGAATTTCTCCGTTATGGGAACTCCTTCCCTTCCAACCTTTCCTGAAGTCCTATTGGCTCACGCCAGTCTAATGACTGGCCAATTGTCGAGAAGTATACAAATCGCATGCAAATACTGACAAGCTGAGAGGCAGTATAAAATGCGGTGTACGCGACAATTACGTCAGAATCGGATACTGAACGCCGCTTAGCTGGTCGAGCAGCGAACACGGCGACCTCCGTGATGTCTCGTTCCCGCTCTCAGGGAACCGAGGTTACGATAGTAACCGGAGACGTTCCCTCTCGAGCTTTCACGAGACATCACGGAGAATTTCTCCGTTATGGGAACGATATTCAGTCCCGCCGTGAGAGAGGCTACGAGCAGCCTGTACAAGAACACACTAGCGAAGATAGAACACACACACACTATTCCCACCAATAGCGACGCTTGAAGGCGGACTCGCAGCTGATAGGTGGAGATAAGCCAATGAGCGTCTAAAGCCCAGGTATACGAAATTTGCATATCTGGTTAGTAATAACATATGCTCCGCTGAGAAACAGGGTAGAAGCATAACAACACAACATAGAATTGTGAAGGGCTGCACAGAGATAACGGTTAAGCAGCAGAAACTCAAAACATGATGATGGTACACCAATCGAATTACACATTGAATCATTGGAGCCGCACTGAGTACAGGGCAGACAACAACAATAGCAATAGCATAAGGGGCTGTGCAGAGTAATACTGTGTGAGGCAGCAAACACACATGAATAGAAGTAGCATAAACATGAATCAGTCACTCACCGACAACTCTTAGGAGAACTGAACGTCCAGCTTGTAAAACCTGGCGATGGTATTCTGAGAAGACCAGCCGGCTGCAAAGCATTTATCTCTGAATAGACATACCTCTCGACCACGTCCAGGAGGCGGCGATAGCGCTTGTTGAGTGGGCCCTAATGTGAAAGGGGCATTTCAAGCCTTGGCTCGTATAAGCAGCCGTGATAGCGTCCACAATCCAGTGGGAAAGTCTCTGTTTTGACACGGCCCGGCCCTTCGCACAACCATCGTGGCACACGAAAGGCTGGTCAGATTGCCGAAAGCTGGCCGAACGGTCGATGTAAATCCTCAAAGCCCTGACGGGGAACACTGAAATCTGAGCGTCCGCATCACGCGAGGTCGATGACTCAGAAGACAGAGCAGACAGCGAAACAGTCTGTGCTCTGAAGGGGGTAGATAGTGATTAGGCACGTAGCCCAGTCTCGGCCGGAGAGTGACACCGCAGTCACCGGGTCCGAAGCGAATCCGAAGCGAATTCTGTCCACAGAAAACGTGTGTAAATCCCCTATGCGCTTAGCCGAAGCGAGGGCAAGAAGCGCACTTTTGAGAGATAGCCCGTTCATATCAATGGACACTAAAGGCTCGTGTGGTAGCTGTGAAAGAGCTCTTAACACCACCTCTAGGTCCCAGGGCGGGACTGAAGGCGAGCGCGGGGGATACAATCTCCTCGCTCCCTTAAGAAAACTCACCACCAGCGCGTGCTTACCGATCGATTGCCCGTCCAGCGGGGAACGAAAGGAGGCAAATTGCGGCCGCATAGACCCTCAGTGTTGATGGTGGAGATCCACTATCCAGTCTGTACTGTAGAAAACGCAGAACATCTGACACGGAGCAAGCAGCCGGGTCGATATGAACATCACAGCACCTTTTCACAAACACTCCCCCATTTCAGAGCATACAAAAGCCTCGTAGAGGGTGCCCGCGCCTCCGAGAGCGTGTCGAGCACACTAGAATGCAGGGTGCTCTGCTCCTCTGATATCCCCGAAGCAGCCATACATGAAGGCTCTACAACTCCGGGTTCGGGTGCCAGACTGAGCCGCTCACCTGAGATAGCGGATCCTTCCTAACGGGGATCGGCCAGGGCGGCGCCACTGGCAGCTCTGTCAGGTCCGGGAACCAAGGCTGGTTCGGCCAGTTCGGGGCGATGAGTATCACTGAAGACCCCTCCTCGCTGATCTTGCATAGCATCAGTGGCAATATATTGATTGAAGGAAACGCATACAGCCTGGCTGCTGGCCAGTGCGATGTCAGCGCGTTCCCTTTCAGCGGGGAGTGAAACAGGGAGAAGAACAGCGGGCAGTGCGCATTCTCGCTCGTAGTGAACAGATCCACCTCCGCTCTCCCATAGCGGGTCCAAATCATCCGAACCGACTCTCCTTGAGGAATACCCTTCCTCAAAAGCATGTCCGCCCCAAGTTCAGGAGACGGGAGACGTGCGCTGCTCTGATGGGGAGAAAGGGACGATCCGCCCATAGCAGGAGATTCGCTGCATGCTTGAACAGGGCCTCGGATCGTACGCCTCCTTGGTGATCATGTACGATACCAAAGACATGTTGTCGGTGTGAATCAGTACATGCTGCTGTTCCAGCTGCGGCCAAAAATCCTTTAGAGCGAAGAACACCGCTTCCAGTTTCTCCAAGCGGTTTATGTGCCACCGGCTCTGAGGTTCTGACCACAGCCCCAAAACTGGCATGCCATCGCAAACTGCTCCCCGGTCTCGAGTCGATGCGTCCGTCGTGACCACGACACGTGACTTCAGCAAGCCCAGGGGAACCCCCTGGCTGAAGAGATCTTTGCGCCACGGCCTCAGAGCTTCCATACAGCCGTGGGAGACCGCGATGCGCAAACAGCCCGAAGTCCACGCCATCCAAGGGACTCGAGATTCAGCCAAAAATGCAGCGGGCGCATGTGTAGTAAACTGCCCAGTCTGAAATGGCGCAGGGAAGACAAAATGGCAGCCGAGCGCTCCCGAAAGAGGCGAGCGCGCATCTCCACCGCTTTTATAAGTCGAAGCACACTCCCAGATACGTTATAGACTGATTCAGGGCGAGAATGCTCTTACACATATCCACACATAGCCTCAAGAACTCCAAGTGACGAAGCAGTTTGTCTATATGGCTGGCTGGCGTGTTCCGTGACTGAGCTAAGATCAGCCAGTCATCCAAATAATAGAGAACGCGTATCCCGCTCGCTCTGAGGGGGCAGAGAGCTGCGTCCATGCACTTTGAAAAAGCGTGCAGGGCCAAAGCCAGTCCAAACAGAAGAACAGGGTACTGGTACACTGTGCCCTCGAGAGCAAACCTCAGAAAGTATCTGATGCGGTGCTATCTGAATGTGAAAGTACGCGTCCTTTAATTCCACGGATGCAACCAGTCCCCGGGGCGAATTTGCGCCAGGATCTGTTCCAGCTATATCACCCTGCTTGCAGAGTGCTCTGTTGATGGGCCTGAGATTTAGAATCAGGTGGAGTCCACCATCTCTCTTGGGCACCACAAAATAGCGGCTGTAAAAGCCGCTCTCCAGCTCGCTCGCCGGGATTCATTCTATCGCTCCTTTTTCGAACAGGTTGCACAGCTCTTGTCTCAGGACCAGGGCATTTCGAGGAAATGTTAGAGACTGCGCCACGCCGTTGAAACAGGGTGGTCTGCGTCTGAATAGAAGGGCGTACCCACTCTCCATCACGCCGAGTAGAGTAACCAGCGTGAGATTCTCGGAATAGGTTTCCACACACTCATTTTTGGAACTGACATACCAGCTTCAGCGGCTTGGTCGTTGGATGCGCCAGCGAGTGCTGCGCGGCTATAACCCGTGTGGGCAGCGGCTCTGTACTGCTCTGAGGCGGGGCGAGCGTTGCTACATTGACTGAGTAAAGAGGATAGAGCTCTTTTGCGCAAATGTATGCATTTTAATGAACATCACACCAATTTGAACAATTGAGACAGCTTGCGGGCTCCCCCGCTGGCCGTGGCGCCTCTACCCGGGTCTCTTTACACTTTTCCCTGCACATCCGGCTCCTGGCGAGGGGCAGCAGCGCTCGCGGGCCTGGCGTGCCTGCACTGCGATGAGCCGTGAGCCAAAGAAGACCTCGATCTCGCGATCTGCTGCTTTTTAACCGGTGTGGGCGGCAGCTCTGAGGCACGGTGCCCGATCCTTGTGCAGAGCTGCAGCAGCATCTGCACCTGTCACTACAGACTGTGACTATGCTATACGACCTAGTTGAACACCACTTCGTAGGGGCGTGAACAACTGACGTAATAGTCCAGCGAAATCCGGAAGGCTGATAGGAGGCGCGCCGGGTCATCAGGTGACTCCTCGCCTTCGCGCGCTTTTCTGCGCAGGAGCATCAGGTGACTCCTCGCCTTCGCGCGCTTTTCTGCGCAGGAGCATCAGGTGACTCCTCGCCTTCGCGCGCTTTTCTGCGCAGGGCATCAGATGACTCCTCGCCTTCGCGCGCTTTTCTGCGCAGGGGCATCAGGTGACTCCTCACCTTCGCGCGCTTTTCTGCGCAGAGGCATCAGGTGACTCCTCGCCTTCGTGCGCCAGGGCATAATGTGACTCATTGCCGCTCTGAGGCGGGGGCCGCTAGTTTGAGTGGGTGCGCGACTGAAGCGCTTCATAGCAGGCCGCCGCACTGAAGCGGAATGAGTGAGAGAGCGGAGTCCTCTACACACGGCAGCCGCTAAAGTGGGGCTGGTATCATGTGAATGAGAATGTGTCCTCTACACACGGCAGCCGCTAAAGTGGGGCTGATATCATGTGAATGAGAAGGTGTCCTCTACACACGGCAGCCGCTAAAGTGGGGCTGGTATCATGTGAATGAGGGTGTCCTCTGCACACGGCAGACCGCTGTTGGGGGCTGGTATCGTGTGAATAAGAGAGCAGTATCTTCCAAACACGGCAGCCGCTGATGAGGGGCTGGTACCGTGTGAATGAGTGAAGAGCCAAGTGATTGTGCTTCGCACTCGGCAGAACGCCGCTCTGAGGCGGGGGCTGCATGCTTAGACAGTGGGCCGTGCGGCATCTGCGGCGACATGGGAACCCTTAGCTCCGGTATCTGCACTCGGCTCTCCGCTCCGCCATGAAAGGGGGACGTGAGAAGCCGGGCTGATGTCCTGTCCTGCAGGTTCGACGGGTGAGAGGAATGCGGACATTTAGTCGGCTTGAGCTCATCACCAGAATCCTTAAGGTCCACCACTGAAGAGGGCAGACGGACTCATCTGAAGAAAAAGTCATACTCACCTGAACGCTGCAGAGGAGCGGCCATACAGGCACCACCCTCTGATGAGTGAACCTCAACTGTGAGCTGTAATAGTTTATAAGCCATAATCTAGGCTGTTCAGCAAAGTGAAGGAGAAGATTCTGACGTAATTGTCGCGTACACCGCATTTTATACTGCCTCTCAGCTTGTCAGTATTTGCATGCGATTTGCATACTTCGCGACAATTGGCCAGTCATTAGACTGGCGTGAGCCAATAGGACTTCAGGAAAGGTTGGAAGGGAAGGAGTTCCCATAACGGAGAAATTCTCCGTGATGTCTCGTGAAAGCTCGAGAGGGAACGCCTATCTTTCACATTCCTTACAGCGGACTTATCAAGGGGTTTATGGAGAAAAAAAAAAAACCACAGATCAAGCTGGTGAAGATGACACCGGTTTCATTCCTCTAAGTGTCCAACTTTTGGAGCAGTACGCATTATAAAATTAGTAGGCATTATAAAATTGAGTCGCTACGCAAAAAAAACAAAAAAACAAAAAACAACAATTTCGGCCCAGAAGACAGCATCACCTGAATTCACAAATCATGGAGAATGACATTAGGTATTATTTGCATGTCTATGACAGCGCACTGCGTATTTATAGCAAAAAGAAATCTGAATATCAAACCGCAAACTATCTTTACTGCGGTCTTGAACTTGTCTTTATGGGTGTGGTAGGCTAAGTTAGTGCTGCTTATGAATAATACTCCATTTCGCCTCAACCTTTTCTCTAACTACTGTGATAAAAATGAAGTGTTTGAAATGCTCTGAACTCATAAATCTTTGCGTTCTACCCTAATGTCAACTCGCACCATTACATCTGTCCCTAAGTATGTATATTGGTCAAAACTATCAAATAGAAGTGTCTTGACGCTATTCAGATTCAGATGGTCTGTCATTCGTGTCTGTAGTGACTCACTTCTGAGTAAAGTGCAGTTAAGTATCTTGCGTAAAAAAGGCTCTTCTGAACCAGTTTTCTGGGTGGGGCAGACCATAATAAAACGCTTCCTTGTGTCTGCTGTGCGTGGACTGCGAGGAAAACAGTCTGAAATGGCGGCTGACTGGAAACAGAAGTGTGACTCGCAGTGGCAGCTGGGGGCTCACGGTGTCCCTGTGCCCGACAGCGTGGACTGGAAATCGGTGTTTGAGAAGAAGCCGCTTGAACGAAACCTGCTGCAGAACCCCTCGCCTTACGGTAACCACGTCAACGCCATTCTGGCTAGCTAGCGCTACTTCACACTGTATCATTTAATCAAATCTCTGCTTGAACTTTGTAACTGTATAAAGTAACAATATTATGTTGAAACAGAGTAGAAGAGATTGAGGATATGGTTGTAACGCAGGTTAGTTGTTACATCGTTAGTTTAACTATTGAGAAATTGGGTGAATCATGCATGAACGTTACTCGAGTTGCACGTATGTTATTTTGTTGTTAAATTATTAATTTTATTTACTCCCGACTTTATTTGTGTTTTAAAAAAATGTTTTCATTTAATATGAAATTAAATTTATCTTGAAAAAAATAATAAATAAATAATAATAAAAAAAAACATCACACAGCTAGAAGTCTATGGAAGTGGCACCCTTACAAAAATATCCTTCAGGAATTCCTGCAAGATTTATTTATTAATTAATTAATTAATTTATTTATTTTGTAAGGGATTATCTGCGTAGTAAAAAAAATCCTGTTGTTTATCTGTGAATATTAGGCAAACTTTAAATGAATTCGACTAACATTGTTTGTGTAAGATGTTAAAATGGAATGCCATGCCTTTGTTGTCGTGTTGTGGAAGAATTATGTTTTAATTTTTTGGATGTATAGGAAAAAGAAACAAGATACTAGGTATTTGATAGTGAATTTAAGAAATGCATTGTGCAGTGCTGAAACAATGCCAAAACGTAGCAGCGAAAAAGTACCACCAAAAATGTGCATATGCCTCTCATATTGGAACTTGTAGACTGTTTATTAAAATACTACTGCAAAAGTTGTCTTTAAATTATATGGATGTTTTTATTATTTGGCTAAATGGATATTTGACATAAAAATATGAAAAATAGTAGGCCTATTTGCAATTAAATTTTACTGCAATAGAAGCTGATCCTTTTCATTTAGCTAAATCTTTCAAACTCATTTTTTTTTTCTTGTTCAACAACCAGGTGTAAACCACACCATCCCACCACCCGAACCCCCTCGATCGGGAATGCCACCTCCTCCAAACCAACCACCTCAGTTTGAGCCCGATGGTGAGTCAACAACCAAAACATTATCTTCGCTGCCTACAGTATGAGCTCACCTCTACTGGATTTTAAATTCTCTGCTATGGAAATGTGTTATATTATATCTTTGATTTAATCAACATGAATTGTTGATATATTGAACTTTAAACCCAAAACCTTTGCTTTTCTTAATGTCTTTGGTTGCTAATAAAAAGGTGATTGAATCTTGCACCTGGATGTTAATTGTAGGTAATTTCTCTGGCTGGAAAACTAGCACAGAAGTTTTACCATATGACACTAGTGGAATTCCCCCCGGGGTTGTGGTCTGCCATCTGCCTCAGTACAGGTGAGTGTCACTTCTGCAAAAAAAATGTAAAAAATTAAAAAGATCTTTGTCACAACCTATAAAGGCACTGGCACAACTGTTCCAACACTTCCAATAAAGATAGTTTTACTTGGGGAAAAAAATACAAATTCAGAATTTTCAAAGAAACTCTTCCTTCCAGTAACTTGGCTTGTCAGCTCTTCAGGGTGAGAAAAAGGTCATATAATCTCTCTGACATGGTCTTTGTGTATCTTAATTTCAGGTGGTTCTCTCTAGAGCAGTGTGTGGACCTGAAGGCAGAGGGTTTGTGGGACCAATTGCTAGATGACTTTCAGCCTGAGATCGTCATTGAGGACTGGTGAGTTATATGACCTGTTATGAAAATAGTAATATGCAGTGTATGCAATCTTCTAACAGTAATTGCAAACTGAGCTGCACAGAAGAGTCAAAAATTAAACTGGAGGTCATTTAAAAGCTGTTTTAACAAAGGAAGTTTGCTGTAATGCAATCTCTTCCTGTCTTGGCAAAATTATCATCAGATTTTCAAATGGTTTGCAGCTAAAGAAAAAAGCACAAAGGAATCTGAAGTAATTTCTGACATAGCTGGACAGTTTAATCTGTGACACAACTGTTTTCTATTTTAGAATCAGTTTGCATTGTTGTGATTTTTGGTTGAAAGGACATGTCTAATTTCAGGTAAAATCACAGGTTTATTATACACTTAACTTAAGTGTCTGTGTGTTTCTCTTCATGTGTAGGTATGAGGAAAGCCAGCTTCATAAATCCATCTATCAGCTTGATGTGAAGCTCTTGGGTGCTGATGGTAAGACGGTCATCAAGCAGCACACATATAACCCGGAAGAGAACCTGGAGTGCTACTCACACACCTGGAAAAAGGTAGCACACACATACATACACATTTATATTTATATTAATAAGTATTTTATATTCATGTGCCCTCATGACGTGTGTTTATGTGTATAGGTCTCCCATGTATTCTCCAAGTATGGGCCGGGAGTGAGGTACATTCACTTCCTTCACAGACTGAAGAACCAGTTCATGGTTGAATTCTTTAATACCAAAGTCACAGACAGCTCGATTATTATCAAGACCAGCAAAGCCAGTGTGAAATAATCCATAACAGTCCAAAAAAAAAAGATAAAAACCTGGTAGGAGATGATGCACTCTGTAGACTTTTTTTGAATGAAGCACTGTTGTTTCGAATGTTTTTATAAATTATCTGCACTTTCATAAGATGTATCTAGCAGGCTAATAATGTAATAAAACATTCCTCATTCATTTTGTGACACTGTTTTCTTTTATGTATTCACAATAGCGCTAAATGCACTGGTGTCATTATATTTTAGTACTTAAGGCCAGCAGATGGCGATATATCTCACTGATTGCAGACAAGACGCTGTGACCTGTACGTAGGCTATTACAATGGTAAAAAATAATTTCTGTAAAATTACAGTATTTACTAGTTATTTTACAACTGTAAAATCATAACGAATATGGAATCAGAACTCTATTTCCTAATTCAGAACTAGTTGCCATTTTGTGTTATTTTTATTTTTGAAGACAGTGGTGGTTGTATTCATTTTATTGTATTTTTTTGTGACAGCAGTAGGGTAGACTGAGTACAGTAGAGACACTTTCTGCTTTTTTCATCACTACACAAAAACTAGATGCTGAAATGAAGTGATTTTTCACATGATGTATTTTGCTTGTGTACTAAAATATCATAAATTGATAATAGCCATAAGTAGTTTATATTTTCCACAATTAGCATAAACATAAACATGAGGTGCATTTTTGTCTCAACTGTACCCATATGGTGAACAGTTGAAACAGTAGCATGGTACAGTTGAGACACCCATTCTTAATGCTCTAAAGCTGGCCGACCATTTATTGCAAAATGTAATAAATTACAAAATTACAGTTTTAAATAATTACAGTTTAAAAATAAATTGATTTATTTGCTTTATTTCATTCAGATTCAGTTAAACAAAATAGGAACAAATATTTAACACTAGAAAATATATGACAAACAGTACAAATGTAAACATAACAGTAAAAATAACAATATACATACCTGTATATTCTGTAACCCTACTCCTAAACCTACACATCACTCAAACTTTCTGCATTTTTACATTTTCAATCATTCTGTATGATTTATAAGCTTTTTTCATCATGGGGACCTAAAAAAATATTCCCATAAGGTTAGAATTTACTGGTATTACTATACTTGTGGGGGACATTTGGTCCCCATAATGTAGGTAATAGCAGTACACAAACACACACAGCCTCTGTAGGCATTTTATTTTCTATGATTGAACTGTTACTGAATACAGTACATAGCAACCTAAAGGGTGTCTCAACTGTACCCACTTTACCACCTTGTATATTTCTTAAAATACTATGTAATCCTTTTAACATTCATGTTAGAAAATATGTCCATTAATAATAGACAGTTGAAATGTCATTTTAAAATATCATTTTTTTTAACAGAATTTGCATAGCATATGTGTAAATGTGACACTTACCCTATTATCATAACAATCAGCATGTGAAGCAATAGGAGACCAATCCGGGTACAGTTGATACACTGTGTCTCAACCGTACCCCACATACTCGCACGTTTCTCTAGATTATGAAAACACATTGCATGGCACAATGTCATAAAATATGTGTATTTTTAGAGCACAGAGTAACGTTTGCAATGATATATGTTAAGTTTAACAATCATAAAAGAATAATAAGATATTCATTGTGGAAGGGACATGGTGAAATGAAAATCTCACCTTGGAAAAAAAACTTTTGCCGATATCTTCGGAGTGGAAAGACGCACACATTTCAAATTCCCACGATCAAAGAGAAAACTAAAACACGTGTGGAGAAAAAATCACGGCTCGGGGTTCTTGTGTTACCGCAAGTTATTTAAGGTGTTTCAACTGTACACATGTCTCAAATGTACTCAGTCAACCCTAACTATGCATGGTAGCATGGTAAACTATTGTAAGGGCAGTTCACAAACAGTATAACTATTTTTAATAACACTTAAAATATATTTACTACTATAGCCTAACATTAATATATAATTTAGCTATAAATATAGCCTATATTTTTCTATTTTCGCATGAAACAATTATTGTAAGAAAAACAGGGATCCCTTTAAACTCTATTTTTAAAAGCTTTTAATTATTATTATTGTTTTTAATTATTAATTAATTATTATAGATGCATATAGGTGATTGTACCCTCTGGCTTTGCTCCAGTTTTTATGGAGTATATAAAGGCAAGTGTTCAGGTATTTTGAGGGCGACATGCTTTGACGCACCAATCAGAGCGTCGCGTTGAGCTGTTGCGCAGTCTGTCGCGTGCTGTGAGCGAGGAGGATGCGCGCTTGTTTGGGATGCTCGCATAGTTCAGGACAGAAACAGACACACCACGAGAACTTATGGCGCGACTCTCCTGAGCACTGGAGCAACATCCTCTACTGCCTCCCGGCCATGTCTGTCCATTCTGAGCTCTGACATAGAGGTAAGTTCTGTTGAATAAAATAGATAAAGACTTTTACTGGGGGTTTATAGTGCTGCATGGCATGCACATTGGTTCACTAATTGACACTATATCTGTCAGGACAGAATACGCTCTTGTCAGCATGTATATATCATTAACAGAAGAATGAAATGAACTCATATGTTTGTAAGTGTTTAGCTGTGTTTGTACTGTTACTTCACAGAGTCGTACCTGTTGCCAGTCACATGTGCAGTTCAGTCTGTGGATGCTTTACACAAGTTATTAATGAGCCACTCAACCTAAGGTCTGTTAGGTTTCTTTGTATTATTTAGAAGTCGATGAAAGCTGAAAACGAGAGTCATTTTCACCCTACACAAGAAAAAGAGCAAAAGGGCAGTTATTTCTCCTGGCATTGATTCTAAAAAAAATGTTGATGTAAACACATGTAACTAGTAGGCATATTATTTACTTAAATCTAGTGTTTTTAGCAGTCGTGGCCTAATGGTTAACGAGTCAGACTTGTAACCCAAAGGTCACAAGTTCGAGTCTCAGTACCAGAAGGACGTTGGGGTTGGGGGGTGTTTTGTGCATCTCCCTACCTTAGTGATATCCTTCAAACCCAGTCATGGCCTGAGATACCCCCATTCAGCTCTGACACTCACTGCTTGCCTTTTAATCTATTATAATTTCACAGAGGGAAACATAGATCAAAGTATCTTTTTTTTCAGTCCACCAAACTGATTCTCTATGTGATCTAATGTGATCGTAATGATAGTAAATGTAACTGAAACTACAATGTAAAAAAAATGAAAATCAGCAGTTGTTAACTTTAACTGATATTTTAAAAATACCATTCTGTGCCATAATCTGTATTCAGGTTGATTCAGTCAAAATTATAGGCTATTGTTTTGACTGTGAATCAGATAATTTATCTTTCAAAGCACATTTTTAGCTTACCTGATTTAGAGAATAAAAATATAATGCCTGGCACACCCATATTTTTAACACATTTTTACTAGGCTTTACAGCACAACCCCCTAAATACTTTTGAATATGTCAAAAGTTTTTTTAAAGCTTATTCATATGATATTTTCTGCTATTGTCCACTGAAATAACAAGCCATGTCATTTCGACTAATCTCAATAGATCATCTGATAAAGTGGCCTGTTAAAAATTTCTGCAGCAGAGTAATATTTAAAGTCTTCGATTGCATGAAAGTCACGATTGTCTGGTGGAAGTCTTTGCGGTCAAAGTGGAACTGATTAAACGCTAACCCGTCTAGCTCAGAAAAGGTGTTGTCTTTCGAAATGGAAAAAAGAAACAGAATATTTAGTTACAATCCTTGGTGCGGTTAGTGAGTAACGTGGGTAAACATGTCTGCAGGGAGAATGCACACATGATTGTGTCATGGTGAGGGTGATGATGATGGTGATGAGAATGATGAAGGTTGAGCAGAGGTGTTTCTGTCCCGAAGACTCTCTTACAGAGAAAGTGTGGGTAAATGAATGTGGGTTCACGTGACAGAAGATCCATGCAGGAGAAAGTAACTCCAGTCCTCCAGTCCCAGAATTTACATTCCCAACTGACTGTTCTGTTTTCCATTCTCTTGCTGTGTTTCTTAATAATCCTACAGATCAATCACATGGAAATACAAGCACAACAGACACTATCCAATAGCAGCATCTCTCACATGGGCGCATGTACACACACACACACACACACACAGGTTAGTGGTTAACCTCCCTGGGATGGAGGGGCACCTCTAAACGGTAAAGTATCCGTGAAGTTCTGAAAGAGACAGAAACATGAGACTCGGCATGAGTTCAGTATGGCAGACCATCTTTACAGTAGCACATTGACATAGGCTACACCATAAACATGCTGAGTCAAAGATGTGCATACACTAGCGTTCAAAGGCAGCACATCTGTTTTAAACATGCACTGTTAATAATAAAAAATGTTTTTTGAGCAGCATATTTGCAGCAAATCAGCCTATTAGAATGATTTCTGAAGGATTATGTGACACTGAAGTCTGGAATCATGGCTGCTGAAAATTCAGCTGTGCCATCACAGGAATAAATTACATTTTAAAATATAGTAAAATAGAAAAGAGTCATTTCAAATTATAATTACAAACCCGTTTTTACAGTATTTTTTAAAATTGAAATATATGTAGATTTGGTGTGCGTTTGAGACTTTCCCTCCAAAAAGTAAACCAGCAACACGTTATTAATATTTAGTCTATTTATATAAATGCTTTATTTTAAACCAGTGCATTTAGAAGAAATAAAACTCATGAATAAAAATAAAATAGATAAATTAATGAATCATTTAAATTCAAACTTTAATAAACTTTAAGAGCAGAAAAACACAAAAATCCTTCCTCCTTTTCCTGATATGGTCTTTTCTCTTCTAGTTGATTTGTATGAGTTTTACCTCCTTGGTTTCATTTTCACTCACTTTCTTTTAACCAATGAAAACTGATGTGTTTTGGTACAAAAAGTTTTATATTATTAAATACATTTGAACAAAGGATTGCTGCATATTTTTTGCTACTTCCATGCACTGGTGCTTTCACAAAACTAATCTGGTCCATTCTCTCTCTTTCCCTCTTTACCACTCACTTGCTCACACACTCCTTATTTCTCTGTGTTCAGACTGGTAAATGGGATGTGGTTTGTTAAGTAGCCCTGAGCACGCAGCCAGATATGTTTTTTTTTTCTGCTTTTTGGACAGGTAATGCAGTGTTTGCATTGCCTGCAGAATATGATACTCTTGCAGTGAGGTAAGAGCGAAATGGAACTCTGTAGAGGTCATTTGCACTGGAGGAAATATGGACAGAAGGGTTGAGATAGATGTTGTTTATAAATGAGAGGACATCAATGGTGGTTCGGCTCACATAATACATCCAAATAGCTAATAAATATACATGAAAAATATGGTGTTCTGTGTTCGTACTGTGATTCACCATGCTTGTTGTAGAAGTGTGCGTGTGTGTGTTTTTGTGTGTCTGTGCATGTAATGGATGCTATAGTCTTAGAATCATGCTCCTTCTATAAATATGATTTTCAGGAAGTGTTTTGTTATTAATAAATTAGTCTTTAATTAGATTTTTTACTGCTGTCACCTGATATTGAACATTTAATTGCTTCTGCCTATTTTAAGACATAAAACATTATACAGTGCTAACTTAAAGGGGTCATCGAATGCAAAATCCACTTTTACATGTTGTTTGAACTGAAATGTGCCTTGACAGTTTGTACACAACCACCCTATAATGATAAAAATCCACCCAGTGCTTTTTTTAAAATCTCGATAAATCCAAACCCCTTTCTCATATCAAGCCGATCTCAGATTCTTGGCAGAAAGACACACCCTGCGTCCCAATGTTCATACTATCCATCCTAAATAGTATGTGAGATTAGAATAAGTGTGTCCCAAAGCATAGTATGTTGAAAAGAGTATGCCAAAAGTCCCCGGATGGTCTACTTTTTCAGGTCGATTTTTGAAGTGTGGATCCGTGCACACTCTAATGGCTAAAATTGCCCACAATCCATTGAGCTTTGGCGAAGGATTCGGTCCAGAACTACAAACATGAATAAAACGCGTTAGAAAAACTACAAACGTGGTAGATGTGCGCGATCGACGGTTAGGTAGAGAGGTTTATAAAAAGGGGTTTGAGTTACTAATAATCAACATTTAACCTAATATAAAATATTTATTTATTGTTATCTGTGTTATATTTCATCTGCAACAGCAATGTAAACTTTTATAAACATCCATTTGGTCGTAAACTTTTAAATGCATCATTATACAGAAAATATGAGTTCTCCGCATGAAAGACCCCCGACTGACAGATCAACGAGCTACTTCTTCTCTATCCAATATGGTAGGAAGTTAAATGAAATGAAATGTGGAGGATATTAACTGTGACAAGATGATTGACAGGCCAGTTTACAGTGATAGGGTGCGTGTAACAGGTGCGACAGAGCGCTCAGTTAAAGACGCAGTTGTGTGACGTGATAGTATGTCCCAAAGCTTGCCTACTCTTCTACTACACACTCAAAAGTGTGTACTTTTTCTTCACCAAAAGAGTGCATACTTTAAGGGTGTAGTATAAGTAGGCACATTGGGACGCAGCAATAGTTCTGCACAGGCCCCTCCCACGATTGTTGATTGACAGTGGTGTCAATCTTTGGTTTTATTTGTAAAATTGTTATCATTTAAAATTTAAAAAGGCTGAATTTTCAGCAGCCTTTACATTAGGTGTCACATGTTCCTTCAGAAACCATTCTTATTTTCTACAATGTCCTATTTGTATATCTGTATAGTTTGTTTTTATATTTTAAACTGTATTTATTTGCATTCTACGTCTACTGTTAGTGTTTTATTGTTAACTGTATGCACCATGGGTCTGAGAGTCACGCAATTTCAATTCTCTGTATGTATGTGCTGTACATGTGGCAGAATTGACAATAAAGCAGACTTTGACTTTGACTTTGACTTTGACTTATATGCTGATTTGGTGTTCGTGAAACATTTCCTCTTATTAGCAATGATGAAAATGTTTGGGCTGCTTAATATTTTTGTGGAAACCAAATTTTAAAAAATATTTTTGAATTCTTTGATGAATGTAAAGTTCAAATGTATGTTTTTTTTTTTCTAACAATGTAAAAGTTTTTACTGTAACTTTTTTGATTAATTTAATGCATTCTTGCTCCACCATGTTTCCAGTGGTATGTTGGGTGTGTAATATAATTTGAATGACATGCAGGTTGTTGTTCACTATATTTTCTTTGGTATTCTTCTACCACAGCTTCCTACACACTTTTGACTTCGAGTTCATGTCTTTCAGAGTGGAATGATGATGAAACTCTGCAGGTCCTGAGCTGAAGCTCCGCAGCTGCTGCTGAAGACTTGGCATCGCAGAATCTGGCCTCCCGAGGTTACTTGAGTCCACCCACCTCAAAATACCACCCCATGAGTCACTAGTAAGTCATTTGAGATTGTTTTGACTTGAGCTGCCTCAACTGCATTTACATATTCTGAATTTGAGAGGAAATCATAATGTTGGTCCTCTAAACCAAACGGTCAACAACTCCTGTATAGGTGCACATCAATCTTAGCCTAGAACCGCAGTCAGAGTTCACTAAAAAGTGTCATACCACCACAGATGTTTAGTATAATTTATTATTCCAGTCCTTCCAAACTTCCAGTCCAGAAGTTTATGTTCATGTATTGGTCAGACAAAATGTAATTTAGGCAGCATTTGTCTGATCATGAGCGTGTATCTTTTGTGTGTGTGTGCTGTGCTAAATATTGCATAACGGCTGTGTCTTGATGAGTGGCGGGTGAAGTTGAGACTGCGGATCCTTCTAGAGTAACGCTAGCCAGGATGAGGGGCCACCGTAACACACACCACAAGACCTGAGCTCTCAGCCTTCCCGCTGCAGTCTGATGATTATGTGTATCTCTCTCAGTCTAAAGCAGTCTGGTGTGTTTGTCTCTCTATGTATGTGTGAGCATGCATTCCTCCTCACATGTGCACATCTGTCGATCTACTTCATCTTTGTCTTTTGTTAGGTCTGTGAAGTTATCTGCTGGTCTCGCTTTAATACGTCCCACTTATAGAGCAGCATGTAATATGCAACATGCAAAACTGAAACAGGTTAATCGCGTGATACCAGGTCAAATGATCACACACAGTCTCCCATCCAAACACTTGATCTAAACCTGTCATTAGTTAACCACCTGATCTTAGATCGATCTGCAACAGGTTCATTATTTAATGCATGGATGGAGACCATGAAAGCAAGAGTAGTGTTTCTCAATCCAAATGCCCATGTTAGTGTGTCAGTCACTCGCACCGTCTGCGTGCATGTGCTCCAGTGAGTGTGTACACGTGACTGTGTGTGGTTCTGTTTAAAATACCAGGTCAGACAGAACCAAGGGCAGACGTTTGTATATAAAATGTATATAAATTACGTACAATATAATATATATAAAATAACTTAATCTTTGATGACCATGTTACAAGCTGATGTCATATTTAACATGCATCATCGTAGTGGTCCTGAAGGGCTCCCACTTCAACAAGGATCCATTGAATTGACTAAAAATTGATTACAATTGACAGTACAGACATTTATAATGGGACAAAAGATTGTTCTTTTGAAATTTTATCAGGGTTTCCACAAAAATATTAAGCTGTTTTCAATATTGATAGTAGTAAAAAAATGTTTGAGCACCAAATCAGCATAATGAGCCCAGAATTTTGAATGCTATTGTGAAAATAATTTACATTTTATGGTACCTTACAAACTTTATAGGCTTTGTGGCATATCCATTCTACCTTCTTGTAATTTGTAAGTTGTTACAGTTTTAGTTTAGTGTGTTTAATGACAGCTATAGATGACCATAAGCTGGTGATTATTAGATGTGTGTATGCTAGTGGTAAGTAGATAGAGGGGAGAAAAGAGAGGGGAATGTACTGAGATTATGGTGTATTGAGACTGAAAGCAGATCTCTGATTGTAGTGTGTGTGTGTGTGTGTGTTTAGTACAGTTGACTGGCTATGGTTAACTGCTATTGTGATTGATTAATGTTATGAAAGAATTCTGGGACTGGGTTCTTTATTGACATTATTAACTAGGTTAAAACATTAGAATACTGGCAGACTTATAAGCCTACAGTATCTTTAAACATTTCTTGACTGATCTAAAATATCATAGTAACTGGGCAGAAAAGTTTTTATTTTTTTAGTTGTGTGTTTGGATTTGTACTTGTGTAAGTTTTTATAAAGGAAATCACTGCAGTGTTGATACTATGGTGAGGTATACTGTATATCAAGCTTTCTGTGAGTGTTTGTGTATGTGGCTGCCTTACACAGTTCTAGGTCAATTGTTTCACGTTGTCCTTCCACTATTATGTAGTCAAGTCCGTGTGAGCGTGTGTAATCAGTATTGGGTGGCAAATACGATAGAGCCTCCTAGAGAGAAGGTGTTAAAGCGCACTCACTCTCATAAACACCTCTCATTCCACAGGACAACAGCAGCTCAGTAGTTGTCAGTGTGCAGGAATGGATGTTGCGGTTAAGAATTTGAAATGAATTCATGGAATTTATATTGAAAATCAGATGGATGCCGACTAAACTTACTAAAATTGGAAAATTAAGTTAAACTGAATTGTTTTTACCATTTTTTTTTACCTAAGAGCGTTGTCAACATTACAACTATTATTAAAGTAATTATTAATTAATTATTTATATTATCATTTGAAGTAGTTCATTGTTAAATGTGAAAATGAGGGATTTAGTTAAATTGTGGATGTTCCCTCTCCTTTCACTTCAGCTAACCATCCTCTTCATTTTCCTTTGTCACTCTCACGTTTCCTAGAACAGATCCTCTCCACTTCTCCCTCTATCTCCCTCTCTGTCTCTGTCTGTCACTTTCTCTCTCTGGTGGTGGTAATCTTAACCACTAAAGGTGCTAACTCCTATTAAGCTGTCAGAGCTCTGTTTGTAAGCCAATCCGGCCAATCACTTATCAGCGGCACTGACAGACTGAAACAGTGTCGTCGAGGTAATCGGAGACATTTCAGTTTCGGCACACACACACACACACACACACACACACACACACACACACACACACACACACACACACACACTTACCTACACACATAACTGTAAGGGAGTAAATGCATACATGCTCACTTAGACACATACCCAAACAAACACATACACCATCACCCAACATCTACAAAAACATACAAGACACTTTCATACATGTGTATTGGTTTGTTTGTGTTGTAGGGCCAGGTGTGATGGGCAGGTTATTTTTGGACAGTGGTGTAGAGTAGCACAGTAAAGCTAATGTCCAGGTAACCATAGCGCAGCTTAGAATGTGAAATATGACCACATGGTTCAGTCCAGCATGTCACTCTCAATCTCTACCACACACCACACAGGTGACGGGTGACATGGAGAAACGATTAGAGGAAAATAAGAAAGAAAGAAATCAAGATTAAAAATGTATAAATGGATGTGTTATGACAGAGCTTTTGGTGCATGTCAGCATTCTATTGAAAAATTCTTCATATTCTATCTGTTTAAAGGAGTCATATGATGCAATTTCTATTTTTCCTTTTCTTTAGTGTGGTATAGCTGTTTGTGCATGTATAAGATCTGCAGAGTTGCAAAGCTCAAAGTCTCCCACAAAAGGATTTATTCTATCTAAAAGAGAAGGCTGATCCAGACCGGGGTAAAACGCCTCATTAAAACACGCCCCCACATGTCTACGCAAATATGTGGAAATATTTGCGTAATGCCGCCCAAATGTTCACGCAAAGAAAGAAGGCGTGGTTTCAGTAACAGCAGTTGTGATGATGCAGCCATGTTAGGGAGGCGCTGTGTGTTTCTATGCGAAAGCAAAAGCACTTTATTTGGCCTTTCCGAAAGTAGATGCAGTTAAGAATCACTAAGATTACTTACAACACAACAGCACAACCCAAATGTTCGAATTTGTGCAACGCATTTTATGGACAACAGTTTCGTGAACCTAGGAGAGTACAAGGCTGGCTGTGCATGCACAAAGGATATTTCTAAAAAAAAAAAGGGTCAAATCTGACTTTGCTCTGACAATCTGGTGCTTCTGAATCAGCGACTGTAAGTATGTTTTGTTATTATTTTAAGTATTTACTATTGACTGTTCAAATGCGGAATTTTGCATCGCGTCTTGTGTGAGAGAGAGACAGGATCACTTCACAGTGGAGTCAGCTGTATTAACCGAGGCTTGTGTACTGCAAATACATACAAGCATCATCACTGTGTCTGTCACGCGACTCTGTTCCCCTTTCGGGCTTGAAGTGATGGTAAAACTAAGGACATTATTAACTGTCTTTATAAAGCTGAAGCTCGCATTTATGGTAAGGGGCGTTACATTTCCGATGCGTGCTTGTGGTGTTCGGCCAATAACAATGCACTGGGTCAGCTGGCCAATCAGAGCAGACTGTGCTTGTCGGAAGGAGGGGCTTTGTAGAAAATGACGCGTTTGAGATAGGCGGGGCATAGAGGAACTACAATAATGTATAGTATTTGAAAAATCATGTGTTTTTTGAACATTAAAGCATGTCAACATATTCTGTTACACCAAATACACAAAATAATGATGCTTTAAAATAGCATCATATGACCCCTTTAATATTGTCACAGTAGGAACGTGATGGACAAGTTGAGTGCAAGGTAACTGAGCTTCTTTAATTTCAATATGCAGGAGATTAACACAAACAGGTAAGCAGAAACGTAAACAGTCATAGGAAGCTCACTTAACTGAAGTTATAAACTCATTCTTAATTCCTCTTTCAGAACGGTCCAAACGGAACTCAAAAGTCCAAGCAGGTAAATCCCATAGGTTATTCCAGCAGGCGAATCAACAGGTAAGTACAGCCGGTAAGTACTGCACATAAGGCTCAGGATCCAGGAGGTAAGTGACGATCTACAGAGGAGCTTGTAACCTTGAGACCAGCCAATGAGTGCATGAGCAGAGGGTCCTTATAAGCAGTGGAGGTAATTGATTGCAGGTGGTGCTAATTAGAAGTCAAGTGAACGTGGCTGGTGTGGCTGGTGACTCCGTGACAGTACCCCCTCCCCCACAGGTGTCTCCTGATGTCCGTAACCGACGGTGAGGACGGCCACAGCCTCTAGGGGCAGGCCGATCCGGGTGGAGTTGATGGAAGTCGATGAGCAATGATGGATCTAGAATGTCGTCTCTGTCCACCCAAGACCTCTCCTCAGGACCGTATCCTTCCCAATCGACCAGATATTACCACCTCGCTGCTGGGAGTCTAGAATCTCTTTGACTCTGAAGATGGTTTCGTTGGTGTCGATCTCGGGAGGTAACAGAGTACGCATTTGAAAGGTGTTAATCCAGTTGTTTCCTGTCAAAGCGAGTTCTGAGCGTACTTAGCCCAAGGAAGATACTGGCTCCAACTGTCCTGGTGTTCGTGACAGTAGGCTTGGCGATAACGCCCTATCTGTTGGATCTTGCGTTCGGTCTGGCCATTGGTCTGAGGATGATATCCTGAAGATAAGCTGACTGAGACTCCCAGCAACCAGAAGAGTCCACGCCAATTGCGGAAGACGTGATGAAAGAGGGCCTCCGCGGTTTCCAGAGCAGTTGGTAACCCTCGTAGGGGAATCAACTTGCAGGCTTTCGAGAATCGGTCCACTACCACTAGGATAGTGGTGTAACAGTTGTAAGGAGGAAGATCCATGGCAAGTCGATACCTAGGAGGGACCAGGGTTGGCGTGGAATGGGCAAGGACACTAGCTTGCCCTCAGGCAGACGACGTGGTGTGGATGACATGGCACAGACTGAACAACCATTGACGAAGCGGGCGGTATCCCGAGCCATGTTGGGCAACCAGTATCAGTTAACGAAAGGGTTCATTGGTTGCCTGGATGGCCTGATCCTGGAGATGCATGAATGGAGTCCAGAAGGTTAAGGCAGAGAGCAGATGGTACATAAATCTTCCCTTCTGGACCTACCAGAGGAGCAGGTTCATCTTGGGTGGAGACACGGATTTGATTGTCCAGAGCCCATTCGATGGGACAGAGAAAGACAGTTGGAGGGAGAATGGTTTCTGGACATTCTGGAACTGGGTCTGGTTGGTAAAGGTGGGACAGAGCATCTGGGCCCGTATTCATGAAAAATCTTAGTGCTAAGAATTGCTCCTAGTAACAAAATTCTAAGAAAATTCCTCTTAAAATCAAAGAAAGGATCCTAGTAAAGAAAAAAGTAATTCAGAAAGCATCTTAATCCTTAAAATAGGTCTTACGGTCCAAAATTGTTAGGAGTACAGACGAGGAGTTTTAAGAGGCTTAAGAGTTTCTTTAGCAGTGGAGAAAATGGATGAAACACGAAGAGGGAGAAGAAATGTGTTGCACACAATGGATGACAGTGAGTTAATAAGACGCTACACATTAGATTGTGCAGTGGACATGTTTGTGACCGATCTTATTAGAGACACGCAAACATCTCCGACACCGCGCAGAAATGCCATAGCGCCAGAAATGGAAGTAAATCACTACATTTACATATTTGGCAATTGGAAAAATGCAAGTGTGCAGCAGTAATGATTTGGGTCTGTCACAACCTTCTATAAGCAAAGTGATCATACAAACAATTACAGCACTTTCAGAACCTTATTGTGTCACTGTTCATTTCCTATAAAATATGCTAAGTATGACATCATGGTAAATAAAAAATAAAGAATATATATATATATATATATACAGTGGGGCAAAAAAGTATTTAGTCAGCCACCAATTGTGCAAGTTCTCCCACTTAAAAAGATGAGAGAGGCCTGTAATTTCCATCATAGGTATACCTCAACTATGAGAAACAAAATGAGAAAAAAAATCCAGAAAATCACATTGTAGGATTTTTAAAGAATTTATTTGCAAATTATGGTGGAAAATAAGTATTTGGTCAATAACAAAATTTCATCTCAATACTTTGTTATATACCCTTTGTTGGCAATGACAGAGGTCAAACGTTTTCTGTAAGTCTTCACAAGGTTTTCACACACTGTTGCTGGTATTTTGGCCTCTAGAGCAGTAATGTTTTGGGGCTGTCGCTGGGCAACACGGACTTTCATCTCCCTCCAAAGATTTTCGATGGGGTTGGGATCTGGAGACTGGCTAGGCCACTCCAGGACCTTGAAATGCTTCTTACGAAGCCACTCCTTCGTTGCCCGGGCGGTGTGTTTGGGATCATTGTCATGCTGAAAGACCCAGCCACATTTCATCTCCAATGCCCTTGCTGATGGAAGGAGGTTTTCACTCAAAATTTCACGATACATGGCCCCATTCATTCTTTCGTTTACACGGATTAGTCGTCCTGGTCCCTTTGCAGAAAAACAGCCCCAAAGCATGATGTTTCCACCCCCATGCTTCACAGTAGGTATGGTGATCTTTGGATGCAACTCAGCATTCTTTCTCCTCCAAACACGACAAGTTGAGTTTTTACCAAAAAGTTCTATTTTGGTTTCATCATTCTCCCAATCCTCTTCTGGATCATCCAAATGCTCTCTAGCAAACTTCAGTCGGGCCCGGACATGTACTGGCTTAAGCAGGGGGACACGTCTGGCACTGCAGGATTTGAGTCCCTGGCGGCACAGTGTGTTACTGATGGTAGCCTTTGTTACTTTGGTCCCATCTCTCTGCAGGTCATTCACTAGGTCCCCCCGTGTGGTTCTGGGATTTTTGCTCACAGTTCTTGTGATCATTTTGACTCCACAGGGTGAGATCTTGCGTGGAGCCCCAGATCGAGGGAGATTATCAGTGGTCTTGTATGTGTTCCATTTTCTAATAATTGCTCCCACAGTTGATTTCTTCACACCAAGCTGCTTACTTATTGCAGATTCAGTCTTCCCAGCCTGGTGCAGGTCTACAATTTTGTTTCTGGTGTCCTTTGACAGCTCTTTGGTCTTGGCCATGGTGGAGTTTGGAGTTGAACTGTTTGAGGTTGTTGGACAGGTGTCTTTTATACTGATATCGAGTTCAAACAGATGCCATTAATACAAGTAACGAGTGGAGGACAGAGGAGCCTCTTAAAGAAGAAGTTACAGGTCTGTGAGAGCCATAAATCTTGCTTGTTTGTAGGTGACCAAATACTTATTTTACCGAGGAATTTACCAATAAAATCTTTAAAAATCCTACAATGTGATTTTCTGGATTTTTTTTTCTCATTTTGTCTCTCATAGTTGAGGTATACCTATGATGAAAATTACAGGCCTCTCTCATCTTTTTAAGTGGGAGAACTTGCACAATTGGTGGCTGACTAAATACTTTTTTGCCCCACTGTGTGTATATATATATATATATATATATATATATATATATATATATATATATATATATATATATATATATATATATACATACACACACACACACATACACTGAACAAAATTATAAACGCAACACTTTTGTTTTTGCCCCCATTTTTCATGAGCTGAAGAAGAGAACACCTCTCTGTGAAGAGAACACCTCTCCAAAGTGCCAGATGCCATCGAATGTGAGCATTTGCCCACTCAAGTCGGTTACGACGACGAACTGCAGTCAGGTCGAGACCCCGATTAGGACGACGAGCATGCAGATGAGCTTCCCTGAGAGGATTTCTGACAGCTTGTGCAGAAATTCTTTGGTTATGCAAACCGATTGTTGCAGCAGCTGTCAGGGTGGCTGGTCTCAGATGATCTTGGAGGTGAAGATGCTGGATGTGGAGGTCCTGGGCTGGTGTGGTTATACGTGGTCTGCGGTTGTGAGGCCGGTTGGATGTACTGCCAAATTCTCTGAAACACCTTTGAAGATGGCTTATGGTAGAGAAATGAATATTCAATTCAAGGGCAACAGCTCTGGTGGACATTCCTGCAGTCAGCATGCCAACTGCACGCTCCCTCAAAACTTGCGACATCTGTGGCATTGTGCTGTGTGATAAAACTGTACATTTTAGAGTGGCCTTTTATTGTGGCCAGCCTAAGGCACAACTGTGCAATAATCATGCTGTCTAATCAGCATCTTGATATGCCACACCTGTGAGGTTGATGGATTATCTCGGCAAAGGAGAAGTGCTCACTAACACAGATTTAGACAGATTTGTGAACAATATTTGAGAGAAATAGGCCTTTTGTGTACATAGAAAAAGTCTTAGATCTTTGAGTTCAGCTCATGAAAAATGGGGGCAAAAACAAAAGTGTTGCATTTATAATTTTGTTCAGTGTATATAGTGTGTGTGTGTGTGTGTGTGTGTGTGTGTGTGTGTGTGTGTGTGTGTATGTATGAGTACGGTAAAACAGGAAAAATTACGCCTGTAATTTCAAAGTGAAGGCTTATAATAGACCCTACTCTTAAAAGTGCTATTTTATTTCCTTCTTGGACAACCAACCAATCGCAGTCTTCAAAAGACTGTGTCATAGCTAGCAACGGGGTCAGCCCCGCCTCCTCACTAAGATAAAAGTTTTTGTCTTTTCCTTGCTCAGATTGCTCAGAGTTGCTCTTAGACTGGTCCTGAATCACTCTTAAGCTAAGACTCCTAGTTAGAAATTTTTAAGCTAAATTAGGAGCTCTCTGAGAGGAATCTTAGAATCTTTAAGAATACGGGCCCTGATTTCAGGTTTTTGTGACCTGGACGATAGGTGACAGTGAATCAGAAACGAGTGAAGAACAAGGCCCAGCACGCTTGGCAAGGGTTGAGGCGTTTAGTGTCATGGCGGTATTAGAATTTCTTATGATCAGTGATGACTTAAAAGGGATGTCTTGAGCTTTCAAGCCAGTGCCGCCACTCCTCTAAGGCGAGCTTAATGGCCAGTAGTTCGCGATTTCCGAACGCCTCCTGTAGTGAATCCATGTTTTTCTAAGAAAAATATCCATATTTCAAACGTAATAAACACTCGTATGATCAAAACAACAACGTTTGTCAGGCATCTACATTGTCATCCGGGGACATTACAAAGATTAAAGGGATGTTTTTTTAAACTCTAAAACATGAAATGTGGAGTTATCTGCTTTTGCCAAAAAAACGACTGTTGGAGTTAGCTGCTTTTCCTATGAAACAAACTTTTAATATGTAAAAAAAATAAAAATAAAATAAAAATAAATAAATACTTTCAATTAACTTTAATTTTGTAAATTACCTGTATTTGTTTAAAGTTATTACTTAATCAAAACAACCCAACTGCAGTTTGATTGATATTGGAATGCGCAATAAAAAAAAAACAAAAAAAAAAACATGATTTCTGAAAAAAATTAAAATTGAGTTATCGGTTTTTGCAAATGAACTTTTCAATTAATAATTTGTTACATTTTATATAGCGCTTTTCTGGGTATTCAAAGCACTTTACATGGATGGGGGGGAATCTCCTCAACAACCACCAGTGTGCAGCGTCCACCTGGATGATGCGACGGCAGCCATATTGCGCCAGAACGCCCACCACACACCACCTTATTGGTGGAGAGGAGACAGAGTGATGAAGCCAAACAGTAGATATGGGGATTATTAGTAGGCCATGATGGTCAGAGGTCAATGGGCGAATTTGGCCAGGATTCTCTTTTTCGAGGACATCCTGGAATTTTTAATAACCACAGAGAGTCAGGACCTCGGTTTAACATCTCATCTGAAGGATGGTGCTTGTTGACAGTATAGTGTCCCCATCACTGAGAGACATGCAGGGCGTTTTGCAGGAAATTCTCCAGTCCCACTTTTTCCTCATAAATGGCCATTTGTTTACGAAGTGAAGGATTCAAACCACGACGAAATGCAGAGAGGATAGCCATTTCATTCCATCCGCTGGTAGCGGCAAGTGTTCGGAATCACATGGTGTAAACATGTATGGACATATCCGCTTGCCGTAATTGTAAGAGTTCATTATGGACAGAGATCATTAAAGCTGTGGTGCCAAACACTTCTTTAAAATGGTTTACAAATGCATCAAGGGAGTGCGTGATTGGACTTTGAGAGTCCCAGATGGATCTTGCCCATTGGAGTGCTCGTCCCGACAACAAGGAGATGATAAAAGCGATCTTTGCTCTCTCATTCACAAATTGTTGTGGTTGCATTTCAAAGTAAAGGGAGCATTGGAGAAGGAAGCCACTGCACTCAAACGCATCACCAGACTAAGTAGCAGGTTTGGTCATGGGACATGCGGAGGCAGACGAAGTGACTGGAGAAAATGAGTGGAGTGATTGTACCAGTTCAGCGAAGGGGTCAGAAGAGGCTGGATCCTGAGCATCCATTTTCCTTTCGGTTAGGGGCTGGTCTTCTGTTACAGTAGGAATGAGATGGACAAGTTGAGTGCAAGGTAACTGAGCTTCTTTAATTTCAATATGCAGGAGATCAATACAAACAGGTAAGCAGGAATGTAAACAGTCATAGGAAGCTCGCTTAACTGAAGTTATAAACTCATTCTCAATTCCTCTTTCAGAACGGTCCAAATGAAACTCAAAAGTCCAAGCAGCTAAATCCCATAGGTTATTCCAGCAGGCGAATCAACAGGTAAGTACAGCTGGTAATGACTGCACATAAGGCTCAGGATCCTGGAGGTAAGTAACGATCTACAGAGGTGCTTGTAACCTTGAGACCAGCCGATGAGTGCATGAACAGGGCTTCCTAATAAGCAGTGGAGGTAAGTGATTGCAGGTGGTGCTAATTAGAAGTCAGGTGATTCTGATCGAGTGTACATGGCTGGTGTGGCTGGTGACTCCATGACAAATATATACATTTTAGGAAAATTCTGATTAAAATGGAAATATTTTAAATAAACTTTTCTATTAGAATTTTTTTAAAGTAATTTATATCTGTGACGGTAAAGCTGAATTTTCAGCAAGCATTACTCCAGTCTTCAGTGTCACATGATCCTTCAGAAATCATTTATGCTGATGTGGTGCTCAAGAAACATTATTATCAATGTTGAAAATAGTTGTGCTGCTTAATATTTTTGTGCATTTTTTCAGGACGCTTTGATGAATCGAAAGTTCAAAAGAACAGCATTTGCTTAGAAGTCTTTGCACTCTTTAGAACTCTTTTGCAGCATTATAAATGTCTTTGTCACTTTTGCTCAATTAAATGTTTTCTTAAAAAACTTACTAACCACTTAATGCTTTTATCCTCATTTTACTGTCTGTTGGTCTCTTTCTCCCTCTGTTTGCATTTGTTACTTTTTTATGGTCATTTTTATATAAAAGAAATTTCTTTTGCTGCTTTTCAAGAATTGGCATTTCCTTTAGTTATTAGTTTATAAATGTTTTAATTATTTAAAGCTGAAAGCAAGCTGTGTGTTTTTATGTCTTTAATTTTAATGGTGCCACTGCTGCCAGTCCAGTTGTAGTATTAGTCTCCTGGATCCATTAGGTTTGACTGCCTGTGTCCAGTGTGGGACAGGCATGACTAATGAACCACTGATAAGATCTGTGGTTTAGATTAGGACTGAAATGGCCTCGTTCACATTGTTATTCATATGGTATCCGTATATAGACATTGAGCTTTATTCATAAAACACAAGCAAAATTTCTGTATAAATAACTGTAAAACCATTTTTATGTTAATTGTGGCATAATATAACAAAATACGTATCATGATTGATTGAGCATGCTTTGTATAAAATAATACCACTCTTCTTTTCTGTCTGTCAATCTCTCAACCTCTAGAGGAGAGCCATTCTGGTTGCCATATTTGGTCATGGCTCCTCCTCTACTCTTCCACCTTCTTCTCCTTCTCCTCTCTCCACAGGTGTGTGCGGGTGGAAGTGCTCATGGGAACAGCAACAGTAGCGCAGATGGCCCCAAAAGATCCTGTGCTGAAAAAGTCAAATGTCAACCAGGGATTCTACTTCCTGTGTGGCTGCCACAAGACCCCTCACTGCCAATGCAGTCAGTAAGAGCAGTGATCTACTTTGCATTTCTTCTCTACATGTTCCTGGGTGTGTCCATCATTGCTGATCGCTTCATGGCTGCCATCGAGGTCATCACCTCACAGGTGCACAGCAACACAAAATAGACACAATGATAGACAGACAGATAGATAGATAGGACAGTGAGTAGACAAAGACCTATCATAACAATAAGGCAAAAATGCCCCCCAAAAAACAGTAAACACATGATTGTTTAGAAATCATTCTAATATGCTGATTTGCTGCTCAAGAAACATTTCTTGAAAACAGTTGACCTGCGTAATATTTTTGTGGAATCTGTGATATATTCCACATTCATTTGAAATAGAAATATTGTTTGTAACATTATAAATGTCTTTACTGTCACTTTTATTCAATTTAATTCATCTTAGCCGAATGAAAGTATTAGTTTCTTTAAATACAAATAGGCATTACTTAATGGTTTTTAAAATATATATTTTTTCTTTGATTTTCCAACAAAAAAGACTACATTACATTGTGATTATGTATTTTTATTTGCTAAAAATGACTTATAGCGTGATGATATATTGGTGGCTAAAATGACCAAAATATTATGTTTTTATATACTTGATGTGTCATATAGGAGAAAGAGGTGACTGTGACAGGTGCAAATGGAGAGAAGACAGTAATGACAGTTAGAATCTGGAACGAAACTGTATCCAACCTCACTCTGATGGCCTTGGGTTCATCAGCCCCTGAGATCCTGCTGTCAGTAATAGAGGTACGGACACATTTTCAAAACAAACCAGCAACTCGCATCACCCAGTAGTTTAGCACAAGAGATGTAAAGGGTGAGTTTTTTTCAGGTTAATTATTAAACGACTGACACACACTCACCTCATCACAGTGATGACTTCAGCTGCTATTCATCCATGTAAAAACATCATTTAACTCAATGTGGTTTGACACAGAAGTAGTCAGTTAAATACTTCAGCTGTCAGAAAGGGTTCATTTTACTTCTCCATAAATGCATCTGGAGAATTCAGCAATGATTACTCAGAAATGTCTAATTTTTACAAGATTCGGCCTTTCCTAAAACCTTATACAGCAACATTCAGGGTAGTACAAATCATACTACTATACATCGTTCAGTGGCAGTCAACTGTCATTGGTTTAAATCCCAGTTAAAATAAATAGTATAAAAAGTCCCTAAAATGCTTACTAGAACTTAACAAAAAGTACACACATCTAGCAAGCAAAAAAGCTTGACGAGGGTGCTCAACCACATAAAATAACAAAGAAGGAAGGAAAAGTTGCCACACCATAGTTCCACGTTCTCACCAAAGGTAACATTTTGAGCCATGGCTCTTCATCAGACAAGGACAATTTTTTCCTAAATGATTAAATGTAAGTGTCATACTTGAAAACAAATTATAAATTATTACCTACTTTAGACACATGGTAGTGTTGTTCTCTGTCTGTGTGTGACAGGTGTGTGGACATGGTTTTGAGTCAGGAGAACTGGGTCCCGGCACCATAGTCGGCAGTGCTGCATTTAACATGTTTGTGATAATCGGAGTGTGTGTGTGGGTGATACCTGATGGAGAGGTGAGGAAGATTAAACACCTCAGAGTTTTCTTTGTTACTGCATCCTGGAGCATCTTCGCCTATATCTGGCTCTACCTCATCCTGGCAGTCATAAGCCCTGGCATTGTACAGGTGTGTGTGTAATCAGAACATGTTTGCATAATGTGGATGTAGATATTTATTAGAGCTGGGCAACGATTAATCGCAATTAATCGCATCCAAAATAAGTTTTTATTTATATAATACATGTGTGTGTACTGTGTATATTTATTATGTATACATAAAGACACACATACAATATATTTTGAAAATATTTACATGTATATATTTATATAATTTATATTATATATAAATATATTTAATATATAAACATAACATATTTTTCTTAAATATATACATGCATGTGTGTGTATTTATACATAATAAATATACACAGTACACACACATATGTACACAGAAACATTTATTTTGGATGCGATTAATCGTGATTAATCGTTGCCCAGCACTAATATTTATCTTTTTAGGTAAATGTCTTGGCCAGTTTAATTAACTTATTTTCTTATGTCTGTGTGTGTGTGTGAGGTCTGGGAGGCTCTGGTCACTCTTTTCTTCTTCCCTGTGTGTGTCTTAATGGCTTGGATTGCTGACCGGCGCCTGCTCTTTTACAAATACTTGCACAAGCGTTACCGTGCTGATAAACGTCATGGTATCATTGTGGAGATGGAGGGTGAGCTAGCACCCAGAGGCATTGATGCAATCATGGGAGAAAAATATCAAAACAGCACCACCAGTGTCAATATGGAGAAAGCCAAAGAAGCCAAACAGGACAGAGAGGAGGTGAGAAAGCAAATCAAAACCCTATGAGTGAAATTGTGGTGAATGTTCTTGTGTTCCAGCGGATTCCACGTATTCCAGGGATTATCATTGGTAGTTTTTTTTTTTTTTTAATATTCAAACTTTTTATTTTCTTCAATAAGCAAAACAATACATTCCATTTACAGATAATTATTTTGTCATATGCACCCCAACCCATCTAAACAACGTATCGGTCGTATCCATCATATGTAGATTGCTAGCATAAATCCAATGAGCATAAGTAAATGAAATAAACAAAGTAATAAAAAAAACAGCATTTGGTTAAATTTGTCTCACCACCAGGACGTTATCCTGCATCCTCAATAAACGTCAAATATTTACCCCAACTTCTCTCATAAACAGCTTTTTTTCCCCCCCAAGTAGTCTACAATATTTTTCATACACTCCCATCTTCCCCATAATTTTCAAATTGGTATATTTGACTGTTGTCTTTGGCAACCAGTCAACTACATTGTTACAGTTACATATTTCCATTCAAAACTTTCTTTGAAAGAAAGAGTACTGTTATTCAACAAGGATGGATTAAATTGATCAAACATGTTAGTAAAAACATTATTATTATTATTATTATTATTATTATTATTATTATTATTATATATTATGTATACAGACATATGTACTGTATATACCCTTTAAAATCCATTTATTTCATACTAAGTATAGTTCATATCTATTAACATATTTACTGATATATCCCTCGAGACTTACTGATAAAAAAATTATAATTAAAATTATTTGGAGTACTACTTGTGCACAATGCACATTTCTTAATATTAAGCCTTAAATGTGTTTTAATATCACTATTGATGAGGGTTGTATGATCTTTGAATAATATCGGTCTTTAAATGCAAGATATTTAAAGTGTATCTAAAGTATACTTTCAGTAGTTCCATTTCAATACAATCAAATATACTTCAGTATATCTTTAGTTGGACTTCAGCACTACTTCTGCACAATTAAAGTGCATTAAGGACAAAAATAATTGTTCCAATTTATATATATACAGGTGCATCTCAATAAATTAGAATGTCGTGGAAAAGTTCATTTATTTCAGTAATTCAACTCAAATTGTGAAACTCGTGTATTAAATAAATTCAATGCACACAGACTGAAGTAGTTTAAGTCTTTGGTTCTTTTAATTGTGATGATTTTGGCTCACATTTAACAAAAACCCACCAATTCACTATCTCAACAAATTAGAATATGGTGACATGCCAATCAGCTAATCAACTCAAAACACCTGCAAAGGTTTCCTGAGCCTTCAAAATGGTCTCTCAGTTTGGTTCACTAGGCTACACAATCATGGGGAAGACTGCTGATCTGACAGTTGTCCAGAAGACAATCACTGACACCCTTCACAAGGAGGGTAAGCCACAAACATTCATTGCCAAAGAAGCTGGCTGTTCACAGAGTGCTGTATCCAAGCATGTTAACAGAAAGTTGAGTGGAAGGAAAAAGTGTGGAAGAAAAAGATGCACAACCAACCGAGAGAACCGCAGCCTTATGAGGATTGTCAAGCAAAATTGATTCAAGAATTTGGGTGAACTTCACAAGGAATGGACTGAGGCTAGGGTCAAGGCATCAAGAGCCACCACACACAGACGTGTCAAGGAATTTGGCTACAGTTGTCGTATTCCTCTTGTTAAGCCACTCCTGAACCACAGACAACGTCAGAGGCGTCTTACCTGGGCTAAGGAGAAGAAGAACTGGACTGTTGCCCAAAGTCCTCTTTTTAGATGAGAGCAAGTTTTGTATTTCATTTGGAAACCAAGGTCCTAGAGTCTGGAGGAAGGGTGGAGAAGCTCATAGCCCAAGTTGCTTGAAGTCCAGTGTTAAGTTTCCACAGTCTGTGATGATTTGGGGTGCAATGTCATCTGCTGGTGTTGGTCCATTGTGTTTTTTGACAAGTCACTGCACCCGTTTACCAAGAAATTTTGGAGCACTTAATGCTTCCTTCTGCTGACCAGCTTTTTAAAGATGCTGATTTCATTTTCCAGCAGGATTTGGCACCTGCCCACACTGCCAAAAGCACCAAAAGTTGGTTAAATGACCATGGTGTTGGTGTGCTTGACTGGCCAGCAAACTCACCAGACCTGAACCCCATAGAGAATCTATTGGGTATTGTCAAGAGGAAAATGAGAAACAAGAGACCAAAAAATGCAGATGAGCTGAAGGCCACTGTCAAAGAAACCTGGGCTTCCATACCACCTCAGCAGTGCCACAAACTGATCACCTCCATGCCACGCCGAATTGAGGCAGTAATTAAAGCAAAAGGAGCCCCTACCAAGTATTGAGTACATATACAATAAATGAACATACTTTCCAGAAGGCCAACAATTCACTAAAAATGTTTTTTTATTGGTCTTATGAAGTATTCTAATTTGTTGAGATAGTGAATTGGTGGGTTTTTGTTAAATGTCAGCCAAAATCATCACAATTAAAAGAACCAAAGACTTAAACTACTTCAGTCCGTGTGCATTGAATTTATTTAATACACGAGTTTCACAATTTGAGTTGAATTACTGAAATAAATGAACTTTTCCACGACATTCTAATTTATTGAGATGAACCTGTATATAGACGCCCCATTCGACTGCTCCAGGCACGTAGATGCGGCCGCCATCTTTTTTGACACCATTCACCATACTGTAGGTTCGCACAGAGCCGTTGAGCCCTTCTGTGCAGGATTGTGGCATCTTTCGAATATTCAGTGATTACTATGGTGAATGATGTCAAGTTTACCGCTACAATATGGCAGAAGGCTTACGTATAGCGGCCCATAGACACAGTAGCTAATGAGGCATCTACGTATATATATCTATGTCCGAAACTTGTACGAACCCGGAAGGAAGATTTTTGGCACAGAAATACTCCGTCATACTCCCAAATCGTTTTTTGAAACTTTGTCCATGCTTAGCATGAAAATCCAACTCTTTAACAGTGTAAATAACTCTGAATGCACGAAACAGCATTGTACCCCCCCCTTTAAGCAGCGCAACAGTTTTCAACATTAATAATAAGAAGAAATGTGGAGTATTAACTAACCTTTTTGGAATGATTTCTGAAAATCATGTGGCATTAAAGGGGTACTATTATGCTTTTTCACTTTTTGAATTTTAGTCAGTATGTAGTGTGTATGTTTGGGCATAAAAAGATCTACAAAGTTACAAATCTCAAAGTCCACTCCAAAGGGAGATATTTAGTTTTTAAAAAATCCTATTTCAAGAACTACTACGAAAGGTTTGTTTGGACTACAAAGTTGTTTTCCTGTATTTGTGATATCACAAAGTGGTCAATTAGAATATCATTGAAATAAATCCCGCCTATGGAAATTCTAATGGTTGGCGGGTGGGGAGAACGCTTGGTGGAGCACTGCATGTTTCAAAATTGAAACCCGGTGCGGGTGTTTTTTATATCACTGTATTTCTGAAGGAAACTGCAATACATGTTATAATGTTAAAATTAAAGAACAATAAACATAATACATATTACCGTTGCACTTATCTGTACATAGTAAATGCAGTTATTTTTTATCTTAAACGTGATTTAGCCAAAAAAAACAACAACAATAGTGTTACCACTTTAATATGTCTTGCAATATCCGTGCATGCAAAGGTTCTGCACGATCCTCTTGTTCAATATTCTGGGGGTGTGAATTGATATGGCAATATTGATGAACTTGCTGTTTTGGCAAGGGGCGGGGCAGTATTGAAACACCGTCTAGGCTATTCGCCAATCACAACGCACTGGGACAGCTAACCAATCACAACACATTTCTTTTTTCGGAAGGCGGGCCTTCATCAAACCCGGAACTAATCGAGCCGTTTGTGCCAGGCTGGGGAGAAAGGTATTGTAATAATGTAAATTATGTGAAAAATAATGCGATTTTCGAACCACTAAGCATGAGAGCATGTTCTAGTACACCCACAAAACAAAATCAAGACTTTGTAAAAGAGCATAATAGGACCCCTTTAAGACTGGAGCAGTGGCTGCTGAAAATTCAACTTTGCCATCACAGGAATACAATACATTTTAAAATATATTAAAATAGAAACCAATTATTTTAAATTGTACAAATATTTAAAATTATTACTGATTTTTATTTTTGTTTTTGTATTATTGATGAAATAAATAAATCCTTGATACTCGATAGGTTACTTCTTTAAATGTAGTAATTTTAGTATAGTAATAGTAGTACTAGTCATATAGTAAGAGGGATCTTGTACAGTCAGACTGTAATTATTGCAAAATAAACAGGCTGATACCAACCTGTTCACCTGACCAGAGTTGGTCACCCGGCTGGATGTCATCTCTTACATATAAAGATGTTGAGCAGAACATTGAAATGAAAAATGTTTGGAGGTTATCTTGACTGTCTGTGGTTGCAGGTGATCCGCATGCTTAAGGAACTGAGAGAGAAGTATCCAGATAAAGACCTGGACCAGCTGATCGAGATGGCAAACTACGCCACCATGCAGAAACAGCCTAAGAGCCGGGCCTTTTACAGGGTGCAGGCAACACGCATGATGATCGGTGCCGGGAACGTACTGAAGAAACATGCAGCAGCTAAACAGGCAAAACGAGCAGCTGGAGATTCAGCGGAGAATGACCTGGCAACCTGGTCTCACATTGCTTTTGAGCAGGCGCAGTATCAGTGCAGTGAGAACTGTGGGAGCGTCAGTCTGTGGGTCTGCTTACAGGGGGGAACCGGCACCAGAACCTTCCACGTCGATTACAGGACAGAGAATGGGTCAGCCAGTTCTGGGGCAGATTATGAGTATTGTGAGGGAACAATCATTTTTCAGCCTGGAGAGACACGCAAAGAAATAAAGGTAAGAGAAACACACAGTGGTGATGTCTGATCCATGAACAGAATGTTCTTTTGAAATACATCTCTTCAATTAATTCAACCAATACAATCTGCAGAGTGAATCATCACATTATTATGTTCGGTCATATTTGACTCTGAAAATGAATCTATACTTTCTCAGTTAACACACAAATTGATGATATAGTCCAACACAGCAATAAACAGAACATGATGCTAAAATATTCATTATATATTCAAATTAATAAGTGAATTATTTGTAAATGATTCAATTAAAAAAAAAATCTGATTAAAAAACTTGGTAAAATAAATGATTTCAAAGAGCATTGTTACATGTTCTCTGTGCTCTGTCTGGACTTTTATGTGGAAGTGTTTCCTGTGCCTTGTTTGTAGTTTGTTTGTAGTTCGTTTGCTTATTGGTTCCCTATGATTAGGTTCCCCAGGTGTTTTCCATTTACCACGCCCCCTTGTTATCTTGTTAGCTTGTTCTCCTGTGTATAAATAGCCCTTGCCTTTCACTTGTGCTTGGTCAGTTGTTGTATGTTATGGTGTCATTCTGCTCCTTGCTCTCCCCGTGTTTTGGTTCACTGCTTGACCTTGTTTTGATATTAAACTCTACCTGCACTTAGATCCGCGTTCTCAGCCTGCTTGCTTCGCTATCCTCGCATAACAAGCATGTGTAAACACAAAATATTTTTTTAATTAATACAATGATGCATTAAATTGGTCAATAGTGACAGTCAGGGCTTTTATAATGTTAAAAAAGTATATTTAAATTAAATGCTGTTCTTTTTAACTTTAAATATTAAGCAGCAACTGTTTTCAACATTGATAATAATAAGCATCAAATCAGCATATTAGAATAATTTCTAAATGATCATGTGACACTGAAGACTTTAAAGTAAATTAAAATAGAAAACAGTTATTTAAAGCTATAACAATATTTTAAAATATTACTGTTTTGAAGTGTTGACAGTAAGAGACCATATTCAAAAACATTATAAAACTTTTGAACGGTAGTGTAAGTATTTAAGTTGAATATGACTTGGATACATGTCTTAAGATGCATGTGCGTATGTTTTATAGGTGGGAATTATCGATGATGATGTGTTTGAGGAAGACGAACACTTCTTTGTGCGTCTCTCGAACCTGCGAGAGGGTGAGGGCGGGACCAACACTGACGGTGCCCGACTGGTTGAACCCTTCGTAACCACTGTAACTATTTTGGACGATGACCATGCGGGAGTCTTCGCGTTTAGTCAGCGGGAGCTCTGCGTGGGTGAATGTTCAGGTGTGGTAGAGGTGCCGGTGAACCGGACGTCAGGTGTACGCGGGACTGTCATGATTCCATATCACACAGAGGATGGTTCTGCGCGACATGGTGTTGACTATGAGCACACACAAGGAGAGCTAGAGTTTACCAATGAGCAGATTAGGTAAAAGTTCACACTAAAGTTTTAAATTCAAAGTTTACCTTTACACACAAAATGTGAACATATTCTCTTCTCAGATACACACAAATCTGAATTTATGTAAAAAATTAGGCAATTATATATATTCAAAAATATAGTTTATATACTCTTTAATGCATGAGTGCATGTGTGTTAAATTGATTGTGGAGTATTTTGGTAAGTATTTCAGTAAGCAGTCTGACAGTACCACTTAAAACCTTTAATTATAGGCCATTGTTACAGCCCATTAATATACTTTACTAACGTATACAGTGCATTTGTGATGTGTTATAAGGTATTATAAATTAACATACACTACCATTCAAAAGGTTTTGTGTACATATTTTTTGTCTTAGGAAGTATCTCATGCTCACCAAGACTGCATGTATTTGACTTTTAACAGTAATACTGTGAAATATTACAATTTAAATTACTTTTTTTTTATTTTTGTAATTTATTACTGTGATGCAAAATTTTCAGAAGTTATTACTACATTACTGATTTGGTGTGCAAGAAACATTTCTTTTTATTGTTATCAATGTTGAAAACAGTTTTGATGCTTAATATTTTTGTGGAAACCGTGATGCATGTTTTTCTAAAGAACAGCATTTAATTTAAACAGAAATGTTTGTAACAATTTAAAAGTCTTTACTGTCACTTTTGATACATTTATTGCATCCTTGCTGAATAAAATACATTTCTTTAAAAAAATCATACAGACTTTTGAACGGAAGTGTATGTCAATTTATATATATATATGTCAGGTTTTAGAATCTATGATTTAATAATATTTTTCAAATGCACAGTAAGCATTATGAAAGACTAGTTAAAAATACAATACTCTGAAATACTATTCTGAGCTGTAATTTTGTAATGCACTAATATTAAACCTCATAATACATAGTACACCACTAGAGGTCTCTTCTACCCCAGTACTAGTAATAAGGTATCAGTTACATCAGGTATCAGTTCCTTTTTTGTCACCTTTGGTGCTGTTTTCCTATAATCCCTGCCTGTTACCTTCAGACCCCAACATGTTTGTGTACCACATTGTTACTAAGATGTTCTGTAGTCATCTGTGTGGACTGCTGTGGTTTTGAACTTTGGACTGTTGGTTTAATGTGTGCCCTGATGGATCCTACTCAGGTGTCAAAGTTACTGTCAGTCTCATTAAGCTAATAATGGCTTCTGAGCAGCAAATGTTTTTTTTTTATTATTATTTTTTAGTTAAAAATCAGTTTTAACCCAGGTCTTGTCCTGGGCTAAATGATTACATTGACACAAGGTAATTTCACTTGTCTATGTATTCTCATAAAAAAATCAGTTTTGCTTCTTCAGTTATTTATTTGGATATATTTATAGTAACACTATTATATTATAAATGATATCTTGTATTTTAAAAGTACAAGTATTTTGATGAACAATTTGGCACAAATTAACATTAATATTTCCTGCACTTTTGACAGGAATTTTAGATGGTTAGAATCCACTTTTGACAGGATTTTATTTAGTAAATTTTATTTATTAATTTAGTATGTGAATGTGAAATCTGATGAGGTGAAATCTGTGCTGTCAAGTGTAAAGTGATGCTTCAGAGAGCACATGACAAACAATGGCCAAAATCATGCCACACACACATTCTGGAAACTTAATAAATTTACCTTTATTATCAAAACAAATGACATAAATCTTAAATGCTCAGTTCAGCAGTGGTTTGTGGAGAAGAGAGCATGTACACAACCGAACGCTTGTCTCAGTTCATCTGTGTGTGGGTCAATTATTAATGCACTGTGTGTTAAAGTATTCATGAAGGCCTAACTCTGATGTGATTTAAATGCTGAGGTCTCCTTTAATATTTCAGAGGTAAAAACCAAGAGGAAATGATTATTTGTCCTCTGCTGTTTGTGTGCGTGTCCACAGTAAGACACTACAGGTGCGCATCATTAACATGCAGGAATATGAGAAGCGAGAAAATTTCTTCATTGTCCTTGAAGAACCCAAATGGCTCAAGAGAGGGATCTCAGGTCTGTGTGTGTGTTACTATTCTTTTTAATCATCTCAGAATCTGTTACAGTATTGAATTTTTTCTCTGTGTGAGAGATTTTTATGAATGCTTGTGTATATTTTCATTTGTTAAGGCTATTGAGGTTCCAATAACCTCCTACTCAACTCTCTCTCACACAAACACACACACATTTCTATGACCAGTGTCCAGTTTCAGATCAATAACAATGGCACAATGGGGACAAACTAGACATGCGTCACACACAGTAACTAGATCCAACTCACCTACACACACACTTCAGCCTCATGTTTGTGTGTGTATGTAATATGAGCTCATGTGTCCGAATAAAAGTGAATGTTAAAGAGAGAATTAACACCAGGTTCATTAGTGAGCTAATCAGCTACTTGGAATCTGTTTCATTAACCCAACGATTGACCAAGCACTGTTGTAGATAAGTGCAGATAGATAGATAGACAGATAGATAGATAGATAGATAGATAGATAGATAGATAGATAGATAGATAGATAGATAGATAGATAGAGTACATAAAGGTTATAGGAATAAATACACATATACATATAAATACACATAAATAAAAACTACTCATGCAGTGTGTGTGTGTGTGTGTGTGTAGTGTATATGTGTGTGTATATATATATATATATATATATATATATATATATATATATATATATATATATATACATACATACACACACACGCACATTTATTTTAAATTGTGGTAATATTTTATAATATATTACTGTTAATATTACTGTTTTTACTGTTTGATCAAATAAATGCAGCCTAGATGAGCATAGAAGACTTCTTTCAAAAACGTTTAAACTTTTCTGTACAGTTTATTCATTATTCAACTGACTGATTCATTCATACATCGATTCATTTTCTACTTGCATGCTGCATGTAGATCTGCTTTTGAATCAGGGTAAGATGAATCTATAACTCTTTGTACATTTCTTATGCAGTGTATATGCAGTTTATTAATATAAATATTTATCCTTTGCTCTCCCTCTCACTTTCCCCAGCCACACCTGGTCCAGAATTGGAGAATGCCAGACGTATAGCAGAGAAAGGAAAGCCCATTCTGGGAGAGCACCACAAGTTAGAGGTTATTATAGAGGAGAGCATTGTTTTCAAGGTACGCACAAGTCATATGTATACATTCAGGAGCAAACTATGGAAGACCTAGGAGGCCATGGGTAATTATAATTTTTCTTTTCTTGTAATCTTGACAAAACAAAAGTTGTTTTCCTGTGATGTCCAACCCATTATCCAACAGCAGCACTAACTGTAGACTAATCAAATGAAATAATAAAACACAAAAATATCAGTTACTTCTGTTTCAAAGTAAATAAAGCAGTAATGATGTCTTCAAATCAGAAGTCTGTTTTGATCAGAAGCTATCCTACATGTAATGGTCACATGGTCAGCCTATCAACAGAACTAATGAAAATCACAAACATGATGTAATATCATTTTATTTCAAATAGATATGAAAAAATAGTGGGTTGAATCCAAGGAGCTCTAAAAGATTTTAGAATAGTTACCTGCTGCATACATCGGAGAACACGCTGTCTGCACTTGTGGTGTTGAATGCTCTGTTGTTAGACCATTTAAAATGTGAATTACACACATAAAATGTTTAGCATGTCTCTGAAAAAAAAAAAATTAGCAGTGATTTATTTATTTATTGTATTGACTTTATTGTTAAGTAAAGCAAAGTTTTCTTGAAATATCAACAACAGTCAACAAGTTACGATAACGCGAAAACAACTTTTGTTACGTCAAGATCAAAAGAAAAAAATAACTAAATAAATAATAATAATAATCCATGGCCTTATAGGGCTTCTGTAACATACACATTAACTGAGTGCCCAATTTAGTCTGTCTCATGCAGGCAGAAGTCGTATAAGCTGTGATTCCTTCCCTCTCATAGGTCCGACAGGGAATGGCCCCTAATGGAGTCTTAGATGCGGTAGTAGACCACTTGCCTCAGTGTGAAGTGTGTGTTGGGATTGCCCTTAACTTCAGCCTTTAAACACTGTCTGACTGAATCACACCTAAATGCATGAAGATTGTAGAAGATTGCAATTAAATCTCATTTCTTCATCACAGGTTTTTCTGTTTTAATTTGTGTTTATTAATTGAAAGCTTTAAAATTTAGGCTTAATACACAGCCTACAGTACCTTGATGATTTTTCAATGAAACAAAATGTTAATTTGACTGAACAAGAACTGAGCATGAACAGTTCTTTAGTGCAAATTATTCAAGAATACTGTCAATATTAAAAAGGGGAATTTAAAAAAGTGGGCTGACTTCTACAGAGCAATTGATCTGTCTGATTGATTGCTGTTTAATGGATATATTTCTCAATCACTGAGCTTCACTATGGTGTGCATATGTGTTTAGAATACAGTAGACCGCCTATTGAAGGATACTAATCTTGCTGAAGTAATTGGCACACACTCCTGGAGAGAACAGTTCATCGAAGCAGTAACAGTCAGTGCAGGTAGAATCAAATAATTTCATTGTCTGTGTGTGTTTCTTCATATGTGAAATGATTTATACTGTATTTGTTCGCATAAAAACTCATAAGAGAGTATTTCAGGTGATGGTTTTGTTTCATTTATACCTTTCTCTTTTTCTCTCATTCCTTTCAGGAGAAGGTGATGAGGAAGGAGGGGAGCCTCGGCAGCCATCGTACTGTGATTATTTCATGCATGCAGTTACGGTATTCTGGAAGATTCTGTTTGCGTTCGTTCCACCCACAGAATACTGGAATGGCTGGGCCTGCTTTATTGTGTCCATTCTGGTCATTGGGATGCTAACCGCCATCATTGGAGATTTGGCATCTCATTTCGGCTGCACAGTGGGCCTCCGTGACACAGTCACTGCTGTAGTGTTTGTAGCCTTAGGAACCTCCATACCAGGTAAATCTGTAACATAGCTTGTGTGTCTCGTTATGTGAAACAAAAGCAAACATTTATCATCTCCCTTTCCTCTCTTTAGATACATTCGCAAGTAAGGTCGCTGCTAAACAGGATCAGTATGCAGATGCTTCGGTTGGAAACGTAACCGGTAGCAACGCGGTTAATGTTTTCCTGGGGATTGGCGTGGCATGGTCCATTTCAGCCGTTTACTGGGAGGTCAAAGGTCAGGTGTTTCACGTAGATCCTGGCTCCCTTGCATTCTCAGTCACACTCTTCACCATCTTCGCCTTCATCAACATGGGTGTGCTGATGCTACGGCGGCGGCCATCGGTGGGCGGAGAGCTGGGCGGGCCCAAAACGCTGAAGGTTCTGACTTCACTATTGTTCCTCGGTTTGTGGCTTCTCTACATCACATTCTCCAGCCTCGAGGCCTACTGTCACATCACCGGCTTCTGAGGAGAGAGAGCAAGACAAAACAACCAGACTCAAACTTACACTAATGGCATTCGCATGAAATGAGCTATGTGAGAACTGAGCTATGAGAGAAATGCACAATGTACTGTATATTCCATGGTACTGTGTACATAAAGTAAATATCACATTCTGTATAAACAAACGTACCTGAAAAAAGATTGAGTGAGCGAGAGCAAGACTGTATGACTTCACTGCTGTCAGGGACATCTTTAGCTGCTGCACATTAGAGGTATTATGGACTTTTGACACCACCAGACCCTCAGTGGCATGGAGGACATTTAACACACTGCAAGGTGTAGCACATTTTTGACAGAACTGTGATGTCAATTTTATATGCTGAGTCATGACCAGTAAGTGATATCCCTTCAAGAGATGCTAAGCCTCTCTCTGAGAGAAAAGGCACTTATGGCTCTCCAAAAAAATTACAAAAAACTCTTTGACAAATGAAACTGAACTTCTTTTTCCAATTTTACTTGAGGATGTCAGACATTATGTAGGACCTACCTTGACAAGTTGATCAAATAAAGAATATATGTGATAATTATCATCATCATAATTCACATTAATATATTTACTCAAATAATGAGTCTTCTTGGCTGTCACTTCATCAATTTACTCAAATCTATTATTTCAGCATTTAAATGTAAAAAATTAATAAATTGAAGTGTTTGTTCTTATTGTGCTTTGGTATTCTGATTGGAACATGTTGTATTTAGACATTAAAAAATGAAATTAGTTACAACTATTTTGGCATAATGTACCACATTTCCAAGGGCCTTTCCTGGAATTATTCTGGTTCACTTATAATTTCCTTTAATAAAGACTATTCCTTTTTATGAGCGTTTATAAAACAGCAACAATATACACTTTGTAGAATTTTCGAGGTGCGCAAATGCTTTAGTTAATTTTCCAGAGGGGGGTGTAAGAATTATGAATGTGAATCATTAATGTTGTAAAATTACTACTGATTACACATAATAATGTGGACGTAATATCAACACTCCAGCGGTTGACAATATAGATATTTCACTGTTATTTATTTGTGAGTGAGACAAAAATGGCCGCTTTGAATCAATGAACGAATCTTTTTAGTGAACTGATTCAAAATATGCGAACTACTGGAATGAATGAAGAACCCGCCACTACAAACCAGTACGAAAACGCGCCTTTAGTTTGAGTTACATCAGCGAGAGCCAATCACGTTCAAGCATTAAAGACCCCGCCCCTTCTTGGAAGTGAGAGAAGCCGACAGGCCGCGCTCGCTCAGCCGGTAACGGGTGATGCTTCCGGGCCAAGAGCGTGAGGAGCATGAGATAATAGGTGAGAGCTTTATCGTGATTTACGTGCGCAGGGTTTTTAATCGGTTAGCGGTAGTAGCGGTGATCAGGGCTGTATCTGCTTGTATTTATTCGCTGTATTATTCTCCTGTCGGCCAAGGTTTGGTTGAAGCCCCTTTAATCAACCGGAAGAAGAAGACGTCCACGCGCCCTCTCACGGAAACGAGGACGTCGAGTCACACAGTAAGTCCGCGTGCAGCCGACGGTGTTGTTTATTGTGTATTATCCAAAGCCTTCTCTCTTCGCATGTGTTTGTAAACCTTGTACGAGAGCTCGGGGTTTTACTGGTTGTGGCAGTTGATGGATTTTTGTGTTTCGATAGGTGTACGGTTTGATTCAAAAACGTGCCAAACAAAGAGCGGCCTGCGATTTTTGGCGCACTTATTAATGGCGTTAATCTTGTTTATTGGCTAACAATCAACCCAATTGCTACGTTCTCATCCATATTATGCTTCTAAGCCCTTGTCCTATTGTCTGGTATGAATTTAGTTGTTTTTGTTAACGTTGCTGTTTGTATTGATAAACATGATTGAATAATCCATCAAGCGACTGGTGTTACAAAGGAAAGCGAAACTAAAACGCAATGCTTGAAGAAATACGTTTACTCTTTATAGTAATGGTCTGTAAGATCTGGTATCTTCAGTTTTGGAAGCTTGCACGTGATAAGGGAACAGCTGACCGCGATTTGCAAATGTTTTTTAGCACATGCAGGATCGTGCTAACGTGCTTTCATTCACTCTGATTGATCAATGATATACACAAGACACTGTATTATTTATACTATGAGGATCTCTGCTTTACGGCAGGGCTGTTTAACCCTAACAGAACCAGGGAGTTTACAGTAATCTTAGGTACACTGGAACTTTATTGCGTTATGTAATGCCTAAATTTCACCCGAAAGAAAATTTGTCATTTACTTCTCCCCCATGTTTTTTCCAAACCTGTATGACTTCATTTTGCAGAACACAAGATACATTTTGAAGAATGTTGCTAACTAGTTTTGGTGACCATTGACTTAAATTGTATAGAAAAAAAAGCAATTTTTCATAAGATTATCATTTGTGTTTTGTTGTAGATTAAGGCATAGAGATTTGATTGTGTGAGGATGAGTGAACTTAGTAAAATGAACATTTTCAATTTTGGTGGATTGTCCCTTTTAACAGTTAAGTTTGAAGAAGTTTTTGTAGCATTTCCATTGACCTTCAGAAACCCCCAGTGGTCCTTAACCCCCTGGTTAAACTCTGATTTCTTATACTGTTTTTTTTTTTTTTTTTTTTTTTTTTTTTTTTTTGTGTGTTTGTGTTTTGAAAAGTAAATATGTGGATTAATTTGAGTATTATTGAATTTGTGGAATCAGTTATCATGCACTAAATATTAGCAGTTTTAAAATTAAGTCCTGCTTTTTTTTTTTTTTTTCCCTCCTACTGAAGGTTTCAAATGGATACCAATTAATTTCTTAACCTTTGTCCACACTACAGGTGCAAGATGTCTTACTCATCTCGGAGTTCCTCTCGCGCCGCTGACTGTAAGGTCTATGTGGGTGACCTTGGCAATGGCGCAGCCAAAGGTGAGCTGGAACGAGCCTTCAGTTACTATGGACCGTTGCGGAGTGTGTGGGTCGCCCGGAACCCTCCAGGTTTCGCCTTCGTAGAGTATGAGGATGCCAGAGATGCAGAGGATGCCGTAAAGGGGATGGATGGAAAGTGAGTCAACTTGAGTTCTACCTGCCTACATTTGCCATGATGCTACTGCAGCACATTTAACCCCCTGACCTCTTCAGGGAGCTCTGACCCGCAGGGGTGAGTGTCGGCGGTTTACCACTGTTTTTTTTATCCGCTCACAAAGGCCCCAATTTATTTGGTGTTATCCTGGATGCAGATTAATTGTAGTTTGAGTTCAGTTGTTTTTCTTAGTTTATCTGACATTAGCCTGCATCTAGGTAAAGTGTGTGGCTCTGGAAAAAAAACAAAAAAAACAAGGATGTCATGGGGGAGTTGTCAACAGCTGGGACACATATGAGTGCACCTTTGTTTGGCATAGAGAAACAAATAACCTTCTGATCTGTAATATCCTAGGGTGCTTTGTGGATCCCGCGTGAGAGTTGAGATGTCAAATGGTATGTCCAGAAAGTCTCGTTATGGCCGTCCCAGTCGCAGACAATTTGACCCCAACGACCGCTGTTACCAGTGTGGGGAGAGTGGTCATTATGCCTACGACTGTTATCGTTTCAGCAAGCGGCGTAGTCGACGCAGCAGGTACTTTAACCAACTTTTTTTCATTTTTATTGCATTGTTACCTGACACTGTTGTTTTATTGCTAATCTTTCATTTTGTTTCTGTTTCTTTTTAGGTCAGCATCTCGCTCTCGGTCCAGATCTCGTGGCCGGCGCTACCGCTCTCGTAGCCGCAGCAATGAAAGGCAAGTCCTCTCACTGCTCCAGCTGTTTGGACAGATTTACAATCTAGATGTGTCAGTTTGATTTTGTGACTGTTTTTTTTTTTTAATTTTATAGGAGGTACCGTTCACCTTCATACTCAAAACGCAGAAGCAGGTAAGCTGTGTTATCAGGCCACAGTTCTGTTTTTACCAGTTCTAACTGCAGTATGTCTACTTGCTGCAATCTTTCTGTTGGACCCATTGCCTTTCTAAATTGTCTGGGCTGTTATGTTTTTATTTTTAAACCTTCATCTTTGCGTTCTAGGTCAGGCTCTCCGGCCCGCTCTAGATCCAGAACCCCTGTGCGGCGCTCGCGTTCACCTGTACGCAGATCGAAAAGCCCTGTCCGAAGGTCCAGGTCCAGATCCAGAACGTCTGTCCGTAGAGACAGGTACTTGGTGTACTCATGCTAATTTATTTCAGTTTTGCGTGTGTAAAGTTAAATGTATTGGTGTTGTACGTGCTTTCTCAGTTTAAATTGTTTGTTTTTGTATTTGTAGTCGCTCCCGTTCACGATCTGGTTCTAGACCGCGAGATCGTAGTGTGTCCAGATCTCGGTCTCGTTCGGTCAGTCACAAGAAAGACAGGTAAATGCAAATTTACACAATGGCATGTTTCAGTTATGTGGTTCTTGTACAAAACGAGCAGATTCTGATACTTTGTTTTGTCTTAGTCATTCCAGGTCTGCCAGCCCAAGGAGAAGTCCAACACCGGATGCTAACTGATCTGAATACTGATGCTTCACCCCCATTCCCCACCTTTGCCTCAGGGCTGAAATACATTTTATCTCCTTGATTTCAATACTGGTTCTGCTGCAGCTACAAAGCTATTTCTTTTCTTTTCTTCTCCTTCCCCAAATTTTAATGAAAGCTCCTTGTAAAAGCATCACTATCATCTCATGATTTTTTTTTCCCCCCTTCCCTTTTACGTATCCCCCTTCTTTTTTTTTTTTTCTTTTTTTCCCTCCCTCTCTTTCAGATTGGAAATTTTTTTTTTTTTTTTTTTTTTTTTTTTTTTTTTTTAAAGAGCTCCGTTGTTTTAATTTCAGTGTTGAGCCAGTGTCCTGTGGTCAGTGATTTGTAGGTAAGGTGGTGAATGAGGCATGTTGTGATTTAGTCAGTGTATTATATGAGCTGAAGAGTACGCTGTGATTTGTTTGTAGAGTTTTTTTGTTTTGTTTTTTTTTTTTTGCATTGAAAATGGCAATGATCTTTTTAATAAAGTAAAGCTTTACAAACCCAACTGTTTCTGTGCAAATTTTTTACTGACCTGAAGGGGTCGGGTTATGCTAGCTTAAATAGTGGAATTTACAACCAGTTGAAGTTTCATATACTATTAATATACTTCCAATACACTAGGAGTTTGTATTGATTTGTAATTTGCTTATTTTTTTAATATATTTTTTTGCAGAGTTGTAAAATTTCATCTCAACTTTTTGGTAATTCAACCATATTTTCAGTGAAATAATTATATAGTTATATCATTATTGTGATGTGGGCTTTTGATAAGATTTTAGTCATATCACCCACCCACAATTTTTACCATTGTTGCTTTTGTATAAAGCGTTTAGTCATATATGGTTGGTTTGAATTTCTCCTGTGTAATACTGTGTAGTTTACTTTTTTTTTTTTTTTCTTTTTTTTTTTAATTGAATGATTTTTGAGTACCTCTCCTTGTTAACACACTACCTGCACGTTGGCTCAGTCTAGAGAAAAAATGCCATTACATAATCAGGTTTACACTACTATATTATAATACAGTAGTAAAACTGCCAGTCTAAACGGCATCTGTCGAAAGCGACTACGAAGCGCTCAATAGGTGTAACAACCGTTCCCGAGTTTGCTTTTCCTCTCGCGTTCCGCTCCTCCCGCGGGCCGCCGTAGCTGCAGCAGTAGTGCGTTCCATTAGAACGTTTCATTTGAGACAACATGGCTGCTGCGGCAGGCCATTATTACGGCGACGGAGGCAGAGCAACAAAAAGACAGAAAACGGATAGCGACGGAATGGCCACGGTACTTTCATTTTATTCCGTTTATTGCATTCTCCATGCTTGTGGCGCTAGACTTTCATTTTCCCTCGTGAAACGCGTTTTTTCTTCATTCAGTACGTGATGCTAAGCTAGCTTGTAGCCAACGCAAGTTCGTCTGTTTAGTTATGAGAAATGAGAGGATATGATAAGTACTAACTATAAGATGAGATATATAATCACAGCATCGAAAACATCTAACTGGTACCTGTGACTCGACTAGCAGTGTTTTACTCAATGCTCATTCATTGTCCTGCTCAGTCAGCTCAGCCTATCACATATAAACCGTTCACACTGTATGTTACAGACTTTTACTCATTTAATCAAATGGAAAATGTAGTAGTTTTTTTTTTTTTTGCTAGCCTGAACCTTTATTTACTACAGTAAGGTATACTGACTTTTGCGTCGTTTTGGCTAATGTAGTGAAACAAATGAGTAAATATCTTATATATTTGCTTTAAGCATTCACAAGGATTCTGGTTTTACGTTATTGTTTGACTTTAACCTTTCACTCTTCCCTTTGTATGTTCAGGAGGGTTATGAAGACCCGCACAAGACCCTGCCCTCGCTTGTGGTGCATATAAGAGGGCTTATTGACGGCATTACTGAGACTGACCTGATGGAGGCGCTACAGGAGTTTGGCACCATAAGGTAACACACATTGTGGAAAGGAATCGTTTTTGTCCTCAATCCTTGTGGTGCTCATTCGAGTCCATTCTTTGGTGACAGGGAGTTATATAAATAAGTTAAAAATGTGTAGGTGACAGTGACGTGTATGGTGTCCCATACTCTGAATTTGTCCTCTGCATTTATCCCATCCAAGTGCAGTGGTGGAAAGAAATTGTACTTAAGTAAAAGTATTGCTACTTAAGTAATAATTTACTTGAGTACAAGTAAAAGTACTGAAAAATAATATGACTCAAGTGAGAGTAAAAAAGTAGCTTGCTGAAAAACTACTCAAGTTACTGCGTTACAAAGTACTTTAGTATTATTTTTCTATTTTTAATCCAAAATGAGACGATGCGAGCATTATGGAGCAGGGTTAACCCTAATCCTAACACTCATGTACTGTAATGTCTGTTTCACAAGTGAGACCCAGGAAATCCCTTATATGGACAAATGCATCAGATATTACTATAATAACATGCAGATGGAGAAGCTTTGACTGATGAAACGTGGAAGACAATAAACACACAATTGCAATGCAATGCTAACTGACATAGCTTGTATCACTGTATAGCATTTTATAAAATATATTTTCTGTCTCAATGTGATAAGAAGCAACATGGAACCACAGAAGCTAACTGTTTCAAACACGACTGATGTTATATAGTGATTTTGGAGAAAAACATGATATTAGTCTCATAAATTTTCATGTTTGATGCTATGTTGATGATACTACCTATCCCTGTTGTCAGGAGCAACTGTTTTGAAAAGTATATTCACGTACAAGATTATGTGGTTGTTTTTAAGAGGGGAAAAAGCAAAGAAGGGTAAGTGAAAGTTTAAAAGAAAAGAAAGGGTCTAAAACAGTGTGAATAGAAAGGTGCCAGTAAAAAATAATGTGGGTTATGGGTAAGGTTGGACATCGTTTGAATTTTAATGATTACGATTCTTGTCAATTCCTAATTTTGATTCCAATAATTTAAAAAAAAAACTTAGATATCATCTTATTGCAAAATATTTCATAGTTAGCTGAATACTATGAATGAATAATCAACAGGCTAAAGAACACTTACACAAGGATGTGTGTGCAGCAGAGAAAACATCCTGCGAGTCTTCTTGACTTGAATGGTTTAAAATCACATAGTAGTTTGTTATAATAACAAAGGTGGATTCCAGGCACACTTTCGGTAGGACAAAAAAAGAGCGTTTTATTTAATATGTTAAACCCACACCTAGGCTTGGGAATCCAAAATCTATTCCAGTTCTGGAATAGGATGCTTAAGGTCAGGAATCGTCTACTTTTTATTTTATAACAATTTTGATTCCTCTTATCGATTCCTTTGTGCACATTTTAATATGACTTTAAACCATTCAAGCACAAGAAGACTTGTGCTCTCTTTTCTGTACTGCAAACATAGGGGCGTAGCCATCATTTCAGAACTGAGGGGGACAGAAATATACAAAAAAAAAAAATACTTTTGACTTTTGTATAATTGACAGGCTTTATTTTTTTTTATGTCTTTTAATTGGCTAAGAAATCAAATACACTGCTGGACGATAACCAATCATTTGTATTCTATAATATTTTTTTCTGTATTTTCCTAATGACATTTTAGAATTGGTTTATACAAACACATAATAAGGCAGAATAGTTTCTATACTGTAATAAATGTTATGTCAATTAGCACTGCATTATTCATATACTAACTGGAAATTACCCGATTTTATTTATTTATTTTTATTTTTTGGCTACAGCCATAGCAGGATGCCTTTGCTCATATTAGGGATTTCCTGTATGTCATAAGTTATTATATATTACTTCTACTAGGCCGTTTTGCACTTTCTGTGCGAGAGCCCCCTTCTGGCTTCGAGTATGAATGAAACATGCACTGCATGAGAGTGTTTAGCACTCCATAATGTTCACATCGTCTCGTTTTGGATATGAATAAATCGTCTGGTCATACATAGACTATCTTGTTTCTTCACACATCCAAAGCATGCACACAGAAAAAGTGATTTGCATCTAATTGACAAATAAATCATGGTTGATCTATGAGCCAGATCCACATAAAAATGCATGCACTCTTATTTCAATGTTGTTGTTAATGTTGAGGTTATTTTAGCTTCGTACATTTAGTTTAACTGCACTGTTAAAGAGGGCGATTTTTACCATTCAACTGAACTGTGTGCATGTATTTTAGACTCTTACATTGTTCTTGCTCCATCCATTTACATTTACATTTATGCATTTAGCAGACGCTTTTATCCAAAGCGACTTACATAGCATTCAAGTTACAGTTTTTACATTTGATGAGCTCTTGCTTTCCCTGGGAATCGAACCCACGATCTTGGCGTTGCTAGCGCCATGCTCTACTATTTGAGCTACAGGAAAGCTACAGCTGTAGCTGTAGCCATCCATGCAATAATTCTATCAACCGAGTTTTCTATTTACTTATACTGCTGTGTGCTCTGGTAATATTGACTGTATGAGCCATTTCATGAGCTGACAAAATTACGATTTAAAATCAGAGCATAGCTCACATTCACTAAAATATTGAAACACTATGCTGATGCCAAACGACAACGCCGGTGATTGACAGTCAAAGCAAAGCGCACTTTGAACGGCCCGCCCTCCAGCTGAACTGGAAGTTTTGATTGTTTTTTTACCCGTCTGTTATTGCCTGAAGTACAGGGCTCCACCCCAGGAGTTTGAAAAATGCCTGTCAAACGCCGGCTCGCTATTTCTCCACCTTGGTCCAAGGGTTTTTTTATTTATTTTTTTTTTGTACTTTGTACTTTTGGTGAAAAATAAATGTAGCGAAGTTCAATACTTTAGTTTTATTTTACAAAAGTACAAGTACCACAATTTAATTATACTCAAGAAAGTAGAAAAAATGTAAAAATGTACTCAAGTACTGTAACGAAAGTATTTGTAATTAGTCACTTTCCACCTCTGTCCAAGTGCGCGCACACACACCGTGAACACACACCCGGAGCAGTGGGCAGCCAATGCTAAGGAAGCTCGGGGAGCAGTTGGGGGTTTGGTGTATAGAACAGTGGTAACAAAGGTACCTTTAAACTAGTGGCACCCTACCTTTTTGACTCAAAGTCTCCCTGTTATCCAACACAATATTCGCTATATCCTCCAGTATTTTGAAAGTATTTTTTTATTAACCAAGTGTTGAAAATTTTATTCAATATGATTCATATTATGATTCTATATGATTCAAGAAGTTGATTCTGGCCTCCTTGGAAGTTGGAAGCTAAGCCCCCCAGTTGAGAACCACTGCTTGAAATGAAAATTAATTTAATAGTTGATTGTAAAAATATTAAATAAAAGCCCAACAGAAGTTATGTCTTCTCTGGTAATAAAGTGTAAGTTTGTAAATTTTCATAAGAAGATATCAATTTGGTTTGCATTTTGCACTATTTCTAGAGAATTATTTGAGAAATTCTAAGTTGTTATTAAGAGTCTGTGTATATGCGTCTGTTTTTCAGTTATGTTGTGTTAATGCCAAAGAAGCGTCAAGCACTGGTGGAGTTTGAGGACATGAACGGCTCCTGTAACGCAGTGACGTATGCTAACAATAATCAAATCTACATCGCTGGCCGCCCATCCTACATCAATTACTCTACCAGTCAGAAAATCTCTCGGCCCAGCAACTCTGATGATACACGGAGCGTCAACAATGTACTGCTCCTTACCATCATGAACCCCATCTATCCCATTACCACTGTAAGTTGTTTTGATAACACCCATCATGGTGTATCTGAGTAGACTCTATTTCCTAGCTATCTACTCAAGGTTATTCTCATCCCTGTCTCTGTTTATACACTATCACTTCTTGTTTGTAGGATGTTCTCTACACCATTTGTAATAACTGTGGACCTGTGCAAAGGATTGTGATCTTCAGGAAAAATGGAGTTCAAGCCATGGTCGAATATCCTTGAACAAAATCTTCTCTAATGTGGTTTAATAATTTCTGCACAGTGCATGGGGCTTATCACAAGAACAAAGCTTAAGCCCTGTCAAAGTGTAGTTTACGTTGCATGCTCTTGTTTACAATCAATATATTGTTCTCCTTGACATTTGGTCACATTTGACTCGGTCCAGAGTGCACAGAGAGCCAAAGCATCTCTCAACGGAGCTGACATCTACTCGGGGTGCTGCACCCTTAAAATTGAGTATGCCAAGGTTAGTACCCCAAAACATTATATGTATGATACCTCTTGTGCTTTACAGTGCCCTCTGCAGGCCTGGGGTCAGTTGCGTAAACATAGTTGTAATGTTAAGACTCTGTCTTAAGAAAGTGTTTGACTAACTAGCAGTTAACCAAGTCGTAATCAGTCTTCAAATTAGACCTTTAAAAAAATATATTTTATAACTCGCTGATAAAAAAAAGACTTTTAAGACTAGTCTAAGTAGTTTATGCAATCAATTTCTTCATTAAAAAGTACACCACTGGTGCTCAGCTGGGAGGCTTCTGAGGCAGCCTCAACATGGCTTAAAATTATTTAAATTTTTGTTTTAAATGTGAGTTCTAGACCTGTAAAATTCAATATAATATAATATTAAAAGTCAATATAATCTTAAAAAATCTTTAAAATAGTCATTCAAGTTAAATGACACAAATGTCGATGACATTGGTACATTTGAAATGGTTGTGACTACATATTACCCTGATTACTAATGAAAGCTCACTTTTTATTGTATAGCCAACCCGTCTCAACGTCTTCAAAAACGATCAGGATACTTGGGACTACACTAACCCCAATCTGAGTGGCCAAGGTACAGTACAGCTCATGCGCTCTGTCTGTGCTTCTTATGGTTTATGGGGATGGGTGTGTGGACAAGCCTCCTAAAGTGACATCTTGGAAAGTTTAAAGTAGATCTTTTCCCAAGGATGTCACTTCAGTGATGCTGCTTTATTCTTGCGTTCCTTCTGTTTGGATTATAAAACAAATATTTACACAATTGTAGTTGCGTATAGACTTTCTTACATGGACACGCATTCTTGCACATATGCAAAAAGAACACGCGCCTTTAAAAAAAAAAAAAACCCAAACACATCCGTTCATTTAAACCAAAGACATGCACTTGAGTGGGCCTGATTATCATATTGATGGCAGAAGCGCACATCCTTCTTAGCTCATATTGACATACACTCGTCTGTTGCGCATGTCACCTGTTTTGTGTTAAAGCACAAGTCTTTCTCATATACACAGAAATCCTTAGGAGCAGGCACTTTTTCACCTATACTCACTAAGCATGACACTGCATCTAGTTTGTTACATGATGGAGATTTGATTTTTTGCTTTGCAATAGGGCAGGGTGCAGAAAATTGGAGATAAACTGCAGAGTTTAGCTCCAATCCCAGTTTGACATTGTACTAGCTAACCTTTAGCATCACTAGAAATTTCCTGGTGGGTGTGTCAGGGCAAATTGAAGTTAGACCTCTGTAGGACTATGCCCTCCATGAGCAAGATTGGACACCCCAGCAATAGGGCAAATACTTGCCTGAACATGGTCGTAGAGCCAGGCTTAATGTAAGAGACAGGTAGATTTATGAGCGCAAAGATTCACAGTGGTCCAGGCAAAATGTAATGGATCGCGCAGATTCACTGTTCTAATGTAGATTTTGCATTCAGAATGCTTTTATTGTTTGTTTTTCTTTAGCCAGAGTTTATGTAAATGCTCTGCTTTGTAGGGTCAAATTCACATTTGAACATGTTTGTAAATCTTTAAGCAATGTGATTTTTAGAAGTCCCAGATATGGTTCATATTCAGTGTTCTCCACTTTTTCCTTATGTAAATTGTCTATGTATCAGGTCTCTCAGGGTAAAACTGCTGAGTTGAGATAAATTAAGCTCCTGTGCTTGAACTAGCTGCTGAACACATTTTACATCCAACAAAACATTTCCATCTACTTACGTTTCTCTGCAAGACACACTCGCAGCAATTCAACAGGCCACATGGAACAGTGAAACGGAACTCACAACAACTTTAAACGCTTCAAAGATGGCAATTTCACTCGTATCGAAGTCAAAACACTCAAGATATCCTTCCACTCAGCTAACATCTCCATTCTCTACAAAGGTGGCGGACATCTTAATGATACATTTAGGGGAATGGGTCTAATCTCTTTGGATAATACATTACAGCCAATCACCGAAGACCTTCGCACATCAACATCGACTGATCGAGCAGCAAACACATGAAGCAAAGTGGCACAGATACACAGAACAACAGAAGAATTACACAGATATTTCCTTCCCATTCCCTGCCAAATGTCGTCATGTTTCTTGGGTGTTTGGGTTACTTTTGCTCTCGCTTCTTTCCTCTTTCCTGAGAACATCGTGCGAACATGCAAAGCTGACATAACAGTGACAACACACCAGATCAGGATTGCTACAACACAAGCGCCATGGTCAGAGACTGCCAAACTGACATTGCCATGACAGCACACCAACAAACAAATTGTTTGAGATTTACGCAGAGATCAGCAAGTCGACATTATCATCACGACACAAGTCAAGATTGCTCCAACACAGCGGCGGTGGTCTCGTTGCGCGCAGCACAAGTTGAGATCGTCACTACTCACCCAGCAAAGAGCAGACATTTGTCTATACGTAACTAACAGAGATGACATCGACTTCACACCGTGACACATCCGAAACCGCATGTTCACAGGCCACATGCTCTGACATCAACGTGAGATTGTCGCAAACACATCGTGCTAAAAATAACGAAACGCACCAGACAAGACACTACGGGCGACATTAGCAACAATACACCACTGTAACACATGGGAAGGACCACAGCTGCTCTCCCTCCCCAAGCCCTCTCTTTGTGGACTGAAGTGCTTTCTATCTCTCATTTCTCCATCCCTTCTTCTCCTCCTCTTCCTCTCTGTGTTGAATCTGTTTTATTCATTGGGCACGGCTGAGCGTGTTCTGATCCCTGTGTTACGCCCCCTGTGTGACGCAGGTGTGGATTAGTCTGACTGCTGGTGTGGCGTCTCTTCTAAACTCAACATCGTCTGCTGTCTGCTATCCACCTGTACTACTACGGTAAGCACCGATGTGCCTGGAACGCATCAAAAACGCATGCAGAGGACTAGGAGAAATCTCCTAAGGAACTGAATGAAAACTAAATCATCAGGAGTAGGGCAACTGGTAAAGAACATCACACTTCCATGGTGCCTGCTGCTTTTGTTTTTGTTTTAATGGGTGTATAGCGTCATGCTCATTCGATCTGTTTGTCCTGGCTGGATCAGCTGGAACTTGGTTGGTAAGATCTGTTACACACTTTTGGCATGAAGTGAAGACCCTTGAATACTGTGGCCTTTTAGGGGTAAACAAAGAATCCTGTCTTTTTTTTCTGCCATGATGAGTGGATATATGCAGCTCTCTTTTAATTCCTTTTAGACTCTTTCAGTCTGGATGATGTGGCATAAGTGACTGAGATTTTTGTTGTTTTCTTTCATTTTTAGAAGGTAAAATTTCCTGTGGGAGTGAAACTTAAAATTCTTCTAGTTTAATTGTTCAATCACTTTTTTTAAAAAAAAGTTGACGTAATAAAAATTCACTTTCTATTTTCTAAATGAATGGTATTACTCTTGAAAACACTTCATCTGTGCATATGTTGATTTATTTTTTTGTTTTTGATCCATGTAAGTTTTAATCAAAATGTCATAATCCTGTCTTCCGTTAAAATGACACTTCTCTTTGGTGATGTTTTCCAATCATTCTGTCCACTTAAATCCAGCCCTTTTCTTATGATTGACTGCAAGCTCTTATTTAGATCTACCTTCATCCAATCAAAAACTGATAGATCGAAACAATTCCTGCTCTACATTTTTTTTTCCTTTTAGTTAATCTGTTTTACTCAGATGTCACAATACAGAAGAAAAGATTTGTTCTTTTCATTTTATCACAACTTTTCAATTTCACTCTAAAAAGACCTACCACCTTATTAATCAGCAGCCTTGTTCATTTGTCTAGCTTGAGTCAACATGAAAGCAACTCCCATTTACTCTTCTAATTCTCATTTTTTTAAGCTTTCAGTGTGAAGGATTTATTGGTGTACATTATTCAAAATGCACATTTTGTTTCCATGTGAAATATATAACGAAAGCATTACAATAGGTCAGATAAAGAAAGTAAAATGGGTTGCAACATTTTCATATTGACTTACACATAAGGACCCTTTAAACGCTTCCTAAAGTTTAGTATTTTATAACATTTAAGTAAAACATTCAACTCTTCTGTATTCTCTTAAATTCCTGTCTAAAATATGTAGGTAAATGTGTTTATCACAATGTATTGTTGTAGTAGCCTTTTCTGTGAAACCTTGTATTATGACATTTATGTGGTTTGAGTGTCATTTTTTGTCTTGGTCTTGCAGGCAGGCAAACTGTTGTAACCATAACTAGAACTCAGCTACTTGTCTGAAGTGCTCATTCTTTAAGACCACTTGTTTCTGGATCAGACCTCTAAGTTATTAATACATGTGCTTTTGAACACCTCTTGGAACATGTGGTTTTTATAGTCTGAACCAAGAGTAATGCACAAATGCATATTTAATTTTGAAGGTATTATTATTTAATCATGTTTGTGTATATAATTGTAATACTTAATTGAATCTGATTTGTGTATACCTGTCTGTGCAGATACCGATGCAGATGGCAATTGGAACAATTCACAAGGTGTGTTTGGTTGTGAGGTCTGAGACAATGAAACATTTTCTTCAATAATGTAAATGTCGCTTAATTTCTCTTTGATCGACCTGATATGCCATTCAAAATCTCCATTATGGTTTAGTATTGCAGTCACTTAGTAGTATTAACACCTAATGCTCACTGCATGTCACTCCCAGAATGGCACAGCCTTTCCTTTCAGTTTGTGTTTGGACTCTTGATGTTCATAGCAGTTGAGATGTTGTATTGTTGTTCTGTCTCTCTTTCTCAGACCCCAATGCTAACCCAAACAAGCGGCAAAGGCAGCCAGCACTGCTGGGAGATCATCCACCTGAATATGGTCAGTCTGATACACATTATCAAATGGTTTGACTTGAGGCACTGAAGTGCCTCTTGCTTTATAGGTGCTTATGGTGTATATTTCCTTTTTTTCTTTTTCTTTCTAGGTGGTCCTCAGGGTGGCTATGGTCACTATGATGACACCTATGGACCACCTCCCCCACCCCCTCACTATGAGGGCAGGCGCATGGGGCCCCCAATGGGACGTGGCCGTGGCGGACCCCGGTATGGTGGGGCGCAGTATGGACACGGACCTCCTCCGCCGGAATACAGTGCTCATGCTGACTCTCCTGTGGTCATGGTATATGGTCTTGAGCCCACCAAGATCAATGCAGACAGAGTTTTCAACATATTCTGTCTCTACGGCAATGTGGAAAGGGTGAGTGGGTGATGGGGTTGTGGTCATTTTTAGGGGCCTAGCACCGAAGGTGCGTAGGCACCTACTGTGTTTGTTAGCGTTCTTCTTCTTCTTCTTCTTCCGCCGCAAGTCAATGGCAGCCCATAGAACCGCTTGCGGGAAAGTTGTAAAATTTGGCACACTGATAGAGGACAGTCTGATCTGTCATCATAGCAAATTTGGAGTCTCTAATTCAAACTCTCTAGCGCCACCACTTGTCCAAAATCGCACTCACGTTTATGTTAATAACATTTGAACCGTAACAGCTAGAAACAAAATTCCATTTTGAATTTTCTGAAAAACCTACTTTTTCGAACTCCTCCTAGGCCGTTACTCCGATTTTCACGAAAATTTAATCAGATCATCTTCAGACCATGCCGACAAAAAGTTATGGAATTCAAGTCGATTAGTCAAACCGTTCTCGAATAACTCGCAAATGAATTCTACGAAAACCACGCAAAAATGGATCTGAGGCTACATCTCCGCAACGGTTTGGCGTATTGAGACCAAAGTTGGTGTGTGTTATAACAAGCATGACCTGAGGCTAACTGCAGTGTTTCGGCGCAGTGCCCCCTAGTGGTCCGGAGATATGAAAAATTCATATTTTTGCTTATAACTTGTGAATGGTTTGGCCAAAAATCATAAAACTCGTCTCTGTAGATTCGTTGCATCATGCCGAGTCGAATCATATCCAATTTTCCCATGTCAGCCATTTTGGGCGTCGGCCATTTTAAATTGTTAAAAAATGCTGTATTTAATGAACTAACGAACTCTTTTATTACGAAAATCGGCATGCATCTTCGACACCATGCCCTGATGGTACGCAAAAAGTTTTGGCGCAGCGACACCTTGTGGTCAAAAGTTATAATGAAATTTCTAAAAATGCTAATAACTTTTGTTTACATTAGCCTATTGTAATCAAACTGATGTTGATAGATTCCTTGGTTCATGCCGAGAACATCGATACCAATTTTGCCATAATTGGCTGAACTTCCTGTCCGCCATTTTGATTCATGTTGAAAACCTACTTTTTCGAACTCCTCCTGGACCGTTAGTCCGATTTTCACCAAATTTGACTCGGATCATCTTCAGACCATGCTGGCAAAAGTTATGGATTTCGTGTCGATATATTAAACGGTTTTCGTTTAGCGCGTCAACGAATTTGCTGGAAAGATGCCAAACTGCATCTGAGGCTGTATCTCAGCGAAACTTTGACACATTGGCACCAAATTTTGTATGTGACATTGTCACCTCACACTGCCCACGCCACATCAGTTTGGTAACAGCGCCACCTATTGGTCAAGAGTAATAAACCATTCATTAATCATTAATTATGAAATTTGCAAAAATGCTAATAACTTTTGACTGCATTAGCCTATTCTAATGAAACTGTTCTCAAATTATTCCTTGGGTCATGCCGACAACATACATACCAATTATGTCATACTAAGCCGAAATTCCTGTCCGCCATTTTGATTTATGTTGAAAACATACTTTTTCGAACTCCTCCTAAACCGTTTGTCAGATTTTCACCAAAATCGAATCATATCATCTTCAGACCATGCTGACTAAAAGTTATGGATTTCGTGTCGATAGACAAAACCGTTTTCGCATACCAAAGCAACGAATTTGAGCCATGATGCCAAAATGACACTTGAGACTGTATCTCTGCATGATGCCAAAATGACACTTGAGGCCCTATCTCTGCAATGCTTTGGCATATTGACACCAAACTTTGTGTGTGCCATTGACACCTCACACAGAACACATCACATCAATTTGATAACAGTGCCACCTATTAGTCAAACGTGATAAGCCAATAAATCATTTTGCTATAGGTTTATATATGATTTTTCAGCCGTTTTGACTAAAAACATCCTAAAATGGCTTCAGTTACTCATTTATGCAGTTGGTCTGATGTTTGCTTCTGTAGTGCTTGGCCCCGTATTGCTGCTTGCAGCTATATTTTCAAATGTCTTTGAAAGGCATCTCTTATGCTCACCAAAGCTGCATTTGTTTGATCAAAAATACAATAAAAAGAGTAGTTAAATATTAATACAGCTTAAAATAATTATTTTCAGTTTGAATGTTTTTGTGATGGCAAAGCTGAATTTTCAGAAGCCATTCCTCAGTGTCACATGATCCTTCAGAAATCGGTCTAATTTGCTGATTTGGTCTTTAAAAAAAAAGCCTCACTGACCCCAAGCTGTAGTGTATGTAGTTGTTTGTCTCCTATTGTATTGAATATTTTATGTGTGCTTAGGTGAAATTTATGAAGAGTAAACCAGGTGCTGCAATGGTAGAGATGGGAGACTGCTATGCCGTTGACAGAGCCATTTCACACCTGAACAACAACATGCTGTTTGGACAAAAACTCAATGTCTGGTGTGTACAATGGAATTGTTTTTTGAGTACGCATTTTCATAGTTTTTTTTTTTGTTTTTTTTTTTGCCTCGTTTAAATTAACACTTAATTGAAATAATTTTAAAGTAAGTCTTTTTACATTTAATAATTAGTAAATGTGCCAGACCACAAATGTTTCTCAGTTCAAGTAAAACAAAATTTTCATGATTTATCTGTCTGTATACGGAAGTTCTAAGCAGCCATGCATTATTATTTTTTTCCTTCGTTTTCTCGTTATCACGACTTCATTTTCTTGTGATCTCGACATTACAAAAGTTGTGCACAACTGTGCCAACAGGTTGCAGTATAGAACTACGATTGGGGAGTTGTATACTGCCTATTGTATCAGCATACTGTACGCGTTTGGGACAGAGGACCTTCTTAGGTTATCTATAATTTGTGGCGTTCATTAGACATTTAATTAACTTATAAATGTTAAATTCTTGAATAAATATGATCATTTTGCTTGAAATTTTTCTGTTATCGTTACGTTACTGCTGCACAACTCATCACTGTTTCTCATTTAAGCCCCGTTCACACTAGCAGCAACTTTTGTCGCTGCATGTTGCCAGGGGCTGGCGATGAGGTTGCTAGTGGGCGTTCCCACTACTGGTTGCCTTGACAGCGAATCAGGTTTCTTGTCACTAAGTACAAACATTTTGGAGGCAAAAGACTAAATATAATCTGAGAGGAGAACAATCACATGAGCTCTACCGTCGGCTTTCCTATTGGCTGTCGCTCCCAAAAGTCGCTCTTCGTTTGCATAAATTTGAAGGATTCTGAACTTTGTCGCGTCGCTGGACTCGCCCCATCCGGTCGCCAACGGTCGCTGTCGCTCGTGTCGCCAGAAATCGCCAGCTCTCCATTGAAATGTATGGGATCGTGTCGCTTTGTCGCTGTGTCGCTTGTAGTGTGAACGGGGCTCAAGGCGCTCCACCTGCGCTTGCGGCGTTAAATGCTTTGTTGTTGGACCATTTAAACATGTTAATTACACAAATAAAATGTTTAGCGTAGCCTAAGTCTGGACAAAATCAGCAGTGTTTGATTAGCCTATTAGCCTATTTATTTTATTGTAGACGTCATTTCTATATCCACAAGATACAGTATAAGAGCGCATGGTTATCTGTCGATCATTTGCGCCTCAAAGGGGGCATTCCAAAACGCTTAACATTGCTCAATGCGTTGAGAGTGTTTTTAAAAGATCAAACTCAGTAAACACATAATTTAAAGTCTTAAATTTACTTGTATCAAATTTAAGGTCATAAAAAGCCTTAAAATGTTCAAGAAAGTCTTAATTATGATTTCAAGAGGTCTTAAATTTGGGTACAGACCGGAGTTGCGATACAGCTTGATGTGACGATTGAACTTCAAAAGGCTATGATTTTATTAAATAAACGTGATCGCTGCACGTTTCATAGTCCGGTGCTGTGCTGCTTTGTGTTCTGCCGTTACCGGGGAAACAGTTCTGAAAGCGCCTCCTGCTGGCAGAGAATGAATGTGCATGTTCAATAAGGCTGTTGTTGTGAGTAGAGTATTCCTGCAAAACCGGAGGCTACAGTTTCAGGACCACGTTTCTAGGACCTTATAGTTTATTTTATTTTATTTTTTTATTTTTTGTATGTATTAGCAGCTCATACTATTTTATAGCACTTGCTATTCAGTTCTGTATATTGTTATTTTTAAGGAATTATGTAGTTGTTTAATTGTATACACTTAATTATTGTCCTAACCAACTCCTAACCCTAAACATACCCGTTGGTAACCCTCTTGAAATATTTAACCTAATTTATTTCAATATATTCTATATATATTCTGGTTTTAAATTCAGTTTTCTTGGAAAGGAATACTTGTGTCTGTGCGAGACTTCAGTTCATTAGCCGCAGTGCTTCAAGCCTGATGTGTGACCCACTGAAAGTGCAGTAAACGGTAAAACAATTGCTGTACAAATTAGTGCAGGGTTTCCGCGGGGTCTTAAAAAGTCTTAATTTTAGTTGTATCAAATTTAAGGCCTTAAAAAGTCTTAAATTTTACAATAAAGTCTTAATTATGATTTCAAGAGGTCTTAAATTTGGGGACGGAAAGACCAGAATTGCGATATGGCTGAATGTGATGATTAAACTTCAAAAGGCTACGATTTCATGAAATAAACATGAGCGCTTCAAGTTCAAAGTCCGGTGCTGCACTTACTGTCTTTACCGGGAAAACAGTTATATTTGTGCCAAACGCGACACCTGCTGACAGAGAATGAATCAGTTAACATAGGGACGAGAACGAGTGCCTTCTTTCACTGCACGATTCTATTAAAATGAATTTAGACTGATCACATAATTTAAGATATGGGGGCAGAAAATGTATAGCCTATATTTATAACATTTCATATAGTTAATATCACACAAAGAGTGCGGTTTTTTTCTCCAAAAGTCAGCATGATTACAAATGTTATATTGATTTTATGCAACAGTTCAATAAACAAGAAGTTAATATTAAGAGACTTACATTTTAGACACCATATTTCCTTCTTTTGCTCTATTTCGCCAACAAAAATCATTCCAATCACAGCCACAGCACTGTTTTTGCGTCTCTGAGCAACATGACGGTGTTTCGTTCCTGAATGAATCAACCGTTTAAATGAATCGGTTCAATCGCAATGACTCGCTTATTAACAGTGACTTGCTGCCACCTATTGGCGTTTTTAATTTCACATTTAAAGTATCTTCATTTTTAAAAATAATTTCAAACATCCGTTTTCAACGTTTTTTGTTTCAAATATCAAAACATTATTTATGCATTTGTAACTGCAGGTTAGCATTCTATGTCCCTCTGAGCTGCATTAAACAGTGTGTAAATACATCTAAATGCCACTTCAGATGCATTGCAAAGATAAATTTTGTTGATACTGATTTCATTTGCTTGGTAACAGTCCAAATGCAAGAATTTGACTCAAAACATGATGCACACTTTTAGAAAAAATGGCTTAAAGGTAAAAAATACCCATAAAATTTATTGGAAAAGATTCATTTCTATCACTGCTGTGAACTGACCACACAGAATATGAAGAATATTAAAAAAAAAATTTAATTCTAGGGTCAGCTGTTCACGGTAATCTTTAAGATACCAGCACAATAACACACTCAGCAAAATATCGTCTAATTATCATTATCGATAAAATCCCAGAAAAAATCAAGATATCATTTTTTGTCAATATCGCACACCCCTAATTCATGTTATTTAATTTATATAATTTTATTGATGATAATTGTTTAAATCAGTATAATAATTAATACTTTTGACTTGTCCATTTTCTTTAAAATGGTTTAAAGGCTGAAATGTAAAATTTATCATTTTATAAAAGTTTTTGTGAAAACTTGTATTTGAATTGTAAATTATGCTTTTTACAGTCATTTTACAGTTTTAATGTGGTACTATAGAAATTTCCCTACCCTCCTCATATGGTATTAATTTTATTTGTGCAGGTCTTAAAAAAGGTCTTAAGTCTTAAATTTGAGCTTAAAAATCCTGCAGAAACCCTGTAGTGTGATTATTAGAACTTTAATAAATGAAAAATAATTTGATTACAAATGTTAATTTATAACATCCAGCAGCAGAATGAACTGTTTTGCACAGCTAAATAGGCTAAATGGAGATTGCTGACACCCCCTCATACACTCAAGTTCACGCTCTTACATTAAAAATAAGATGGAAACTATTAATTTTTTATCATTCCATGGATCTAGTCTTTGCATAAGTTTGCATAATTCTCCTCTGTTGGAATAGATGGAGCTGTCCTAGGGTCCTATGCAGTTCTAGAACTGCAGCGTCCAGTATTGCAGGAACATTGGGTTGTTTTTGTTCAGACCAATGCAAAAATCGACCCATGTTTTTAACCTGCAAACACGCAGAGCTGTAAATGTCATTCATAAAAATCTAAACGGTTAAATGTGTTTGTATGTTAATTAATATAATTTATTGATAATTGTTTGTTAATATAGTAATTAATACTTTTGACTTTTTTTGACTTTTAAAGGCTGAAATGTGAAGTGTATCGTTTTATGAAACTTCTTGTTTTTGTGAAAACTTTTATCTGAACTGTAAGTCATGCTTTTTACAGTCATTTTACAGTTTAATAGTTTACCATAGACATTGCCCTACCCTGCTCATATGATATTCATTTTATTTGTGCAGGTCTTAAAGGTCTTAAGTCTTAAATTTGAGCTTAAAAATCCTGCAGCAACCCTGTGTTCCTGTCAAGGTTGTGTTCATTACTATAGCAACAGTAATGTCGAGATCACGAGAAAACACCTTTTGCTGAGTCGAGAAAATTAAGTCGTGATCACGAGAAAACAAGAAAGAAGAAAATTATAATAATGTATGGCTGCTTAGAACTTCCGTAGTCTGTGTGTACTACATTGTTTATTTTGTTGTCTTTTGGTCTGCAGTGTATCCAAACAACAGGCCATAATGCCGGGTCAGTCATACCAACTGGAAGATGGCAGCTGTAGTTTTAAGGATTTCCATGGCAACAGAAACAACCGTTTCAACACCGCTGAGCAGGCAGCCAAGAACCGCATCCAGCAGCCCAGCAACGTACTGCACTTCTTCAACGGTCAACCGGACTGCACTGTTGAAGCGTTCAATCAGGTCAGAGGTGTTATCTGTCATTGTTATATGTTACATAGTTTTATATGTATATAAAACTTTTTTTTTTTTTTTTTTTTTTTATGGAATGTTGTAGTTTGATTTATCTGCGCATATGTTTTTTAAAAATGTGAGTTTGTAATCTTAATCAACATTAATATTCCTTCCCTCTTGCTATAATTCTCTGAAGTTTTTTTCCATTCTCTCCAATATCCATTTCACTGGAGTATATGTCACAATAGGGAAGAAAAGATGAAATTTCAGTTTCAAATTTGGACAAAAATGTCTTGTGCTTTAATGATATTGGTGTGTGGAATTAGATTTTAATAATCTCTTCTGGGTTTTTATCTACAGATTTGTGATGAGTTGGGAATCAAGACTCCAGTCAGCGTCAAACTGTTTACTGGCAAGAGTGAGTTACTTATGAGTTTGTGTTTGTCTATAAACAGTCCATTTACTGTGTGTGAATTATATGGTACAGTGTGGAGTATGTTTGGTTCTATATAAATACACGTGTATGTGTGTGTGTGCTCTTGTGTTGGTGGAACTGCAGGTGAGAGAAGTTCATCTGGTCTGTTGGAGTGGGAGTCAGTAAATGATGCAATGGAGGCTCTTGCTCTGATGAACCACTACCAGATGAAGAACCCTAGTAAGTATTCACTTGCCTGGCGGCAGCATAATTTTACACTGTTCTAAGTTTATGAGCCGTTTTGCTCTAACCATAAATCACATTGTTCCTTAAATCTCATCTTTCTCTTTTTCCTCAGGCGGGCCTTACCCATACACTCTTAAACTGTGTTTTTCAACTGCACAGCACGCCAACTGAACCCATAATAACAACCACTAACCTTTGACTCCCAGTGACCTTTTGAGCTCCGCACCATAGCATGTCTTAACTCTTGACCTGGAGGGAAAGAAATGGGACTGTTAAGATTACCTTATTTCCAGAGTAAGACTGGACTCAATGTTTTGTTTCATTTTTTTTTTTTTTTTTTGTAATTGGTATTTTTTTTTTTTTCTCCAGTTGACCAGTCTTGTATAACAGTAAATTTGTGTGACAATGTAATAAATTAGTGAAGACGTCACTGTGAAGAGTTTGTTTCTTGTGCATATTGGCTTAAATCAGTGGGATTGTTGTTGTGTGATTGAAGGAGACAGCCAAGCAACCGAACACAAAATCCAGGAGATCAACACAGTGATATGTGGTTACAGTAAGGCTGTACATTAGATAAGGGAGTCCAGGCTATAAAAGCAAAAGTGTTGAGCTCAAGTTTTGGTTACACCACTTGCATGAATTCAGTTAATTTAAAATTATAACTTTTGATCTGTAAAGTTATAAAGCTTATAAAGCAAGTTATAAAGCTTGTTTTTGAAGTGTAGTACATTTGTACACAACAGTTCAGACGTTTGGTGTCAGTAAGACTTTAAACGAAATGAATACTTTGCAAGAATGCATTAAATTGAGCAAAAGTGACGATAACAAAATTTGTTACAAAACACTTCTATTTGAAATGTTCTTTTTGACTTGCCATTCATCAAAGAATCTCAAAAAAAAATGATTTTCACAAAAATATTAAGCAGCAAATCGGCATATTACAATAATTTCTGAAACGTTATACTGAACACTATAATAGCTGCTGAAAATTCAGCTTTGCTGAACTGCTCTAAAATGCAAATCACATTTTAAAATCTATTAAAATACAAGTAAATTATTTAAATTAAAACATTGTAAATTGTAATATTTCATAATATTAGTTCATTTCTGATCAAATAAATGTAGCCTTTGTGAGTATAAGAAACATCTTTGAAAAGCATTAAATCTCACCGACCTTAAACTTTTGAATGGTAGTTGTCTTGTAATTGTAATAGGTATTTTCATATAAACAGCACTACATACAGGACACATAATGTGATTTTAGATATTCTTGCAAGTTACATGGTCATTACTTGTCAGCCTTGTGACCTTCTGGACCAAAAATATAACAAAATATACAGTTATGGTAAAAAAAAAATATATAAAAAAAAGGGTAATGGGATGAGTAATGAGAACAGTACCTTGTGATGAAATTGATTTTTCTCACAGCTACTCTGAGAAGGCAGTATCTAGCTGCAGAGCTTAACAGCTTGATTCCCAACTCATCACAAATCTGTAGTTTAAGATTAAAAAAAGACTAGTAAACTAATAAAATCCACACACCCCCAGCTCACTAATGCACAAGACAAAATATCTTTGTCTAAATCTGCTGGTCTGAAACTGCTGGGGGTCCAACAGTAACTAGCTGCAGATCCAACAGAGCCGAGCGTGACAGCAGTTTCAGGCCAAGCCTCAGGCTGCACAAACATAGAGGTCACCTCAAACCTGATCTCAGGGTCTTTGAAATGCACAGTGACACTGATGCAACACTAAGGGCGCCCTCTCCTGGGAATACAACAAAACCACAACACCACTTGCCTACAGAACTTTGAGAAATCTCATGAAATCAAATCAAGTGTTTAACTTTCAGTAGACCAGCAATAATGATGACTTGTCTTATTTGTAAGGGTATACAAATTCTCGACAAATAAAATGTCCATATACCACCTGCTACCGACTAGCAATAGCAAGTAAGAAATAATAGTTTTGCCAGGTTATAATGCCAAGCCCTGTAGTCCCATACAAAATTCTTATTTCAATAGGACATTAATCAACAAGGAAATGACAACTAGTTTTGTCAAATTTGTACATAGGGTCTTTCAAAGTTCTGGCCAAATTATATCTTTTTTTTTTTTTCATAATTTTATTTAATTGAACAGCTTGTTACCCAGAGCCAAAAGGCACAGAAATGAGGTCGCACTCTGAACAAGAATTGCTTGTAATCACTAAGATGTACGATTGAATAAGTCTGGAATCAAACATGGCACCAGCAAGGAGACATTTTCATTTCAGGGTATACATCACACAACAGCATCAACTTTATAGTCATTGCACTGGTGCAAAATTCAAGGAGGAGTAGGTCTGTCATTAAAACCCATTACTGAAGGGTGACATCACTCTACAGGAAAGACCACTCACCCAGCAAAACACTGCACAAGTTATGCTTGCAGAAATGCCTGTTAGATGGAATCTAGCATGCATTATTACACAGAGAAAATTAGATATTTAACTCTTCATACACTTTACCTTCCTTTGAAATAAAAACAAATATCTGTCACTTAAAAGTCAATGTCAGGTTTCTGCAGTTCTCTGTTCATTGCTGATTGAAATGGACTCCTCTTCACCATCTTGGCTTTTGATTGACTGGTCTTTTGAAGAAATAGGCAATCTTGATACTAAAGTGGACAATCTGTGAAGAACAAGATCTGCTGTTGTTTTCAGACTGTGCTGTTAGCGATAAAAAACGGAGAATTAATTAATACATCAAAATAATAATAATAATAATAATAATAATAATAAATCAGCTCAGTGATAGTTACCTGTAGGATATGCAGTCCTTTTAAGGTAAGAACGGCTAGCTCTCTTAGTCCGTCACCGTCCAGGTCAAGATAAATCAGTGACAGCAGGGGGCTTTTAAAACTCCGTCTCCACAGCAGCTGTAACTTATCTTCAAAATCTCCTATTGGTAGGTGAAATTTGTAGCACAGTAGATCCTATAGATCACAAATTGAACATAATTTTATGCATACTGGTAAGCTGCTTGAATATCAATTTACGTATTCTAAACTCTTTCAATGTGGCATACTTTTGTTCTCTAGCAAGTGTTTCTGTTCTTTAAACCCAGCAGTGTACCTGTCCATATGTTCCCAGCAACAACTCATGCTGTCTATCAAAGTCCAGATCAACAACAAGAGCACAGAGAACTGCATCGCACTGGTCACTTTCTGCCAAACACAGCTGTCTGCTCAGTCCATACTGCTCCACATCCCTGAACATGCACACATTTATTTTACACTCAACCAGACACATGGTGCAGAACAAGCAACATACTAACCAGCCACTAACCTGTAAACAACAGCCATTTCTACTGCACTGGTCACCAACAGATTAAATGTTTCCCTTTGACTGCCTGTCAGAAAACAAGATGAATATAGAGTGATTAATAACAATAGTCTGGAGGTCTTACCCATCGTTAATAATCTCGCATAAAAATAAGTAACAAAGGTTAATTCATTAGAAATGTTTTTGAACTTCATCAAAGAATTCCTGAAAAAGGTATCATGGTTAATACAAAAATGTTTCTTGAGCAGAAAATAATGATATTAGAATGATTTCTGAAGGATTATGTGATGCTAAAGACTGAAAATTCAGCTTTGCATCAAAAGGAATAAATTACATTTTACATTTTCATTTCTGATCAAATAAATGTTATGGTGAGCACAAGAGACTTTCAAAAACATTAAAAATGGTACCAACCCCAAACTTGAGAACAGTATTATATGCATTTCTGTATGAAGCCCTCAAACTGTAAATTTAAATCTTAAAATGAATTCAGAGTGATCTAGATGCAAGTATTCAAACTCTGCACTCTAGACAAAGGCCTAAACAGTGTCTTTGTTTTAAGTATGGTTGATGACTGTGACCATTCAGTGATAAACTGTATCACTCACTGTTAGCGTCGGTGCTCTGGTGCTGCTGTTTCAAAGGGAACAGCAACACAGTGGAGATGGGACTGTCATGCTGCACATGCCAGTTTTGGAGAATCTCTAATAAGGCAAATGTACAAAGAAAGCCAGAAATTTTATTATCACCATATTACGTTTTAAGAAAAAGAGGAAAGTGTGTAAGTGTGTTTCTCACCAGGTCCCTTTTGGTTGACAAGAGAAAGTCCCACAGAACCGTTCTGACACCCAAACGCAGTGAGGCGCCGATTTTGATCAATGCTCAAAACATTTAACCATAACACACTGCAATGCAAACAAAAAACATACTAATTACCATCAAACATCTTAAAAAGGCTTGTCACTCAAACTTGACACACTCACTTGCTTGGCAGCTCCTGCAGTTCAGGAAAGAGTCTTTCTACTGGCTGCTCCTCAAACTGGTGCAGAGACGCATTCTACTATCAGACATTGAGAATGAAATTCAAATCTTTAGTATGGGAGTATGAAAGAAGTACAAAGCAAATCCTTAACAATAGCCATTACTCTGACTACATTTTATAGGTTGACCTCTTTGTAAAGATGTATGCGCTGATCATGCCCACTGAGGAGAAACACAGTCTCACAGGATCCATCTCCACAATGCACCCTACAAATCAAACATGAACATCAACGCGGTTTCAACTTTCAGAAGTAAAAATAATAAAACAGTGTTTCATCTATTCAAATATTAAAAATGCCAGCATATAAACCTTGTGGCTTCTTTTATACAAACATGACATACTCAGTGTGATAAAGCTGGAAGGGGGTGAACTGGAGCTCCAGGTTCAGACAGCTTTCTGTCAACAGGACGGAAGCCTCAGATTATTCAGTATAACATATTAATCTCATTTGGTCCTTCATACCTATAAAGTCTGTCATTTGAATATCACTCACCTCCGATCTAAATAAGTCAAATTTAACACACTAATATAGGTATAACTTAAACTAAACATGATTTGGTCTCAAAATATGCCAGTGCATCAATTCACCAACTAAAAAAAGGATATTTTACATGACTCACGTGCAATAGACTCCAGGTTAAATTCTGACCCTGGTTCATAATCACAGTAAATGTTAAGAAAAGGAGTTGCTTTATCTCCTGAGTCCTGAGAGGAAAAAGAGACAGAAAGACATAAACAACAAATAAATACACTTACACGCACACATTATTCTCCTGCATTTAAATATTTATGGGCAGAAATGAAAGTAGCTCAAAGCTGAAAAATGAATGTCAGATCTCATGAGTGGGGAAAAAGGAAGGAACGAGGAAATTTTTAACATCTAGTTTGTAATAACTAGTTACTTATATCACTTAATGATGAAACACACCTTAATGAAGGTTATTCCTACGACCATCCCTCTTTTAGGAGCTGATTTGTTGAAGGCGTCAATGGAGACTATTTCTGCATCAACTATATATTAACAGCAAAGAGAAGAAAAAAATGCATTGGACAGCTAAAACCAAAGACTGTCGAAGCAAACGAGCTGGTTGTCACCTGGTATATATGTGAACTGAATCTCTCTGGCCACAGGTCTGATCTTCCTCTGCAGGTCCTGATATCTGAAGCACACTACTTTCCCCTTTAGAGTCGCTGCCAGTAACTCCTGCTCGCCTGCCTGGCACAGTCCGTACATGTTACTCTGAGAGGGAAAACGACTAAAACTGTCTTCCACAAATGGACACATACCTTTTATATCTGGTAACATATTACAAATAATATCCACCAAAAATAAAAATAGATTCAGTAGGACCTTGCTGGACTGTCACGCTAGTGGCAAAACAACAACTTCCGTATGTGGGCGGGTTTGTGAGTAAATTTGACCAATCATCTGCGTTTTTCGCAGCGCTTGACAAATCAGAGGCTTTGACATGAGGCTGTCGTCATCAGCTGTCGACGACAACATTGAAGTTTTTTTTTTTTTTTTTTTTTTAAATTTTCGTGTCAAAGGAATATTCCACACCAGTTTGTTTCTTGCTCATTGCCCTTCTGTCGTATTCTCTCAGTGGTTGAGATGCAATAAATTGAAACCAGTGGGAGGCTAATGCTAGTGTGCTAATAATTTATTTCTGTTTCCGAAGAAGAAGAAAAGTGGCGTCCTACAGGGGGCGAAATTATATTTATTAACTCCTTTACTTTCTTTATTAAACCCTACTTCATCTATACTCTTGTAGAAATGTGTCTGTATGGATAAGAAATATATTAACTATCACATATTCACTAAAACACGATATTTAAATTGGCAGCCATCACAATGAATTACAACTAAATGAAAATCTCTCAATAAATCAATAAAGTATCTCGTTTTGAATCCCACAAGTAAATTTTGGCATATTTAACAACATTATAATTTGCAGTTTGAAAAAAGATACTTATTTTGACAGGCTAAATGCTTAAGTCTAAATTAAATGATATTAAATAGGTAGTATTATCACAAAGGCATCTAAAAATAAGATGTTTCATTACTAAATATCCAGCATCGTCTGATGTATGGTATCTAAGGGACAACAATTAGGTTAATTAGATTAAACACCATATTTACCTAGTATTTACAGTATTGAATAGGAAAACAGTGTTTCGATAATGCAAAAGGACAATAGTAAACACTCAATTTTCATTTAAAGGCTGTTCATCATTGAATTCAGTAATGTCATCATCCAGCTCAGTTCAGTTCAGTATTAACAGATACTATTTTGGTTTTGTTACCCAAATGAATGGAAAGCATACTGAATTATGGGACATACGGTACCCCTAAGATCTGATACAAGTAAACTGCAAAAGTCTAAAAAAAAAAAAAAAAAGTCATTAAATTTTACACATTTTGATACAATACTTGCACACATTCATGTATATATCAATAGCTTGCTTTAAAGTTTTGTTATATCAGCAAACCTTGAACTGAAGTAAAGTGAATTAAATTGAAATAAATGAGATAAATGGACACAATCTCCACTAGAGGGCCAGACAAGCTGTCAATCAGTTATTGGGGCCCTCAGCATACAGCCCCACTGACATTAAAGCCCTTTTAATCTGTGACCCAAAGTCTGTCCACAATGGGACTTTTTTCTCCTTATCAGAAAGTAACTGCCTCATCACAACATCTTCCAAAAGAAACACATTTACATACTGCATTAGAAATTGCTTACCAGTTGTTTTTAATGACTGTATTATTAATTGATTAATCACATGGTTTGCGAGGGATTAAAGTAGTTGGAAAAAGTTTTGTGCACATATTTAGCACTTATTCAAAGTTGATGAATCTGTTGTCTGATTGTGCAGAATATTTTCTATATGCATGCTTAACTCATTGTTCAGAGAGCGCGTGTGTATGTGTGCGTGTGTCCGGCGTGTGCGTTTCTTTGGGGATTAGAACTGTGTGAGTGATTGGTGCTGACAGCGGTCTGTGTATTACTGGCTGGCCTGCAGATTAAGCCGCTCCTTTTTAGACTGCCTAATCTGGATTAACTGATGCAGTGTGCCTGCAATGATGCGGCCCACTACCCCTCTCTCCCTCCCTCTCTCTCTTTCTCTTTCTTTCTTTCTCTCTATCTGTCACCTCACTCGCCCTCCTTCACCCCAATCCATCTTCACATTTTTCTTTCCTATACCTCTATTTGCGTAGGAACATTCTGTTTATTTCATCTATCCAACTCTCCACTCAGATTAAATGTCTGTTGCAGTGTCACTGTGTCGTGTGTGTATTTCTGTGCTAATGTGTTCTGGAGTGTGTGTGTGTGTGTGTGTGTGTGTGTGTGTGCCTGCGGATTAGAGTTTAGTCCACTTCCATAATTGCTCTTGTGCCTGCGTAGCTGGTTGTTGCCAGATGGACGGACTGGTCCCCCCACCCCCCACTGCACCACCCTCCACAAAACTTCCCCTTCTGCAAGCGCACAAGCCCAGATCCTGAACACATAAACATACAAACATCCTATACTGACACAGAACAACAACAACAAATTCTCTCTTTTTTTAAACTACCTTTACACAAAACAACAATAACAACTGCTGAAATACTGGCATGTTCTACGGTTTCATAATCTGAGCAAATTATTAAAAAAATGACAAGAAAACTATACTGATTATTAGTTTGTCACATAAATAAAAAGACAAACACATAGCCTAAATAAACAGTTGTTGTTTGGGAATGATATTATCTATCCTCCTGTCATTAATTCTATGTTGAATGATTAACTCTGTAATGAACAAAAAAGAAATATAAAACCTAATTATACAGCTTTGACATTGTATAAATTGTGTATTTCACCATTCTTCTGTCTTATATTTGACAAACTAAATAACTGCAGCTATGTCAATGCTTTACTTGCATATTTCACAAAATATCACAGGAACCGTTGCTTAGAGGCTGATTAAAGAGGTGGACAACTGGAAATTTTGTCTACATTATTGAGTTTATAAATAATAAATGCTTTTTTAAAAAACCATAAACATATTTTTATATGTGTATCACAAAATAATTCTGATCCTGAATAAGGATGGGTTTGCATTTCCTCTTAACATCTGGCCACTCAACCGAGCTGTCTTTCCATCTTATATCCTTTTCTAATTCCCTTTAAAAAAAAAGGAAATATAAATAATTTATTTATGTGGTAAAGTAACCTGATAGAATCCAAATCAAATCATATTCTGCTGCTTTTTGTCACCAAATACAGTAGACAATATTAGTCTCTCATTCTTTTATTCAGTATGGAGATCTTTAGGCAAGATAATACAAATATACTTTCTACATATCTAAAATATATAAATCTAGTATTTCTGTCATTTAGAAAAAAGCTAGTCATAATAATTAGGAGAATCTGAAGATAGGCTGTAGAGTTTGTGCTGTACTTTGTGCTGTACATCTACCTCAGTCACAGCCAAATAACCCTGTCTGCACTGTGTCTGTTTTAAGCCAACCTGTCACTCAGTTTATCTTGACTGCCATTTGACATCTTTCTCTAGACTCTTTCTCTCTCTCTGTCACTAACATGTTTACACTCAAACACATAATACTTTCAAATAAAACATTCCATTTTCTCTTTCTATAAAATAAATTCTAATGAATATTTCAAATAGCATATTTCAAATTATGGATCCTTTCCTGCTTCAAAACTGGTCAACAACCTTCCATACGGCTGCTATCCTTTCTTCTTTTATCAGGCCTCCATCACTGGTCAAGAAACATTCATCCTTCTGTCTTCATCTCGTTTTATTCATCATTTATCCACACATTCCTTAACTTCCAGCTCTTCTTCTTTCCCCCCTTTGCATCCTGTGTTTTTTTTGTTTTTTTTTCCCTCCATGTGGTATTTACACACGTGTCTATCCTACTCTCCTCTTACAGACTGATGAGAAATCTCTCTTTCCTCTCTTTATCCAGGGTTAAGGGACTATTCACATAAAGCATAGCCTATTATGATAATTCAGCAATGTGTGTATGGGTGTGTGTCTAGGTCAAAAAAGAAAGTGTAAAGAGTAGTACCAAATTTTAGATGTTTTACAAATCATAAATGTGGTGTCAAATATTTTAGTGGTATTATGCTGCTATTATGTTTTGTGTTCAGTCAAGAAATTGTGATAAAGGATTTTAAGTTCACGTAGCCTAATTGCAATTATTTAACAGATATATATGATGATAAAAATAAATTATTTCTATTTGGCATGTTGTTATGCAGAAATGTTAACAGAGGACTGAACAAGAAAATGTCCACAAGAAACATTTAGTTTACATATTAATATCCGGAAACAACAGACACATTCGATTAATGAAATAATTTGTAGGTCTCTTATTAATGAGATTTAAACGACATTTTCGTCTAATAGCTGACATTTAAATTATTGTAGTATGGCTTTTTTAAAGATGGAAAAATTGCGCAGCGCCGATCAATAGCCTATATACGAAGAAAAAAAAAACCATTCAGCTAATTCAAGTGGAACTAATGGTTAATAGCTTGTGCACAATTTGTAAACTTTTATAGAATTTATAAAATAGAAATAAAATTAATTTTTAATATGATTATTATTAGGGAACGATTTCTGCTCCCCTGAAATTGATTTTAGGGGGATATTTAGGCTACTGTGAGGGCCCATTTTTCTAACACATCTAATGTACAGCGTGTCACATTTTTAATGCTTCAAATGAATAAATTAATCCTAAAACCACATAAAAAATAATAGCCTACTTTTCAATTAAAAACCCTTCACAACATTTTAAATATTTATTTTAAATATATTTAAATATGTTTATATTATAGCTAAATAGCCTATATTTTAAAAATATCTAAACATTTTAAATATCTGCGGCATTTTGAGACATCTTTGGCCAGAGCCTTGGAAAAATTTTAAAGGCAAGATTCGCCATATTTCGATCTTCACAATTTTTATTACTTTAATGGTTTCAAACTAAAAAGCGAAAGAAATTGTTTAATAGTTTAAACAGAACGTTCGAAAATCGAATTGTTATGTGCCATAACCAGACAACCAGACAAACCCTCATAATCTATTGATTTTGCACTTTAGCCTACCTTGTATTTTATGTGAAATAAATAAATGTCTATTGTCATACCACGTGTTAAGACACACGTCAAAGGAGAGAGAGAGAGAGAGAGAGAGAGAGAGAGAGAGAGAGAGAGAGAGAGAGAGATGCCCCTTGATTAGCTGCTCGGTGTCTTATTGCTCATAGTGCCCCGCTCCTGTCCGGTCCTGCCCAAGGGACACGCGCCTTAACGCCAAAACTCTGACATAGAGTCTGAAACTTGTGTGTACAATAGGCTGTTTACTTTTACGATTGCCTCACGTTAAAAGAGTACGCTTATCTTAATTCAGAGCGATATTAATGATCTAAACTTGGGCAAGAGTGTAAACTAATCCACAGGTGTTTGAAGAGCCGCGAGACTGAAGGAGCACCGCACGCGCCAGACGCGAGCACAGACACGCGGCATCAGGAGCAGAGCGCGACCCCCGACCCGAGAAAGAGCGTCACAGAGAAAAAAGAGAGTGAGAGAGAGAGAGGGAGAGAGAGAGAGAGACATAGAGAGAGTGTGCGAGAGACGCGGACGTCCCAAGAATGATGTCCTACATAAAGCAGCCCCATTATGCTGTGAACGGGTTAACACTGTCCGCCTCAGGAATGGACCTGCTCCACACCGCCGTCGGCTACCCAGGTCAGTTCAGTCTTATTAATCAGTTATAATATGTTTGTGTCAGACATTTGATTCATTTTGGTGGTTGGTTAACTTCAAAAAGAGAGGGGAAAAGCAAAACTGAAAGGTAGCCCCGTCTTTCCTGTTTTATTTCAGATGAGTTAACCTACCCCTTTTTTCTTACAATTTAAGCTACGTAAAATAATAGGCTATAACCAGTTGATGTCCACATTGCTTAGTAGCCTAACAAACGTACCACCCACATCCAAACAAAATTAACTTTAGAAAAGTCGACGTCAAATGTATATTTGAAATTCTTGAGGGTTCTTTGTAAAACGTTAAAGAGCTTTTTGTTTTTGTGTTTTTTTTCGTAATCTAAATTTTATATAACCAGCATTTTTTTTTTTCAATTTTAATTTAAAATGATCGTCTATTTGCTTGTTTATTATGTAGTTACTTTATACCGTTTAAATCCAGCTTTAAAATTCACGCGTTTGGTTCCCTGTTGTTGCAAATAATTTAATGATCATAATCGTATTGAATGGAGAATAAAAATAAAGTTGAATAGATTCAGAATGTAAATATTAATAAAGCACTAATTACAAATGTGATATGCTAGAAACTATTTTTAAATGCTTGTCGTTACTGATGGACGTTACTCAAAAAAACAACTATCTATCTATCTATCTATCTATCTATCTATCTATCTATCTATCTATCTATCTATCTATCTATCTATCTATCTATTTATCTATCTATCACTGTTCTATGATGACAACGGATAGTCCAAGTCCCTCCCTCTTTCTCTCAGCAACATCAATCATAACTGTTATAAGCTCATATTAAACAATTAAACTGATACCATCTATGTGTAAAAACAAAATGTTTTCTCCTTTCCTGTGATTAAATGTGCATTCCTTTTTTCTACTGGAAAACCTAAAGTTGTTTCTTACTGTGTAATGTCTATGTTTTTATAAACAGCCACCCCAAGGAAGCAGCGTCGGGAGCGCACTACCTTCACACGGACCCAGCTGGACATTTTGGAAGCCCTGTTCACCAAAACACGCTACCCCGACATATTCATGAGAGAAGAGGTGGCTCTGAAAATCAACCTTCCCGAGTCCAGAGTTCAGGTGAGACTATCTACCTCAAACCGAGACAAACATCTCTCTGACACCTCTCAGACTGCCTGACATCTTTCTAAACACACCTGGCCTAATGCCTGATGTAGCAGATAATTCACTTCAAGTAAAATAATGCCTAATGTAGCAGATAATAAAATAAAATACATTTATCTCAGCATCTAACACTCACTTGCTGTAATGCATGTAAACCATACATCTGCAGCTAAATATGTACAGTGTGTGCATTTGAAGTTGAATCTGTTCTAAATCCTTGAGTGTCAAGTGTTGAAAATAACTACAAATCTGACAGTCTGTGTTTGTGAGGCCCATCAATGTTGCAGGCCTGAATATCTAGCATGAGATTTGTACAGTATATAAAAGAAACAAGTTCAGTTTGATCCGTAGCAGAATGAGCCAAACTTTTATTTCCACTTTTAACCCCACACTCTTATTTCCCTCAGGTTTGGTTCAAGAACCGTCGTGCTAAATGCCGCCAACAGCAACAGCAGACCAGCGGTCAGCCCAAGCCCCGTCCCCCTAAAAAGAAGTCCTCTCCACCCCCTGAGCTGACCTCTGACCCTGGTGCCAGCTCCTCAGTGGTGGCTGCTCCTGCCCCAGCCGTGCCCCCTAGTGCCAGCACAGGCACAGCACCAGTTTCTGTGTGGAGTCCCACCTCTCTATCCCCCCTTTCTGACCCATTATGTGGTTCCGGCACACCCTGCGTGCAGCGCCCCGCTCCCTATCCTATGAGCTACGGTCAGCCCTCCACCTATAGCCAGGGCTACAGCTCCTCTCCTTACTTCAGTGGATTGGATTGCAGCCCGTACCTTTCTCCCATGACCAGTCAGCTGTCTGCAAGCGGGGGCGCCCTCTCTCCCCTCACCGTGCCCTCCATGGGCGGCTCGCTCAGCCAGTCACCCTCCCTCTCCTCCCAAGGATACAGCACCTCCTCGCTGGGTTTCAGTTCCGTAGACTGCCTGGACTACAAGGACCAGCAGGCCTGGAAGCTCAACTTCAGCACCGTTGACTGCCTCGACCACAAATTCCAGGTGCTGTAGAAGAGAAAGTGAGCAAGTGAAGAAAAAGAACAGGAGGGAAGGAGAATGAGAAGACGGATGAAGAGTAAATGAAACAAAACTGTTGCTTGAAATGCCGGAGACATTTAGATGATGAACAGGACTGAATCAGCAGGATTCATGTGATCTCAGATGTGAAAAGGGGTGCCCATTTTGGAACAGGTGAAGACTGTTCCTCTGTAATCCAGACCTGCTCTGTGATTGGCAGAGAGTGAAGGGACTCCTCAAGTATACTGATCAGTCATCATTATTGACCATTTACCTCACATACACATGCAAACACTCACACACAGACACACATTAGAACATATTTCACAACACTTTGAAGGAAATATCATTAAAACACAGGCACACACACATCACACAAAGACAAGCACATACGATATATGGAGGGAAACTTCTCAGTTTCTTTGCATATATAATTAGCTCTTTATGGGACAAAGTTCTTTCTACTTTTTTCATAAGTTTGGTTTGGTTTGTCTGTACTGGGAGGCATTAGAAGTTCTTGTGTTGTGCTATTAGTTTGCTGTTATTTGTGTATTGTTAAATTATGTTAACTTATAACAAATAATGTTGTTTTCTGTTAGTTTGAGTTAATCGTTACTAATTAAACTTAATTTAATGGCATTGCATGCATGCTGTTGATATATATTTTCTATTCGGGTGACCTTGTGTTGAAAAAATGTTGGTGTTTACAATTGTTGTTATATTGCTTTGAACGAATACATTCAGATGGGAGCTACATTAAAGGTTTTATTTTCTTTCTCTTAGTTTAACTACACAATTAAATGTGGCTTTGTTTCACAAGATTTGTCTAACATGAGTTGTCTAACTCTGTTTCTCGTTGATTACGCAAGATGAAGTACTGCTATCATTAATAAAAACATAGAACAAAAGATTTAAGTGAGAAAAGGGGGGAAAATCCCTTAAAACTGAACTTAATTCAGTTAAATTATTGAACAAGCATACATGGTTACAAATTTAGAGGTTACTTTACAAAATGTGAAGTAAAAATATATAAGGACTAAATTAATAATAAATATAAGTACTAAAAATGAAAACACACTATGCATTCCTGCATCTAATAGGGGCTTTTCTGGTATCAGCAAGGTAACTTGTAATTCAAACTAATGAACTTGATTTTTAACCAACTAAATTGAAAGCAGATGAAAAGTTCAGTACTTTGGGTCTAGAAAAATGAAGTGCAAGATTCACATTCTTCCACCATCTTCTCCTTGAGTTACTGTGACACTTGGGGGTTGGATACACAGGTGGCCCACACAGAGGAGGCATCTGGGGGTCCAGAAGGTTGTTGCGATGGTGTTGTCTGGTAATCGTGTTGCTGTGATGGTGTGGTGTGGCTGGCTCCGCCCATGTAGCCGGGTGTGTGGGGTTATTTTAGCCAATGACCCAGAGAGCACCTCAATCTCCTTACTGTCGACAGAACACTACCCTAAAGCAATTAAACAGGATTACTGAAGCTACCTCTCTCTTTCCCTCCTCCACACCTCTCCGTGCATCTCCTCCTGTTGATTTCAGTTCCCTCTGTGTCTGCTATGACTATTCTATGACTATTCCATCATTCTTTCCTCATCTGTCTCAGTTTAATATTGTACCCACACTCAGTATTAGAGTTGCAGTCATTTACCCAATTTTTTAGACAATAACGTCTACAAATGTATGAATGTCTTGGCATTAGCTAATACAACAAAATGTCAAATTAAATGCCTTTATATACCAGTATAGCACAAAGACACTAGTTAGTTAGGTTTCATGATATTTTCACATCTTCACAGCAGACAAAATTAAAACAAAAATCATTTGGAGATTTTCTGGTTGCCAAAATTTAGTGCAAATACCTATAGTTAATGTGATGAGCTACACATATGTGAGCTTCCAACATCCACAAAAAGTACTTAAGATACAAATAGCTAAAGCTAAAAATGTGAGAAACAATATACACTGATGGCCCTATAAACATATAGCCATATAATACAGCGGCCCCCAGAAGACCAAAAATTTCAGTGTCACTGCATCAGATACAAAATACCAAACCAAGTGGTTTATTTAAAAATAAATTATACTAAACCTTTTTTTTTTTCCTGTGCGCTCACTTCCTCTTTTTTTTCTCTCTTTATGTACATCTCTCATGAGTATACCTGTATGAAGACAGTGAAAGATGTGGAGTTCAGCAGCTCTAAACATACTCACAGGCCTTTCTCTCTCTCCTCTGTGCTATCTTTCATGCCCTCTCTCACTTGTTCTCTCTCCATCCACCCCTCCACCCCTCCACCCCTCCTGCTTCATAATCCCACTCTGACCTGAATAAAACCACATGTACTGTTTCCAGGACGAAGGGTGTGTGTGTGTGTGCAAATGTTTATGTATAGGTCACAAGTGAACATATTTTTTTTGAATCTGAAAAATTAATCATGTGACATTGTTTTACTTCATATAAAAAATTCTGTGTGTGTATAAAACGTTTTAAAAAATAAGTAAAAATTGTACAGTAGCTGTTTGGTCTATTTCCTTCACTTTCTTGCCCCTTTAAATTTATCTATCTATCTGTCTGTCTGTCTGTCTGTGTAGTCTTCCTCGGTCAACTCTCTTTTCCTCTCACCCTCCCCCTGTTTCTCCAGATATTAATCTCTCTCTCTGTGACAGATTGTCTGTAGTTCATGCAAGAAGACAAAAGGAGAAGCTGCTGAGCCTTCAAATCTAACAAATCACACACAACACACTTACGAACACGCACACACATAACCCACAAACCAGCATGTAGACACATATGATACTTAACCAGACAAATACATTACTTACTCTACCATATTACAGACTCTCTCTCACAAATAGACCTGAAACTATGCAACTGTAAATACACTTAATACAGGTTTTGAATGACAGGTGTGTGTTAATGTAGGCTAGTTAGAGGTTAAATTACAAGTGCTTCTTTCTAAAAACACCTGGCGATGAATGACTAGTCAAAAAGAAAGAAAAAATAAAGAAAACTAACACATAAGCTCAGCTGACGAACAGTAAAGTGTTACATATAAATTAAGTTTTTCGACTCTCATCTTTTTGAAGGAGAGTACCTGTTATGCTACGATGCTGTCTATCGCTGGAAAGAAACAGCACCCTCTGCTGGTTGTTCTAACGGTGACAATATCACAGAAAACAGTAAGTTCATATCGTGGTCTAGCTAGCCCATGATTTACACCAGCAAACACCTGTTATGGATCACTATCGCTTGACTTTTTTCTATGTTTTAGTTACTGTGAAAGTCAAATGTGTACATTTAATATGCGTGAAGATACATGTCTTTCTGTAAATTAATTTGTTTTCTAAATTTTGATTTTTTTAAAAAATTTTTTTACCATATTTATAGACACTCTGGCATGCCTTTACAATCAGTTCGATAGCTTAAAATTGTTTATGTTTTTATGTGTTACCTTTCCGCATCCTCATAATAAGGATAGGCAACCTCTCACCGTGCCTTTGCTATGCTATGAGACTTGGATAAAATACAGACAGAATTACATTAACCTTTTTTTCTGACCACAGATTTTTTTTATTCTAGGCTACTAGATGAAAGTAAACTTACAATTGTTCTAATGTTAAAATACTGCCTTCTATCCTAGTGTAATGTACAAATAACTAAAACTAAGCTGATTTAAGAGTATAAACACTCTGATGCTTTGAAAACACTGCTTCTACCATGAGGAACTCACAAAAAAAAATTCCACAGTAGAATAACTAGTTTCAGTTCCTTATTCATCAATAATACATTGATAATTTCAGCTTGGTAAAGAAACAGTTGTTGAATGTAAATATTGGTTGGTATATATTAAAAGTATTGGAGTCTTGTGCAACAATTATTTCAGCAGGTAGGGAAAAAAAAGTTTTAGCACCTATTTCTTTAAATACTGGAATTTGTTTCTTTAAAATTAGCAGGATTCAACTTTTACCATTTCTTCAATCATTTTTATTGAGCAACATTTAAAAAATACTCTAGACACTAGACCATAGGACTAGGCCATGATGAATTTGGGTGTGTTTATAAATGACACTGAAAAGCCAGTTTGTGTAACATCTATTTATTACCACCAGAATATGAGAAATTTGGAAAATACAAAGATCAGCTTATTTAAATTTCTGAATAAGAAAAATAAAAGAAGCACAAACATGAGGTTACACTGTGTATCACGAATAGAGGGAAGGAGCAAAGTTCTACCCAAACAAAGTGAAAGACTCAGTACTAGAGTACTAAACGTAAAGAATATTTTTTTTGCTACACTCTGTGACTCTAATGCCGATCTTTAATTTGACAAAATTGGAATTGGAAGAGTGGAAAACGAGAGACAGAAAAAGAAAGAGAAAGACAAAGAAAGGAAGGGCGAGCAGGATGTTAGTCGAACAGTGAGGTTGAATGAGAGGCTGGTTTAGAGCGCCCCCCTGTGGCTGCCTGAAGTTATAACAGGAGGAGCAGGATCGGCTTTCACTACAATATGAAAAAATAACAATAAAACGAATTTAAACTGATTCTCTGCGGATTAATCCTTTTTTTCTAAAGAACAATTCATGTATGCATTGTAAAAAAAAAAAAAAAAAAAAAAGACACCATATCGACAATAATAGCAATCATCAATATTACAAGTAACAACTTTATAACCAATAGATGCTGGTTTGCAGTTGAATACGATTCTGCTTTGCTGATCACAACACCCACAAACACTCACACAGAGAAGAAGTCCGACCCCACACTCACCACCACTATGAAGAGCCAAGTAAGGATTCAAGCTGGACATGGATGGATCAAGGGGGCAGGAAGGGGAGGGTAACGAGGTGAGATTAAAAACATGTGAGTTGGGGGACTGGCGAGGACAGGTTTCATTAAGGTGGACTGAGGCAGTTTTAGTAGCACCCTGCTGTGGAAGTTTCCGCTCCCCTTAAGCAGACTGACCCCAGACACCACTGTTTTTCTCTCTGGACAGCGGAGTAAGTGTGAGCGCAGGGCGAGACTTCTTCTCTTTACATGCGTGTTGAATGTGTGGCCCTAAAGTGGGCAGGGGTGGACCTCGTTTACACTCCAAATGTGAATGTGTGAGAGTACGTGTATGTATGTGTGTGTGTGTGTTTGTGTACGTGCGTGTGTGTGTGTGATCAACAGCACCTGTTACATGCACATATAGGTACCCTACGCGTCATTTAGACAGCACTAGCAGACTGAGACACAGTTACTCCCCATCACTGATACTCTAAACTCTACCAAGAAAAGCAGGGGGAGAACAAGTGGAGAGACAGAAAGAAATAAAGAGGGCAATAGAAAGAAGGGGTGAGTTTAAGCGCGCTCTCCGCGAATGCGGCGTGCCAGCTGGATGTCTTTGGGCATGATGGTGACACGCTTGGCATGGATGGCACACAGGTTAGTGTCTTCAAACAGACCGACCAGGTATGCCTCACTGGCCTCCTGCAAGAATACACACAAATCAAATCCAAATCTTCAAACAGGAATGTGTGCAAAAAAGTTCAACATTTAAGGAAAACAAAAAACAAGACCAAATAAATAATATTTTAAATTAAATTATTTTCTGTTTTAATTTAAAGTTTAAATTTAAAGTGTTTTTGTCATTTTTTTTAGTTTGTGTTTGAATGTCTTTATAGTTTTTTGCAAAATTTTAGTTTTTTAAGTGAGTTATTTTAAGTTATTATATATATCTATATATATATAATAAAATTTCTTTATTATAAATAAAGTTTATCAAATCAAAATCAAACTTTATTTAGTGTTGATTTTATTTCCACTAATGAAAATGTATTTTATGGTTTTAGTTAGCTATAATAACCCTGATGTGTACCTGCAGTGCACCAATGGCGGCGCTCTGGAAACGCAGATCAGTTTTGAAGTCCTGGGCAATCTCTCGAACCAGACGCTGGAATGGCAGCTTACGGATCAGCAGCTCAGTGGACTTCTGATACCGACGAATCTCACGCAAAGCCACAGTACCAGGCCTGCAGACAAGAAAGACGCTTAATGCAGGGGTCCTCGTAACTCTCTCTTTTCTCTGTACAATTACAAGTCTGTATCATCACCTGTAGCGATGAGGTTTCTTGACTCCTCCAGTCGACGGAGCGCTCTTGCGGGCAGCTTTGGTAGCCAGCTGCTTACGAGGAGCTTTACCTCCGGTGGACTTACGAGCAGTCTGCTTAGTACGGGCCATTGTTAGTCAATATCACCTGAGAGAAAGGAAAACACTGAGTATAATCGTGGTCAGATTATGACATACAAGGCAGGAACGTAAAACAACTCTAGGAATAAGTTAACATATTTAATAGTACTTTCTCTTAGCTATGTAATATAAAGCATTGAGTCTTGTGCAGACAGACTAAGATGTAAAAGTGAGTAAATCTCTACTATAAATAGCGTCGCTAGATTACACTTGTTTTGGTATTTGACTCCCTGCCCCATATATGCTATTTCAGGCCACTTCCTCCAGCACGTCACATTAAACCCAATAAATAAAAGTAACCACTCAGCGTGGACTAAGACAGCGTTTCAACCAATCACAGACGACTGTAAAACAACAATAAAGCAGTAGCCAGTAGAGTTTGAAGAGCGGAATAAACTAGCCAATCACAGGCCGTTCTGCCAGTTGTGGGGGCAGATCAGCCTGTCTAAGCCCCGCCCTAAACCGCAAGATTATGGCTGCAATTTGAACGGCAACTGGAGAGAGTCCGTGCACTGAGGCACAGGGGAGGACGTAAACTTTGAAATAAAATTCAAAATCTAAAGCATACAACGCAAAACTCATAACACAATACGGTAGCAGGCATCCTTGGGAAACTAAATAATCGCTTAGAAGGGAAATTTGCCGCGAATTTACGCCGTTTGACCGAAGTAAATAGAGACATAGGAAAGTGGGACGGATTTCAGTGTGTCCTTCGACACGAAAAGGAGAGCCTGCTTCTCTCGCGCTTCGCCATCGGCTTTCTCATTTTCAGACGACGGGATTTTAACGTTTTAACGCTTAAAATAAAGATTATTCTGCAGGAAAGTTTTACAAAGCTGTTGAAAAGTATTTCAGAGAGGAGACAGTGATGCATTGGGGCACTTACCTCAGGTGAACGTGTTTTAATTCGCGCGGTGAAATATGTGCTCGGCTTGTCTGGCAGTGTCAGTATTTACTATCTCACACACAATGGGAGCGGGGCGGCCAGAGCCAAAATGGCCGCGATGTCAATCATTTTCTCCCAGAATGCACCTCAATAAAACTCTAAACACAAAATTGCCTATTTTTACGGTACCAGTTGCGTTATAAATTTCCGTTTCTATTACGAATTTCCTTGGCTTAAAGCCAAGTGTAACAAAACTGATTATTATTACGTATTAGAAGTGCCGTGTGGGGTTTTTACTGCAGTCCCTTTGTTTTTCTGTTTGTTCGATGGAGGTCATCGGGTTTAGAGGTAGTGGGTTCATCCACTGCTGGTTATATAATTATAATACTAATGATGATAATTTATTAATATTACGGATATTAAACATTTTCTGTCAATTTATCAGTTTACTTAAAATAGCTTTCAATAAAAGGTATTTTAAGTTCATATATTATTATTTTATACAGATACATAAGTTTTATGGCCTTAATGTATCCTTCAGACATCATCTGGTTTTCATGTATCTGAGTGTTGGCAATAGATGATCTGAGATCAGTCATATACAGTGTTTTACTTATTTCAGGCTGACATTCAAAACCACCCTCCAGCCATGATGTGGGAACTCTATCTTAACCAAAGTCTGCATTCCTCTCCCTCACGCTTGCTATCTTTAAGGCTTCAGTGACATTTCAGGAAGGATGTGCCATTTTCTATGTCCCAAAACATATTTAGTTTATTTTTATATGCATCATAGTAGTTGCATATGTGTAGAAGCACTCAGCACGCAGTTCTGCATTTAGACTACAAAATCTGGCAGGACTGTAATATAATGTAGCGTGCTGAGTGATTGTCTCATGAGTCCCGAAAGCTTTTAGTTAAGGATCAGGGAGTCTCAGAGGCTAAAAGTGCTTTGAAGTCTTTAATGTGACACACTCTCTAATTCATGTATAAATTGGGCAATGCACCAGATGCATTTAAAGATTAGCAATGGCTGCTCAGTAGAAGCAAAGTGGGTCTTATATTTATTTAACTTGGCGTACATATGTGATAAGTGACTGTGAGTGGTGGGTTGCAAGAAATGCCTTACAAATGTAGGTGATGTGAAAGAATTGAAAGAGTATTAGCCAGGTGTTGCGGTTTCACAGCAATATACTGTACATTTATATTCTCCAAAATCTAGTTTACATTCTAGAATCATACATAAACACTATTGCCAGAAGTGCAGATGCCCACCTCTTATTATTGTGAGATTAATTACAACATGAGATGCCCTCTATGAAGCTTCATGTATAGGGGAAATACAGATGGTAATACTGCTAGTTCAGCAGCTTTATTGCAGTATTTTTCATTCCGCTTGCTTGTATGCTTCTCATGGGAATGTAAGGCTCATTCTGTGCTTCTTCTTGGTACCAGCTGCAGTGCCTTTTACAAACAACAGAGAGCACTGTCCTCCTGATAAAATCAAGCAGACCATCTGATTAGGTAAAGAGGTGGTGGATCCATTCGTTAAAACTGCTGTGCTGTTGGAAGAGCCAGCTACATCACTATTTAATTTCTAAAACATCTCTCAAAAAGCAGGCTTCTCTTTGGTGGATGGACATATTTTTTATATTAGCATGTACTGTATTTTTTCCTCATTTCCTAAACAGATGTTTATGAGTTTTAAGAATATTAGCTCACATCTTGTTTGAAACATCATTTATATGTGACCTTATAGTACTGATGTGTAATTTTAGTTATAATGTATGTACATATATACATATAATACGTTTATACCTGACTAAACAAAAAGTACACATAGCCTACATAACTGTAAGCAAAGTTTATTTGTGATGTGAATATGATGTTTAGAGTTTCTGTCCAACATGTCTCATATACACCAATAGAATGATACAATATTTGTGGCTGTAGTTCACAAATAAGGCAAACAACAATCCAGCCTAATCCTCCACCCACACTCATCGCCTGTGTGCTCTGAAAGGTCAGCCAGGTATCATAGCAAGGTGAGACTCAGTGTGAAAACAGTTACTGCCCATATGTCCTCATCTCCACACATAACACTTTTTCCATCCCTACAGTTCTGGACCAGTTTTTTTTCCCCAAATCCCCCGATGTGGCTTTTAAGAGCATTTACCGACTATTTACTATGCTTTTGAGGCGTATCCCCAACCCAGTCACATTATAAACTGACACTGTCTCTGAAAAAGCTTGTTGTTGGGCAGCATGATGATGCTGAGTTACTAGCAAATAGGAACTCTGGAGTGCTGAAAAGGTTCAACAATGACCATATTTATGAGCATGGTCAGCAGCTATAGCACAGTATGGTATGGCAGCTGCTCTATCTGGGCTCACAGAGCACTCTAGTGTGGTAAAAACTGAACAAAACATCATCGCCGCTATACGGCCAAAACAATTTCCCATCCCTGGCAGCTATTTATTAACATAATTTCCATTCAACAAAAAATTTAAATTGCATTTAAATGTGGAATTTGCTATAAATTGCACTAATTGCAGTTTAGAAACTGAATGGAAGTCCATTGTTTATGTGTGCATGGATTCAAATGTTTTCTGCTTAAAATGATGACACAATTACACAGTATTTAGGGAGGTGGATATGGACCAGGAACACTAAGACAGAGGTTAGAGAGAGTTTATGGCAAGAGAAGAGATCTGGCTCTTTGTACCCTTAAGCCAAACACTTTGCTCTATGTTATTTCAGCGAGGGGACTGTCCCTGCAATTAGTGCACTGTAAATAGCTTTGGATTAAAAGCATCTGCTAAATGGCAAAGATAAGTAAGAAAACCCCCAGCAGCATTCATGTTGGTTTCTATCTTGCCCGCCAGCACTCATATTTTAAAAACACAAAGCTTTGTTCTTATAGTCTCAGAGTTAAACCCTGGGGTTGCAGAGGCTCAGTTGTCTTTAGTTTGTAGACAGAGTCTGGTAATCTGAAATTACAACTGCATATGTAGGCAAATGAGTTTTTTTTTTATTTTTAATTTTTTTTATGATGGCTAATCTATGGTGTGTATAAAGCACAAAGCATTTGACCTGTTTGTGTTTCCAAATTTCCATGGCAGTGCTAAAATAACACCTTCTATTGGATTGACTGTGAGCCTTTATACCTTGATTTTACATGAAAATATGTCTTTACTGCAGGATTATTAACTAAAACTAAAACCAGAAAAAATTTAAATAAATTAAACGTTAACTGAGATAAAAAAAAAAAAAAAAAATAATAAATAAATTAATTAATTAAAAAAAAATACTAAACCTTAACTTAAAAACTATAATAGTATCTCACTGGTAACACTGATGAATAGCAATTAGTCATTGTCATGTCTCTTTTCAAAGTTAAACTGATGGGATGAAATGAATATCAATTAAATTTCAGTAATCCTAATATTCTATAGTTACACACACATGCAACTCAAACAATTAGAGTCATTAAATTTCTTCATGCTTAATTAATTTTGTTAATAGAATTTAGCATTCTAGCCTGACAGAATACTTACAGGTGCATCTCAATAAATTAGAATGTCGTGGAAAAGTTCATTTATTTCAGTAATTCAACTCAAATTGTGAAACTCATGTATTAAATAAATTCAATGCACACAGACTGAAGTAGTTTAAGTCTTTTAATTGTGATGATTTTGGCTCACATTTAACAAAAACCCACCAATTCACTATCTCAAGAAATTAGAATATGGTGACATGCCAATCAGCTAATCAACTCAAAACACCTGCAAAGGTTTCCTGAGCCTTCAAAATGGTCTCTCAGTTTGGTTCACTAGGCTACACAATCATGGGGAAGACTGCTGATCTGACAGTTGTCCAGAAGACAATCATTGACACCCTTCACAAGGAGGGTAAGCTACAAACATTCATTGCCAAAGAAGCTGGCTTTTCACAGAGTGCTGTATCCAAGCATGTTAACAGAAAGTTGAGTGGAAGGAAAAAGTGTGGAAGAAAAAGATGCACAACCAACCGAGAGAACCTCAGCCTTATGAGGATTGTCAAGCAAAATCAATTCAAGAATTTGGATGAACTTCACAAGGAATGGACTGAGGCTGGGGTCAAGGCATCAAGAGCCACCACACACAGACGTGTCAAGGAATTTGGCTACAGTTGTCGTATTCCTCTTGTGCGTCTTATCTGGGCTAAGAAGAAGAAGAACTGGACTGTTGCCCAGTGGTCCAAAGTCCTCTTTTCAGATGAGAGCAAGTTTTGTATTTCATTTGGAAACCAAGGTCCTAGAGTCTGGAGGAAGGGTGGAGAAGCTCATAGCCCAAGTTGCTTGAAGTACCCTTAAAAGGACATATTTGTACCTTTTTTACCCCTAATAGGTACATATTAGTACCTTAGAGTAGTAATACGTACCCTTAAGGTACTAATATGTACCTATTAGGGGTAAAAAAGGTACAAATATGTCCTTTTAAAGGTACTGCTCCAGGGACAAGCTGTTGTACCCAAAAAGGTACAATTTTAAACCCCTATTTTTCTGTGTGTATGTATTTAATGTGACTTAAAAATGAACAGGATGCAGTGAAACTCTGTGATTTTGAGTGTAAATTTGGATGATATTTCAGAATGGAGTCATGATAAAAGATATTCACGACAATCATATACACAAATTTTTAAAAGTCTGGGGTCTATATCTCTATAAATAGAACAATAGATAAATAAAATGACAGCTAGAAAGATAGAACAATAGAATGATGGAGCGAACGATAAATGACAGAACAACAGAACAATAGACAGAATGATAGAAAGATAGATACATAGAATGATAGATAGAGCGATAGATAGATAGATAGATAGATAGATAGATAGATAGATAGATAGATAGATAGATAGATAGATAGATGCCCTTACAGTCTGACCATGAAGAAAACCCTCCCTCCTCCACCTCCTCACTGTTAACATCTTGAGTGTTCATGCGTGTGTGCATTATGAGAGTAAAAACACCTGACATAGCCAAAGTCAGCATGTCCTTACCCATAATGCCCCACTGATAATGACATCGCTGCTTTGTGATTAACTATTTCATTTCAGAGTCACTCAGGCAGTGAGAGTGCGAGAAAGGTTAATGACTGCTTGCTTATGTGGATAGTGAACTCCTCTCCTCTCTCTGTGTACAAGACTAATGTAATTATACACAATGTTACCATGACACTGACACACACACACACACACACACATGCCTGTACACAGCAGCTACAGAGAGCCGTAGAAATACACATTCATGTAAATTACAGTTCAAGTAGGTGCTCTATCAAAATGATAATCAAGCCTTTAAATTGTTTGTTTGAATCATTTTCTTTCCCTTTTCCACGTCTTCACAGCCCTAGTCTCTGAGTCACATGGTGGAGGTAAAACAAGGGAACAGGTAAGAGGAGGGAAGGGGGAAGGGAATCAACCCAAAATATTAATCAAATAAATGCAGCACTCAGAGTCACGTGGCCGCAGTGACGGACAGTGAGAGAAATGAGGCAAGAGAGAGAGATGGGAGATATAAGAAAATTAACTGAATGAAATATACAGTGCCCTCCAAAAGTATTGGAACAGTAAAGACAAAATTGCTCTGTTGGCTGTGGAGTCAAGACATTTACAAATATGATTAAAAGATGAATATGAGACAAAACTACAGAATGTCACATTTTATTATTGGGTGATTCAACACACAGATGTTTTACCAGCTAAGAAGTTCAGCATTTTTAGAGTTTCATCCCTCTATCTGATGTGAGCATAAGTGTTGGAACAGTTTCCTCACAGGTCTTTCTAAGCGATCAGCTGTGTGCTGTTGCATTAATTCTTCAGATATTAAAAGCAGGGAATGTGTCATATCAGTTAAATCCATTACTTCTGCATTCTGAATCTTGCATTCGATGATGACACACTCAAACCAGGAAGATGAGGGAGCTGACTTTGAGAGAAAAGCAAGCAATTTGGATGCTAAAAGAAAAGAGGAAGTCAATTAGAGCTATAGCAAAAACAAAGGGCATGGAGAAATCAAGAGTTTGGAAACCACCAGCGACACCAGCAACCAACAACTACCTGATCGGCTGAGAAAACAACAGTAGTTGATGACAGACGAATCATAAAAGCTGTGAAAATGAACCCTAAATGACGTGTCTGTAAAATCACCAACAACTTCCAGAAAGCTGGGGTGATGCTCTGACAATCTACTGTCCTCAGGAGACTTTGACACAGAATTACAGATGGTACACAGCAAGATGCAAACCTCTGACCAGCACCAAAAATAGAAAGGCAAGATTAGAGTTTGCAAAAAAGCACAAAGGTGAGCCAGAAGAGTTTTGGAGCTGTGTTTATGGACCGATGAGACAAAGATGAACCTAAGTGATGGGAAAGCAAAAATGTGGAGAAAAAAAGGGAACTGCAATGATCCCAAGCATACAACCTCATCTGTTAAGCATGGTGGAGGTGGTGTCATGGCATGGGCATGCATGGCTGTCTCTGGAAGAGGCCCTCTCAACTTTACTGATGACTTAATGTATGATGACAGTAGCAGAATGAATTTGGAAGGGTACAAAACGATCTCGCCTACCAATATTCAAGAAAATACCACTAGATTCATTGGGAAGTGCTTCATATTGCATCAGGACAATGACCCAAAACACGCTGCCAGTTCAGTCAAGGAATTTATAAGGGCAAAGAAATGGAAAGTCTTAGATTGCCCGAATCAATCTCCAGATTTAAATCCGATTGAACATGAATTTCACCAGCTGAAGAGGAGAGTAAAGGCAGAAACTCCCCAAAACAAGCAACAATTGGAACTGGCTGCATTAAAGGCTGGGAAAAGTATTTCAAAGGATGAGACCAAGAGTCTGGTGATGTCTATGGGTCACAGACTCACTGCTGTGATTGTGCGCAAGGGATCTGCAACTAAATAATAGCTTTAAATCTTTTATATCTGCCTTATGTTCAACTGTCCCAATACTTATGCTCACATCAATGAGTGGGATGAACTCTAAAAGTGCTGTTCTTTCTATCTGGTAAAACATGTATGTGTTGAAACGGCTTATAATAAAATGTGACATTCTGTAGTTTTGTCTCATATTCATCTTTTAATCACATTTACAAATGTCTTTACTGCACAGCCAACAGAGCAATTTTGTCTTTACTGTTCCAATACTTTTGGAGGGCGCTGTAAGTGCATGACAGGCCAACCTTTTAAATATGTGGGTGCAAGCTCTAGAAATTGGATTAGCTTTATTTAGAAAAAGCTGTTTCCCCCTAAATAACATAACAGCTATGACTTTAGTTTACACTGTACAAAAGGGATTACCTGCAGTTTTAACTTTCACAAAATATTTAGAGGGTGACATGGGAATGGATTTTCAAACCTCTCCCGTCCCACTCCCACAAAAAAAAATCTTGTCCCGTCCCAATCCCACAAAAAAAACTGGGGGAAAAGTCCCGTCCCATTCCAGTCCTGGAAGAATGAGTCCCATTCCCTCCCACTCCTGTGTTGGTTGTTTTTTTTTTTTTTTGTACAGTAAAAATACAGTACAGATCACAGCGTGCCCACCTTAGTTGAATAAAAATCCAAAATGTAGTTTTTTGTTATTATATTGAACTGAAAGCCAGCTTAAACAATGCACAGTGTGCAACAACACACATTAAATTTCATGTAAATCATCCATGCCAACACACACGTTTTCTATTTGATTTTTTTTTTTCATTTGAAAGTAGACATTTCACTCTCTATAGATATATTTTTCCATCCTAAGTTGCGAATTTAACTTATGCGCAAAATTGGAACATCGCATAAAACATTTGCGAACGAGCACCATTTCCATCCAACGAGTCAAAGAGAACAAAATCGTCTCTTCCTGGTAAACTGGCACTAAATAGCCTATAGAAAACTTGGATAAGCTACTGAGTATAATAATTTTCATATATGAAAAATTAATTGCGCCTCAGAGCGAGCAGACGAAACACAATAAATGCTGTCATTGCTTTCGGAGGTGAATGCTGCTGTTTGGGAACACAGTCGTGTAAGACAATTATACAGAAATACTTTGATGACAGACTTTGCTCAGGCATTTCAGAACGACCATAACATCATTTCAGATGCTGTTGAATGAGATCAGTCCTCTGCTAGTCAAGTTATTCCGTCTCACAGTGCAAAGTCACATGAATTTTTTGATGTGCTTGGAGGAATTTATTCGCAAAATGCATTTCCATCTCCCATTATTCGCATTAACCCTTTTTCGCACAAGTCAAAAAAACACCTCAAGCGAGCATAAAAACCTTTTTGCGAATTAAGTGATTTTTATTCGAAATTTGGCATTTCCATCACTTGTTTCTCATGCGATACTTCAAAATGCGCATTAAAACAGGTTGATGAAAACCCAGCTCGCTCAAGTTCACAGAGACCTAGACGGCAGAAAGCGCATCCTGTTTGCTTTAATTACTTTACAGAAGCTGAACGTTTCGTTGTTATTCTGAGTCCACACAAATAAACGTAGAGTCTTTACAGATACGAAAGATGTATTAGGCTACTTTTATCTGTATGACCAAAAATTACGGAGATTTTAAGAGCAAGTGAGCGCACCGGCGCCTGTCCTGCAGCGAGCGCTACTGTTCAGCTTCTACTCTCCACACAAGCACTTCAATAGCACACATTTCTCTAGTTTAACATCATAGTGAGTGGTCATGTAAAATTGCTACTACATACATCTTTCAGATGAAAAGCCATATTTGAGGTCAATGAATGATAGGTGGGCGTTTGGATGTCCTGCCCGAGTATTACCACATAGACCAGGCGTTAACGATCTGTCCATCACGAACTGCTTCATTCACTTAACCAGCCACACCAAAGCTAACAGGAGGAGAGCATAAAGAGACAGGGCAACTAGAATTGAGTTCAGAATTAAAATATACAGTTTATAGTTTATTTATATAAAAGGTATATTTGTGTATAAAGTTGGGTATCATTACTATTCCCGGTCCCGCCCACTCCCGCTGACATTTTTCCCTGTCCCGTCCCAATCACGTGATTCGTAGTGATTTCCGCGGGATTCCCGTGACCCGTGGGATTCCCGAAAAAATGTCAGCCTCTACTGGAAACCTATATCAGGCAAGAATAGGACCAAATTCCAACACCAAAACTCCAGAAACTCATAACCTCGATATCTAGACGTCTTCAAACTGTTTTGAAAGAAGAGGAGATGCTACACCATGGTAAACATGCCCCCGTCCCAACTATTTTGAGACCTGTAGCAGGCATCAAATTTGAAATGAGCTAATTTTTTTGCATAAAATTGTAAAATTTCTCATTTTAAACATTTATGTTATCTATGCTCTATTGTGAATAAAATATTGGCTCGTGATTTGAAATTCTTTTAGTTTTCATTTTATTCAAATTTAAAAAACATCCATTTTATTCAAATTTAAAAAACATTTTCGGAATTCGGGTTGTATTTAACTAACGTCAAAGGGATAGTTCACCCAAAAATGAAAATTCTGTCATTAATTACTCACCCTCATGTCGTTCCAAACTTGTAAGACCTTCAACCGTAATTTTATGAAGCTACGAGAATAGTTTTTGTACACAAAGAAAACAAAAATAACGATTTATTCAACAATTCGTCTCCTCCGCGTCACCCTAGCGCCATTTTGGAGAGTATCCACTGAACATAAACAATGTATGCTGTTCTGTGTCAGCTGCACCACGCGGAGGAGACTAGTTGTTGAATTAATTCATTATTTTTGTTTTCTTTGCATACAAAAAATAATCTCGTAGCTTCGTAAAAATAATTACTGTTGAACCCCTGATGTCCAATGGATTATTTTACAGATGTCTTTGCTATGTTTCTGGACCTTGATAATTACATTGCTATTACATAGTCTATGGGAGGGTCAGCGAGCTCTCAGAATGCATCAAAAATATCTTAATTTGTGTTCCGAAGATGAACGAAGGTCTTACGGGTTTGGAACGACATGAGGGTGAGTAATTAATGACAGAATTTTCATTTTTGGGTGAACTATCCCTTTAATGGAACCTGTTAAGTGTTACCGAAAAATAATAACGAATCAGTCAATTTATATATGGGCCAAGTGTGAAAATAAATAGCTCATTAAGTCTTTAAGAATTAATTATTTGTTGCTATGGTGAAGACTAAAGTGAATATAGATATCTAGGCTAAATGACTGTTTGAAACATTTACATGTGCAGCTGCTGTGTCTACAGGGTTACTGGGGGTAAAGGCAGCGTCAGCACCCTCTAGTGCCAAGTGTGTTTCTGCTTCCCAATTCGCATACTATCCGTCCTAAATAGTATTCGAAAATAGAATTAGTATGTCCCAAATCATAGTATGTTGAAAAGAGTATGCCAAAGATTTCCGGATGGTCTACTACTTGAGATTAAAATTCGATCGATGCACACTCTAATGGCTAATATTGCCCACAACACATTGCGCGGCGGACGAGGATTTGATTAGAACTACAAACACGCATAAAAAGTGTTTAAAAAATACAAACATGGCGGATATGCGAGACCAACGGACAGGCAGAGAAAGGGGTTTGAGTGATAAATAATCAATGTCTAACCTGATTAAAAATGTTATGTGTTGTGCTCGTTCCGCCTTTCTTCTCATCTGTGCTCATTTAAATTAAATCGTTGCCTTTTTAAAGTTCATTAATCATATGAGGCTGTATCGCTGCTTTCCATAAATAAATTGAAGAAATTAATACATTTGTTATAGGCTACTGTGTAAGTTAAGTTGTTTTGTATTTTGTAATTGTATTCACACTCATGCTCCTAAATACATTTTCCAGTTCGCACACATCTATTGTTAGTCGCAAATGTGAGTGAAATACTCGCACTGTCAAGCCCTGTCTAGATGGCAGCTGATTGCAACCAATGAGCTTGCTGCTCAACATTCAAATACTTGGCTAGTGTTTGTTGTGTCAGTTGCAGTGCACTTAAGAAACCCTCCACCTTCCCCAGCTCCACCTGTATAGATCTGCTACGTGGCGATTCATGTATGCTATATGGGGGTTATTTCATATGTGCAGCAGTAATATTTCTTACACACAGCAGCATGTTATGGATGTATCGCGTAGCAGATCTCTTCCGCCAAGAACAAACAGATTAATACCAGAGATTATCTTAATATAGGGAGAAGAGAGGGTCTGTATTACATAGTATTACCTATTATTGGAGAAAGTGTAAAGGCTAACTTGGCTCACGTGTGCCGTAATAACCAATCACATTACAGCCTTGACATCACTGAATTTCAGTCAGAGTTGAGCGACACTCAATCGTCATTTACGGATACCATAGGAATGAATGGGAAGTGCCGTAAGCTGAATCCCACCTGTCGCAAAAAGTCAGTGACTTCTCTTATAAAATGGCATTTTTTCTGCTGTAAACTCTAAAAATAGTTCAATCCAAAAGTATTGCTTAGTGTAAAACTGTTGAGGATTAGTGGATTCATTTAAATGATGAGCTGTTTCCTCTAAAAGCTCTTCCATTGACATCCATTCAAATAAAATGGCCTCTGGTCTCCTTTCTGTTAGCATTAGCCATTACGCTTTTTTGGTTAATGGTTGCAGGCTTGCATTCTAGTGGCTTTGTTAATACTGCCATGTACATTACCATGCTAAACACTCTGAGAGTTGTCATGACAGAACTACTATTAATTATATATAAATAAACAATTTTTTACAAATATGTTAGAAATGATGCATCGTGATACAAATGGCAACTTGTATCCGATGCACACTTTTTAAATCGATGCATTGTTAACTTTTATGTCAATTCACCGATGTGAATCATTGAATCTTATCATCCCTAGTATATTGTAATGTACTATATTTTTTCTTAGTGGAAGCTTTAGGATGACATGACTGGTAAAGGTTATAAAATATTTTTAACTCAAACCATTTCTGCAGTAATGGCTATTCATTATCGCTTACACATTTTTAGCATATATTCCAAAGAGGCATGTGGCACACACTGAGGATTGGATAGAGATGATGGGGAGAAAAAGGATTCAGAACAGAAGAGAAGAATAGGTGTGATAGTAAGCTGACTACATTGAGAGGAAGTGAGAGATGGGTTAGGCAGTGCAGAATTACCCTTCCCAAATAATCCTCTTGACACTAGAGTAAAAAGAAAAATTCGGGGGGAGAAAAGAGGTCCTGAAAGTGAGGATGTGTCATTATTAATGTGTATGTGGTGAGATAAGTACACAAGATTAGAACCTGTTTGGCTCCTGCAGCAGGCACATTCTGAACAGCAGCACAAGTGAAACAGTCAGCAGAGCAGAGGAGAACGAGAGAAAGAAGAAGGGAGGGGAGAGGAGAGCAGGTCTAGGATGGAGGGAGGGAGGAGGGAGGGTGGCATGCTTACGGCATGTAACAGAGGGAAAGAGAGAGAGAAGAGGAGGAGGAGCGGAATGAAAGGTATCATCAGCAGCAACAGCAGTGCAGCACAAAGACGAAAAGAACGGGGAAGGTGTGGAGAGAGCGAGCAAGAGAGAGAGAAAAGAGAGGATGAGGTTTGAAGAAGACTGAGCCCTTTGCCGCAGACATGACCACAGGCTCATCAGTCAACCGGACATAACCTTGACTATCCTCGTCTTCTGCTACCGCTGCTGCTGCTGCCACACACTGGAGCACAGCTGATAGTGTGTGTATGTGTCTGTGTGTGTGTGTGCGAGGGTGCGCTCAGGCACTGCTATGAGAATCAGAGACCCATTTCATCATCCGTGTGCTCTTGCATGTGTGCTTCTTTAGCGTTCGCCTCAACTAATGGGAAAAGAGAGCCCGCAGTGTCCGTCAAGTGAGTGAGTGTGTGTGAGTTTGAGTTGAGTGTGCATGTGGAGGAAAGGGTAGAAAAGGTCAGATAGGTGTAAAGAGTGTGTATTTGTAGCACAGGGTACAATGCAAGAGCAGGTAGAGCGTTCTACACCCTGAGAGAGAGATAACACAGTGAAGGTGGCCAGTGTGTGTGCGTGTGTGAGAGACTGAGAGATGCAGTATGGTTGAAGTCTCTCAGCCTCAGCATCATCAGATTTTCTGCTGCAGATGCTACACAAGCTCATCTCCGCACTAGAGCGCTAACCTGACACACACGCACGCTCAGACGAACACAGCTGCGGCTTCAAGAGGAGCCCCAAGAATCCCATCAAAGGTCAACAGAGGGACTCTGGAAGAGTTGCTGAGGGCAAAGGTCGTGACAGCTGAGGCTGAAGGTCAGAGGAGGAGTGAGAGCCATAAGCGTGGAATAATGGGCGAGTGGACTATACTGGAGAGATTGCTGGAGGCTGCGGTGCAGCAGCACTCTACTATGATCGGCAGGTAAGAGCTGTAGTGCAACACACACACACACACACACACACACACACCTCACAAAAGGACTGTACCCTGATAAAACTTTATAAGGTTCAATTTGATCACATTAGTAAATGCATTAGGTCAGTCTAGGTGTATGTTAAGTTCTACATGTGCTAACATCTTTTATTCATTTATAATATAATTACATTTAAATTATAACATAATAATATTAATATATTAAAATATAAAACAGTTATTTTGAATTTAATAATATTTCACAATATTACTGTTTTACTGTATTTTTGATCAATTAAATCCAGCCTTGGTGAGCATAAGAGACTTCTTTCAGAAACATTTAAAAATCATTTTTGTACAGAAATAAATACAAATATGTTCTTTGTCATTTTAGAACTGTATACATTCCTCCCAGTCTCACTCTTTAATGCAAAATAAATAGTCAGTAATCAATATGCTGCATTATGAGCTTTAAAGACTCAGACCCAGAGATTTACTATTAATAAAGAGATGGCTGCTAAAAATGAATAGTTGATATAAAGCATTTTGACAAATCAGGAAAGAATATTACAGTCCCATTACCACATAATCACACACCCACCCACACTAACCATGTGTGTCATGAAGGCATGTTGAGATTGGGAGCTTAAAGTGTGAACATTTGTGTGTGCGTGTGCATGTGTGTCAGGCTTGAGTAAGCACTACTCTCTGCTGTGCTCATTAACCTTAACTGCAGGTAGCCCCACATCAAGGGCACGTCCTTCTCTTGTCTGTGAAAGGTTGTGTGGGTTGTGGCACAGAGGGCATGTAAGGGAGTGTGTGCGGGACACTTAAGTGTATATATTTTGTTTCTACGCACACATACTGAAAATTGGATTCTAAGCGATAGTTCTGAGAAAAAAAACACGTTCATATAATCGAGTCAATCACAACACTTTCCTCATACAAAGAAAATTTTTCAGGCATCTCACTGTCAACGTCTATTCACTTCTTTTATGTATTTACAGTTTTCAGGGGGGATTAATTTTTTTTTTTAGCTGGAGTCAAATTGTTTTCTTATTTAGTATTTTGTCAAAAATGCCTCTCAAGTGTTTTTTCATCTAATGAATCTTCAGCATGTAAAAGAATACTGATTTCACCGTAGGTGATGTAATAAACTTCCATCAGTCCAGCACTGCTTAAACCAGCAGTCAATCACTTAACATCAATCGATCACAAAACATCTGACACTAAATGGAAAGCTGACTTGCCATCGTTTAATGAATCCTTAATGTAGGATTGTCTGAGGTTAGCTAACTGTTTCATACATTATGTAACACTATATATGAGGGAAATGCACACACACACATTTATTAATCTATTATGGTTGGAACTTTCTATTGACTTCTGTTGTTTTCACACTGAGCTAATGATATTTTCTTTCCTCTAACCTTAAACCTAACCCTTATGGACACCTTTCTGCATGTTAAAATTTTCATAAATACATTATTTAGTGGGTTTATTAAGTCGTTTCCTCGTCGAGACAATTGGCTTTTTTTAAAGAGTTTGTACTATACATGTAGGGACATTTGATCCACACAATGTAGACAAATCCAGACCCACATGCACACATATAGATTGATGCAAAGACACACAACTTGTTTTTCAAAAGGTAGAGCTGTTTTGGAATTTGTATGGCAGTGTTGTGTTGCTGAAAACACGTGTCTGCTAATGTATGAGCGAGCTTGTGAGGTAATCAGAGTATTCTTCTCTCTGTCCCTTTGAGGTCTGATCAAGCACTTGAGGCCGGAATCATAACGACAGAATGAATAAATGAATGAACAGATGAATAAAGCCTCTACTATCATTCATCAGCTGCTGCAATCCCTCCCTCCCTCAGAACACACATAGAGACAACACACACTACAGCTCAGCCACTTTCTGTCTCAGGCTTTATGAGTATTGCCACACACACTCACACTCTCTGTTCTTTTTCTCGCTGAGAGAGAGTCTAAATGGTTCAGAACAGTTTGATCTTTCGTTACCAAATTGATCCTAACAAAAGTACGCGCAAACACTTGTATGTGTGGCTGTATGTGCACGCTTGCAGTACAGTTGAAAGCTGATATGTTGTAGTTTCAACTAGTCAATATTTTCTTTCTGCCATTGTTTTGAGTGGTCACAACAGTGTAATCTATACCATTCTCCATTTACTGTTTGGTCTGGACAACATATGGGTCAGCAGAACCCACACACACACACACACACACATTTCATTACTATAACACGTCCTTATGTTTTGCGGCTATAGTCACGTTAAAATCTACTAATATTCTTTCACAGATTAAATATAGAAAGAATCATCACTCTCTTTCTGTCTTTCATAATCACTTGCCACACACGCACATACACACTCCTCCTGTGCAAATACAGATGATTAAGCGGCACCTGTGAGATGGAAGCAGAGAGAGTAATGTGCTCACATATCACTCAATCTTTACTGCAGCACTAAAGAGGGGAGTGAAATAAACAAGCCCCATATTAAATTCAATGCAAGTATATGTATAGCACATTTTCTAAAAGATATTATTTCAAAGCAGACTTACACAAAATTCCAACTTTAATTATTAGCAACTATACTAATTACTTCATATCATCTAATTACTACATTCCTTTAAAAAAACTTTCAGTATTTTTATACATATCGAGGGGTGAGAACCAGAAAGGCGTAAGTGACATTTCACTAACTTTACAGGAGAGCCAAAACAAAATTTTTTCCATAGTTTGATCTGACTTTGTGTACTGATTTCAATTGTTTATAATAAACATTTGTACACTCATGGATGACAGTACTTTTGCCAGTAGAAAGAGCTCATTAAGAGCTTTCATTTGATATATATATCTCCATTTCACCAAAAATGTCACTTACGCCCTTCTGGTTCTCACCCCTCGATATGCAATATAATTTATTTATTTACTTAATATTTTTATTTTATTTTATTATTATTACACACGCACACACACACACATCAAAGAATTTTCCACAGTTCCACAAGAATAACAGCACAACTGTTTTTAACATTGCTAATAATAAGAAATATTTCTTGAGCATGTAACCAAATCAGCATATTAGAATGATTTCAGAAGGATCATGTGACACTAAAGACTGGAGAAATGGCTGCTGAAAATTCAGCTTTGCCATCACATGAATAAATTACATTTATTAACATAGAAATCAGTTATTTTAAATTGTAATAATACTTCTAAATAATACTATTTTTTACTGTATTCTATTCAAATAAATGCAGCCTTTGTGAGCATTAAAGTCTTTTTTTTTTTCAAAAAGATTTAAGAAACTTAACTTTAGAAATGTAGTATTAAGGGGGAACCTGGAAGTAGAGCACCATGCTGTACTGCCAGAACTACAGGAACACTATTTAAAAGTAAAAATCACAGCCCTTCATTCTTTCTTATCGTACACACACACACACACACACACACAAACATTGTGAGTGAGTAGCTCAGCATGCTTTGATAAAGTCTGTGTACAAATTGTTTTTCTGAAGTCTTGGTGCACGCATACAACTAACATTACATCTCATTTTCTTATCCTTTCATCTACTTAGTTGGTTTTGTCTCTCAGGAATTTATTTTTTTCTTCACTTGTCTTTTTTCATTTAGGATGTAGGGCAATAGTTGCATCTTGTTTGAAGTAGGAAGTCTTTATTGACACAGAGGAGACACAGAGGAGACAGAAAAGGAGAAAGAGAGCGAGTGAGTTAGTGGAAGCGATAGAGAGCATGTGAAGTAAATCTCTAGAGTGATAGTCATTTGCAAACACATATCTGTCCCGGTGTCCTCGTTTTCCATGTTTGAATAAGTGTGTGTGTTGTGGTTTATTTAGCTATCCTTTGGAGACAAGTGTGTCTACAGCAGTTATTTAAATATGATAAAACCTCCCTTTGAGGACATTTGAGGATGCCCTCATTTGGAGAATCAGTTTATAATATTTTTTAATCCTAAAAAACAAACAAAAAAAAAAAACAAAAAAAAAAGGTAATGTTGGGGTTAATGACATTACAATTAGCTTTTTTATAAAAACATCAACTGTGATGCCCTCATTTTGATAGCTCAGTACATATGCCACAACCCACACAACCTTTCACAGACAAGAGAAGGACGTGCCCTTGATGTGGAGCTACCTGCAGAGATGGGCACAATTACATCAAAAAGTATTTAGTTACAAATTACAAATACAAGCTCATCAAATGTATTTAATTAAAATACAAAAATACTGGTGTGAGAAATGTAATTAAAATACAAGTAATCTGTAATTTGAAAATACAAAAATACAATAATTTTTTTCAAGCAATCAAGTGCAAGAGACCGTGCCATAACATTTAGATACACATACAAGAGAAAGATAAATGCTTTCCCCTCATTGAATAACTTATAAACAACATATTTAAAACAACATACTCTTTAACCCTAACACTACACAATATACACAATATATTGATCCATATTTCTTCTAATTTCTGTTTACTTGAATACCATCATGCATTTCTCCACTTTATTTTTTCATGTTTCTTTATCGCTCCTTTATCATTTCTTTATAAGCATGTCAAAAATTAAGCAGTCCTGCGAAACTATACTGTCATACTCAAGAGAATGGCTCAAGCTATTTCACTGTCAACAGTAAAGATTAACTCCTGAAAATGTTGATATTTAGCTGTTAAAGGGATCTATGTAGAATACAAAATCCCTTGTTATTAGCAACACCGATGGTGGCCGTTAAGTGAACTGTGGTAAGTAACTCATCGCTCATGCTCTTGTACACACTCCATAGTAATGCCAGCGAGCAACGGTCAGTGAGATTCACCGACATCATGACGAAAGATGAGGTTCATTAAAATTACACTGCAATGACAGTTTCCCTTGGATTTTCATGAGTTATTCACATAATAATTAGTCTACAGGGTTTCATTTTTTTTTATTTTCATTACATGCTGTTCAGACATTAGCAATAATATTTATTTTAATTTAATACTTGAAAAATTTCAGTTTGTCTATAGAAACAAGTAGCTAACTTTTGCCAAGTAAGCTAACGTCACTTGTCAGCCAGCAAGTAAAGTTCTAGAGCAACATTTTCTTCTGTCCTGTAATAACATTCAGTGAGCAATATCTGATAGCACCCTTGATAAAAATGAACAAAGGCGGCTGTGAAAATAAATTTGCATTGTTTATCCTTTTGATCTTTCACTAGAAAAATTCACAATTCTAACCTATCAATGAAGTAAAACAATTGAAAGTGGGGGGAAAATCTCATGATGAAATAAATGTTTTTCTGCAATGAATGTTGGCCACAATTATTGGCACCCCTAGAAATTCTTATGAGTAAAATATCTCTGAAGTATATTCCCATTCATATTTACATTTTTTTTAGCACACCAGGGTTACTAGGAAAAAATAAAAAAAAATAAAAAAAATGAAATTAAAAAAAAAAATATATATATATATATATATATATATATATATCAAACATCCCCTACATCACCACATGTTGTTCAGGAGGGTTTCAAGGAAGATTCTCCTCACTCATCCAAAAACAAACTCCAGAAAATTCAGTTGTCAGACACGACTGGAACTTCAAATGGCACTGGCTTCTATGGTCAGATGAAACTGAAAAAAGAGCTTTTTGGCAGCAAACCCACCAGATGAGTTTAGTACAAACAGGGATAAAAAAGTACCCCATGTCCACGGTTAAATATACTGCTGGATCTTTAATGTTGTGGGCCTGTTTTTCTACCAGAGGTCCTGAACATCTTGTTTAGATGCATGTCATCATGGATTCTATCAAATACCAAGAGATAAAAAATCAAAACCTGACTGCCTCTGTTAGAAATCTTATAATGGGCCGTGTTTGGATGTTCCACCAGTACAACAATCCTAAACAAACATCAAAATAAACACAAAAATGGGTCACTGAGCACAAAATGAATCTTTTACCCTGTCCTCTGACCTGAACCCTACAGAAAATGAGTGGGGTGAACTGAAGAGAAGAAGTACTAACATGGAGCTGTGAATCTGAAGGATCTGGAGAGGTTCTGTATGAAGAAAATGGTCTCTGATCTCTTATCAGGTGTTCACCAAACTCTTCAGGCATTATAGGAGAAAACTCAGAGCTGTTACCCTGGGAAAAGGATGTTGCAATAATTGGGTACCAATAATTGTGGCCAACATGAACTAGAGAAAGCATTTATTTCACAATGAGATTTCTCCCCCACTTTCAATTGTTTTACTTCAATGATAGGTTGGAATTTTGTGAATTTTTTGAATGAAAGATAAAAAGGATAAACAATGCAGATTTATTCTCACAGCCGCCTTTGCTCATATTTATCAAGGGTGCCAATATTAGTGGAGGGCACTTTATTTAGCCAGTTTGCACTGAGCACTAAAACAGCTTCTTTCATTTTATTCCAGTTGGAACCATGGACGAATTAAAGGTTTATTTCACCCAAAAATGGAAATTCTGTCATTAATTACTCACCCTTTTGTAATTTCACACCTGTAAGACAGTCTTTCATCTTTCTGATGAAATCCGAGAGCTTTCCCTTCATAGGCACCAATGCAACTTACACATTCCAAGCCTAGAATGGTAGGAAAGGCATCGTTAAAGTACTCCATGTGACTTCAATGGTTTTACCTCCATTTTATTAAGCAACGTGAGTGCTTTGTTTGCACAATAAAACATAATTAACAACTTTATTTATGAAAATATTGATCTGCATTGTGTTCACAAAAGCATTAAAACATTTGTGTTGTGTTCATGCCATAGAAGACTCGCGTCATCACAACGTGTTCACTAGAGTACCACAACACGTGTTTGAATAATATTTTTGGAAATAAAGTGGTAAATTATGTTTTTTGTGCAAAAAAAGCACTCATGTACTTAATAAAATGGATTACTTAATGATATACTTAATGACATGGATTAATGATGTATGATGTATTTAATGATGTATTTCCTACTGTTCTGGACCTTGAATGTGTAAGTTGCATGACTGACTGAAGAGGGACAGAAAGCTCTCAGATTTCATCAAAAATATCTTAATTTATGTTCCAAAGATAAACAAAGGTCTTACAGGATTGGAATGACACAAGGTTTTATTAACAACAATGAATTTTTTTTGTTTTTTTTTTTGGGCGAACTAACCCGGATCCAAGAGGACATGATTCACTGGCATCTAGCCAAAAACTATGATAGGGTATAGTTGCCAGTACTATTAACACAGGTGACGAAAGAGCTTAATTGCCAGGTATGTTTACTCATACAAGGAATTTGTTATGGTGACAGAGGCTTCCACAGCACAACAGAATGACAGTGACAAGACGAGACACAGATAATAAAAATAGAATAAGTAAATAGGAAATAATAATATATAATTTTTTGAAAGACCACAATATACAAAATAAAAAATATATGGTATTTGTGTGTACAGGTGTGTTATGTACAAATGCAAGGAAATGTAAATAAGAAGCTTGCTGTGTTAAATAAATGCATGTATAAATAGTTTTGTGTGTGTGTGTGTGTGTTTGAAGAAAGATATTGTATTATCTGAGAAAAAAAAGTACTAGGCCTACTTGATTATGTTTTTTGAATATTTCAAATACAAAATACTGTCTCTCAAAGTATTTAATTACACACTACTTTTGATTTTTTTTTTGTCCAGCAAAATACAAATGACAAAATATGTATTTAGTAATTAAATACGTATTTCAAATACATTTAATTGAAATACTGTCCATCTCTGTACATATCCATGCATAAATGAGAAAAAGCACAGGTTCTTCATATTCGGTGCTTCTATGGAGAGGCAGGGGGCACCGGGACACATGACACAAGTCAGGTCAGCTGTATAAAATCAGATGAGATAGTCAGTTATAAATACATGGCAAGGAGATGCTTTCCTACCAAGGACATTGTTTATTTGAAGAACGAGTGTGTTTTGATGTGGAGAAAGAGAGAAGATGGAGAGAGAGACAGAGAAAGTGAGCTGAAAATCTCAGAAAAGCTCTCAAAGTTCATGAATAATTGATGTGAGAAGATGCTGTTAGTTCTAGTAAACTTTTCTTGTTCTTTCTGGTATGTAAAAATAAATACACAACTTTTGGAGCGTTATTTCACCCAAATAAAATTGTGTTTTGTTGGTTTGTGGGTGTGCAAGTATACTTAGGAAATAAAATACTTATATACTATTCTTGTGTTTGCATGTACTCTGAAAAAAAGTATTTTTGTCTTGTTTTCCAGTATAAATATCTAAACATTTTAAATCAAGAAACATTTCTTTGAGGAAAAAACTAATTTATTTTTCTTTCACCAATAGCATATTAATGATATTTTTTCTCCTTTTAAGCTTAAACTCACTTATTTTTTATATATATATTTATTGGAATTTCTTTTTCTTGATTTAAAAAATTCTGGATATTTGTACCAAAAAAAAAAAATAGACAAATAATGACTAAGAAAATATTTTTTGTGCTTGAAAAGTGGAATGTGGGCACACATACTACATAAAGTAATAATGTGTTTAAAGGTCTGTGTGACTTTAGAAACAACAAAAGCACAGAAAGCTTGACAGTCTTATGTCCAAACATGGAGAGAGTCAGTGTACCGTACACATTTCCAGCTGCTTGCTCACACACACACACAGCTCCACCATCACACACGCTCCATTCATTGTAAATTACACTGCCGCAAACTGACACGCTATACACAATATGCGTGTTACTGCACACACACCAGGTGCTTTAAAAGGAGTCCTTTCAGTATGTTTTATTTCCTGAATATGCTGTTTCTCGGTACTTGCTCCCAGTTGTCTCTCTCCATCTGTCTCTCTGTATCTGTCTATTTGTCTCATTGCTCCTCTAGTCTGCCTCTGCCCATCTGTCTGTCTCCTCTTGCCTCCTTCCTATTCTCGTCATATTCATGCTCTTTCTTTCTCACTTGAGTTCACCTTGAAATTTCTCTCTTTCTCATTCCCTATGTGTTTTCCATCATCCCCCATTTCCACACTTTTAGTATGTAGGTTTATTCCTTCCTGTGCCCTTGCTACGCCTACTTGCTCTCGTTCTCTCTCATTCCAGGCTCTACTCTTTCCTCTCTTTCCCAATATTCCATCAATCATTCCTCTCTCTCTCCCTCCCTCCCTCCTTATCGCTCTCTCTCTCTCTGGTACAGTGCAGAGTGCTGAGTGGTTCACTATGTGGTTGCTATAGTAACGGCAGCAGGGAGTGGGGGATGTGCTGCTAATTTAAAGACCCACCAGGGCCTTTGGTCATTGATACAGCGCTGAAGAGCAAACGTTAGTTTTTTCGTATCCTACGGTAATTATTATTAAGTGTTAAATAAAGGTTACACCGTCTGCTGTTTGAACCGAGAAACATCTCTTGCTGTTATACTACAGTAAAGTGCCGTTGAGTTTGATCAAGAGTCATAACTGTCCTACTTAGCGCAGCACAAATGTTCACCATATGTCCATTAAAATCAGTGCTAACCGTCCTAGACAGCACTGAGCTAACATTAGTCTGTCTGATTCAAAGCACAAATTATTTCCCATTATTCTTTTCACGTTCATTTTCTCTGTAACGATTTTAAAATATCCATTCTATAATGAAGAATTCTATGCCATGAACCTAATCAACCAGCTATGGAACATTGGGAATCTTGATTTGAAGACAAAGAAACAGAAGAGAAAAAGGTACAAGGGTGTGTATTCAAATTCCTTTTTTAGGCAATAAACTATGCATCCCTTGAAGAATTGAGAATAATGCCATTCAATCACTCACTTTTCATCAAATTAACTTTCAGAGTATACAAATATGTATAAATATAAAAATCCGGTCTTTTTTTTGCATTGACTGCCCATAACTGCCCTAATATTGAATAAACAGCTGTCATTTTGAAAATGAATTTCTGAAAATGAATCAGGAATGCCTTTATCACTTCAACTCATTCACTTTCATTCTCTATGCTTAATTAAGTCTGGAAGGAGGAAATTTCACTTAAAGGGATACTCCACCCCAAAATTAAAATTAATGTCATTAATCATCATTTGTCATTAATCACTTACCCCCATGTCGTTCCAAACCCGTAAAAGCTTCGTTCGTCTTCAGAACACAATTTAAGATATTTTGGATGAAAACCAGGAGGCTTGTGACTGTCCCGGTGACTGCCAAGTAAATTACACTGTCAAGGCACAGAAAAGTATAAAAAACATCGTCAAAATAGTCCATCTGCCATCAGTGATTCAATCTGAATTTTATGCGTTACTGATGACTGAGAATAACGCATGCACTTTGCGTCCATCGGATGCTCTCCAAAATGGCGCTACGCTGACACAGAGAGACAGAGAGGAGATGAATTGTTGAATAAATGTCATTATTTTTATTTTCTTTGCATACAAAAAGTATTCTCTTCGCTTCATAAAATTCAGATTGAACCACTGATGGCAGATGGACTATTTTGACGATGTTTTTTATACTTTTCTGTGTCTTGACAGTGTCATTTACTTGGCAGTCAATGGGACAGTCACAAGCCTCCCGGTTTTCATCCAAAATATCTTAAATTGTGTTCCGAAGACGAACGAAGCTTTTACGGGTTTGGAACAACATGGGGGTAAGTGATTAATGACAAAATTTTCATTTTGGGGTGGAGTATCCCTTTAAGACTCTCCACCATTGATAGAAAGCAAAACCAGTTTGTCTTTATTACTCTCTATCCAGTAAAATGCACCACCGTTCAAAAGTTTGGGGGCTTTTGAATTTTTTTTTTTTTTTTTTTTTTAATGAATACTTTTATTTAGCAAGAGTTTATTAAAATGATCAAAGGGGCAGTGAAGATATTTATTTTGTTACAAAACATTTGTATTTCAAATAAATGCTGTTCTTTTAAAATTTCAAATCATTTAAGAATCATGAAAAACACTAAAACACTACATTTTCCACAAAAATATAAAGCAGCACAACTGTAACGGCTGCTGAAAATTCAGCTTTGCCTCACAGGAATAATTACATTTTAAAATATATGAAAATATAAAAACGTTATTTTTCATTTCTAATAATATTTCACAATATTACTGTTTAACTTTCTTAATCAAACAAATGAACATTGGTGAGAGCATAAAAACTTAATATGCCAACTAAATAACAACAATATAAAACATAGAAAATAACAATTATTTTATTATTAATCGCCACACAACCAGGGCTGATGCTCAATGTCTCTACAAATTTATGCAAGTTTACTGTAGAATGGCACTACATTCAGTTACAAGGACAGTCTCCGTAGAGAAACATGGGGATAAGTGCTGTGATTACGGGCACATACTAGTTATATTTCAAGCATCGCCCCATACAACTTTTTCGTTAACAAAAGATCTTCAGCTACTAAGCTACACCACCCAATGTGCTAAAAATAAGCTGAGGGACTTGGACTGAGGGCTATATGAATCATTCTTTAAGGATGAACAGAAAATGCCATTGTTGCAGAGTTAGTAGTTTAACACGGTCGACAGGACCTAAATTAAGTACTTTCTGATTATAAGTCTTAATACTAAATGCAAAATACCGGTACTGTATATGTATTATATAGCTCACACTATGTGTGTGTGAGAGAGAGAGGAGAGAGAGAAAAAAAATGTATGTGCTCATGCATCAAGACCACCCTGCAATGAAATAACATCATGGCTGGTACTAGAGCAAGGTTATTGTGAGTGAAGGACGGTCTCAGCACAAGGGTGTGTGTGGATCTGTGTGTGTAGGTGTGTGTGAGGAAAAGAGCTAGACAGACTGAGGAAGATTTGTGTGCTCAGGCTGCATCTGTTGAGAGAGACAGTGTGTATGAGGCAGAAGGGTGGAGATGTTTCGCTCTAAATGGCACACTCACGTGAGTCCCATGCGTAGAGCTTCAAGGTGTTGTACTTCTCCTCATGACACTCACATTGTGTGTAGTATGTCACATTAGTATGCTGCATGTGTGATTGTGAGATCACACATCTCCTCTGTTCTTATCTGCCACTATGATCAGATGTCTGAGTCTGTGATTGTGTGTTGATTTTTGTGCGTGTGTGTGTGTTTCTTCATTCATTTTTTCATTGAGTTCCAATTTAAGCTTGCAAAGAGCTGATAAGAGAGTAGAGATGGGGACAGCCGTCCCAACACAAACTGATAGCCTTGATGCAGTATGCCCCAGTTATCATCAGCAGGGAACATATGGCTGCACACACGTGAATGAATGTTAAAACATAAAAGGTGTTCTTGAACGGTCTACACAAATATTTTCAATATCAATGAAGCTCATGAAGTGTGTAATTTCTGTGCCACTGGTCCAGAGCCCTGCGCATCACTTACAGAAAATTTAAAAAAATTAATTAGGCATTTGTCCCCTCATTTTAGATAAATTGTGGCCACATTGTCTTAATTCAGTCCCACAATATATTAATTCTGTCCCTTGTTTTATTGCCACAATTTACCCAAATTAAAACAAAGGAGTAGAGTAGTACAACGTGTCCATGATTTCACTAAAACAAAGGAATGAATTAAGTCATGTGAACTAATTCTTAATTTGGGGCCACTATATCTTTTATTTATCCCCAGGATGTCATATCCAGGTCTTCGTGCATTAGCCAAAATATTAGATGTTTTTGACTTCAACTGTGGCTGAACTTACAGATCGGCAATATTTGTCGCATTGACTTGAAAAAGGAGCTGTCAAGTCAGATACTTTCTGCTTCCTGTAGTGACCCTCACATGGTATTTGCTTTCTTTAGTGCAGTTGAAATGGATTAGATGCAATATTTGTCAAATAAACAGTAGGGTTATTTATTTAACATATTAATTGGGGAAAAAATATAATAACACGTTAAAATAAAGGCATGTAACACACCCAGCCCAGACCTGTACATTCTTCACTTTTCAATCAGTACCCTCTTTACAGCTTCATCAGTGCCTAGACTACTTAAATACTAATAAAGTGTGATCTATATTTTTGATCAGTTTTATTATACAATATAACGTTAAGATTACATGAAAATAATTTTTACTTTTTGATCTGTGCAGCATCACATTAAGTCAAACACACCTAATGATACTTTGTCAAACAGGTTACCCATCTGCCATTAGTCATATAAACTGATAGCCCTGCCACAAAATCAAAGTCAGGGTGCCCTAGTGAAAAATAAATATACTTAAATGTATTTGAAATAAATTTATTTCATGCTAAGTATGCTTCAAATACATTTTCATATTTATGTACTTAATAAAATGCCCTGCAATTTTACTTTAATATACTAAACCGGTATACTTCAAGTCTGCTATATTGGAACAACTAATTTTGTACTTAATGCTCTTTAATTGTGCGGAAGTAGTGCTGAAGTCCAATTAAAGACATACTTAGTATATTTGATTGTGCTAAAGTGAGACTATTGCAAGTATACTTTAGGTACACTTTAAATATTTTGCATTTAAAGACCGATATTATTCAAAGACCATACAATCCTCATCAAAAGTGACTTTAAAACACATTTTAGGCTTAATATTAAGACGTGCATTGTACGCCAAATAAAGTTTCATAATTTTTATATCAGTAAGTCTCGAAGGATATAGCAGTAAATATGTTAATAGATTTGAACTATACTTAGTATGAAATAAATGGATTTTAAATATGTTACTTTTTACTAGGGTGTTCAAATGAAAAATGTGAAAATATGGAATGTAGGGGAAATAGGAATGGCTTACTTTTCATATCAAACTGAAACAGAAACGTTTTTTAACTTCAAAAAATTACAAATTAAAACACAATATGAGTAGCAGGTAATTTAGAAATGCTAAATGTCTGCATTACCTCTGCTTCTTACAGTAATTACTCACTGTTTTGTCGTGTTTTGTGCACGTGTCTGCGTTTGTGAGATAGAAGGAGTTAGAAAAGCAGTTTAATACTGTGCCATTGAATGAAAAAATGAACTCGAACTAATCCTTTATTCTTCTCGCTTTTTCTTTTCCTCCCCTCTTCAATCCCCTACCACTGCTTTCCTCTTCTTCTTTCTGTCTCTTCTTTTCTTTCCCCTAAAGGATCCTGCTGACAGTGGTGGTGATATTCCGGATCCTGATCGTGGGTATAGTGGGAGAGAAGGTGTACGAGGACGAACAGATTATGTTTATCTGTAACACGCTGCAACCGGGTTGCAACCAGGCCTGCTACGATAAAGCCTTCCCCATCTCCCATATCCGTTACTGGGTTTTCCAGATCATTTTGGTGTGTACGCCCAGCCTCTGTTTTATCACTTACTCAGTGCACCAGTCTGCCAAGCACAAAGATCGCAGTTACACCCTCCTGCACGGCCCGTACATCGACCATGGACACGGGCCGAGCCGCAAGCTCCGCAACATCAACGGTATCTTGGTGCACCCGGACAGCAAAGACGACCGTGAATGTCTGGATTTGAAAGACATTCCCAACATTCCGCAGGGGGTCACATACTCCAAAAGTGCCAAGATCCGTCAGCAGGAGGGCATCTCCCGCTTCTATGTCATTCAAGTGGTGTTCCGGAACGTTCTGGAAATCGGCTTTATCGTCGGCCAGTACTTCCTGTACGGATTCAACGTTCCTGCCATGTTTGAATGCGACCGCTACCCTTGCGTGAAGGAGGTCGAATGCTACGTGTCACGTCCCACGGAGAAGACAGTTTTCCTGGTGTTCATGTTCGCAGTTAGCGGGATCTGCGTGGTGCTAAATTTGGCTGAGCTCAACCATCTGGGCTGGCGGAAAATTAAAACAGCCATCCGTGGCGTCCAAGCTCGCAGGAAGTCCATTTGTGAGATCCGGAAAAAGGATGTGTCCCACCTTTCCTCTGTGCCCAACCTGGGCCGCACCCAGTCTAGCGAATCGGCCTATGTCTGACAGCGAATAGGGGAGGGGCTTAGACGAGGTTGGGAGTGGCTGACGAGGCGATGACCACGCCCTGTGCTGCAGACTTGACACTGCAAATTTTATGCATAGTTTGGACAGGGTGAGAGAGGGGTAGGGTGAAAACAAAAAAGCAAAAGGATGAGGGAGGACTGGAGTAAATCAGATTTGGCATTCTAAACTTAATGGAGAATAAAACTGCTTTTTCGGACTTTAATGACGAGCGCTGGGGAACAGAGCAGGACTCATACTTAATAGACAAACACATTTACACCATACACCCACACACTGATATCCCTGAGCCCTGCTTAACAACAAAAGTCTTCCAACAGAAAAAGAGAAATTTAAGAAACAAAACTGATTCGAGTTGCTTGATGTCAAAAGAGATAGAAAGATGGAGGGATGAAGCTAGAGGGCAGCTCAGCATGTGACTCAGAAGCATTGTAAAATATGAAAAATGTTCTCCAGGGTCAATGCTGAGACATCCCTCACATTTTGAAAGAGAAAAAAGGAGGACAAACAAAAGAGTATAAAACCGTACCTCAGCACAGACTCCTCTACGCCTCTCCCCCACTTGCTTTCTTTCATTTTCTGTCTCTTTCTGCATAGTTTTATAGATATAGCTATTAAGTATACAAGGCAAGAAGAGAGAACGAACATTCATCTACTGATAAGCCACCCCCACATTTGCTGGAGGGCCATAAGAGATTCCATCCTCATGCAAAAATCAACATTGACACACCACAGTCCCCAGTCCAAATCCCCCCCCATTCATTACTGTACATATCTCAGAATATCGATATTGCAGCATCCATGTATTTCACACAATGAAGTGTAGCTTTTGCCATTATTTAAAAACAATTACACATTGATTGCCAAAAACAAAAAAGAAAGAAAAAAAAAAAACTAAATTGTGTTGTTTATCTGCATTTGTTCTGTAACAGACAGGAAAAATAGCGATTTTATACTATGGGCATTTCCAGACAATGGCATGTTACGATGCATCATTAGAATGGCTAGATAGTGTTACGAGCTGTGTATAGAAACAGATGGTTTCTTTTTTGCACCCAATATTTTTGAGGTGTATTCTGAAGCATGCGGGAGGAGATCAATGCAGCAATAATATATAAAGATATACCTAAATTATAAATAAATATATGTTATAAAAATAAATGAATAAACTATTAAAGAAATAAATGGAATATAATGGCATAACTATTTCTTTGTCACTTGATTCTGTGCATGCGTGTGCACAAATGTGTATTTCCATCTAAGAGGGCATGCTATGCTGGAGGGTTTTTGTCCAGGATGCAATCATTGCAGGGATGAAGGTGGGGAAAGCATAAATCACAAACCAATACACAGCACTGCATCACCTGCATAGATGTTCTCTGATTGACAAGACAAAGAGAATGTGTGTGAGTGTGTGTGTGTGTGTGTGAGTGTGTGTGTGTGTGTGTGTGTGTGTGTGTGTGTGTGTGTGTGTGTGTGTGTGTGTGTGTGAGTGTGTGTGTGTGTGTGTGTGTGTGAGTGTGTGTGTGTGTGTGTGTGCGTTTATACCTTGACCCAGTTGGAAAAGCATTCACACACTAAATAGGTTGACACTACCTGGGTCTCCATCCAAATGTTTCACAAAGAGAATGTGTGACATTATGTGTTTTTGTCAACTATGCACATTACTTGAAGAACCCTCTCTGTCGGCATCTTTGTTGCGAGTAAGATCAGAAACACGTTTAAATAGTCTAAATGTTATTGTTCTTGTAAAAAATTTAATGTTTCCATCAATTTAGTGTGATTGCTGACATGAGAAAACCCACCTCAGTGTAGAACTGCGCATTTTGGAGTTTATGCACATATCAACCTTTACATTCAGGATTTCTAAATTCAGAATTTCCATAAAAATTGTTGGATAGAAACCTAGTGAGTGTGAACCACGAATAGCCAAATTAATCCCACGAGCTTGCCTAAAACATTACCAGTAAAGAGAGAAGCTACTAAATTAAGACATTAAAAATGAAATGAAAATGAGTATAGATAAGACAATGTAATGGTTGCTAACTAATGTGGAATGAGTCAGAGCTCTTACACAAGCTAAGTATAGCTCCTATTGTCTGTGCTGCTGGCATCTCTCTTCATATAGAATACAAATGATCCTGCACTGCAACTATGTTTTATTCAGGACAAGTGCCGTGTTCAAAATTATTTAAATTTCAAATCATTACAGTTAAATAAATGTTTGGAAATAGGTCTTCTATCATATTTATAGTTTTTACTTGTAGATGATCGCAAGCTAATATCAGAATTCTAATGAAAATTTAAGTTTGAAAGACAAATATAGCTCTTCAGAATAACTAACACAAAAAAAAAAAAAAAAAAAAAAAAATGACAGTACCTACATTTTTTCCCCCATTTTCTCATATCATCTCGCACACCTGATCATCTGAAACTTCCACAAAATGCTAAGGGCTTTGGTCACATTATGATGACATAATGTTTTTTTTTTTCTATTATAGTAGTGACTTTCCATTGACTTCTGTTGTTGAGTCAAACATGTTTTCTTTCCACTCCACTTAACTCTAATCCTTATGTGAACCTTTCTGCATTTTATTACTTTCATTTAGACATTATTTATTGTGTTTATTGAGCTGATTTCCTCCTTTGGTCCCCACAATGTAGGCGAAAACTGATCCAAACACACAATTATTCTAACAAAACTTCTTCAAAAAGCTACTTGTAGCTATAAAACACATCCAAATGGATCCCACTTGTAAACTCTGCAATGCATGTAGTCAGTGAAGAAAACCTTTTATAGAAATAGCTGTTAAATTAATTTCAAGCTGTTTTCTTAGTATAAAATCTGCCAACAATGTACTTTGTGTCAACATTGACATTACTTTTTTTTTTTTTGGTGACTCATGTCCTTACTAAGAAATGCATGCTGCTGTGAGCACCAAGTTGTGCTGAGGAACACTCAGAGTTTCAATAATACCAGAAACATCTATTATTTACACTACAACAGTGATACTGCAATCGCACCCTCCTGTACACACCAAATGACTCAGCATTAAAAATTAACTCCTACTGAGAGAAAGAGAGAGAGAGAGAGAGAGAGAGAGAGAGAGAGAGAGAGAGAGAGAGAGAGAGAGAGAGGAAGAGAAAGGCAACAGCAGAATGTGTGCTGCTGTGAATGAAATAGAGAGTAGCAGCATGTGTATTTGGCTGCTAAACAAGTGAAAATTATAGATGCACAGCATAACACAAACCTCTCTGACCTTTGATCTTGCTGAACTTTGACAGTGAAGCAAAATCTATTTTGGTCTGTAACAGCAAAACAGTAAAACAACAGTAAGCAAAAGGAGCATTTGAGATGTGGTCATCAATATCAATTTACTTTGCTATTTCCTGATGTTTTCTGACATGAACTCTCTTTAGTTAAAAAAAAAGATAACATATGAGCCAGTGCATAAAACACATAAAGTGAAAACTGACAATTAATATTAATTATAATATAAGACAGAGTTGGGTAATCATCAATGGGAAAGCAGGAATATTTCTAAATCGATTTCCCCTGTAGTATTTCATTGTTATATTATTATAATCCTAATCCTAATCCTCAAATCATGTTTTCTAAGGGAGGATGACATTATAAGAGAGTTCATGGATTTGGAAGACAAACAGAGAGAGGGACAAAGGGAAGAGAGACAGAAAGAGAGAGATTGTGAGAGCATTAAAGGAGATTAAAACACAAAGGAGGAAATGAACTGAACAGAATTACTGGAAAACAATGGCACCTGTCATGATACTGGTTAGCCATTGGTGAAGAAGAGCAGCAAATAAAGTCAAGTGACCAAAGAGAGAATAATCACTGCTGGTTTTTGTTTAATTGAACATCATTAATAAAATGAACAGGGGACAAATGAATATTAAATGATAACAACAACAACACTGTTCGTTAATGATATACAATGCCTAAATCTGGGAAAGAGTTTCACTTGCGTGTGAATATAATGAAAATGATAAAGTTCCGCTTTAACTGTAATGGAATTGACCTGAAAATCCATTAATGCATAGATCAATGCAATGAGAACCACAGTAAAATGAAAAATCAATATATTGAAATCAATCAGTATATTTATACTCGCACAGAGGAGTTCTCTCTCTCTCTCTCTCTCTCTCACACACACACACACACACACACACACACACACACACACAGAGAATACAGTCTTTCTCACATTTAGATACAAAATGGCTTTGAAAGAACAAATGTTAAAGATCAAAAAGAATTTCTTTCTAAGTGATCTGAGGAGAGGAGATTCACCATAGAGAGAGAGAGAGAGAGAGAGGGAGAGAGAGAGATGAAGGAAGAAAAAAAGAAGAAAAGGGAATCAGAAAGAATCACATCAGAGAAGGAAAGCAGACCTAAGTGCTCACAGCTAATCTGCTGCGCTCCAACTCCCAGACAAAACCACACAGTCATGCATACACAGATGAACGCTTAACACACTGTCACTTCAGCTTCACGTTCAGTGCTTTAAGTAGTCTAGACCTCTCATGAGACCTCTCCCTGTGACTGCCAGTGCGCTCTTGAGATGGTTTTCGTGAATCTGAGTGTGAAGTATTACACGATACCTTTCCACAAAACAGAGTTTTCCTCAGAATGCAAACACCAGAAAGATTTATTCTCTGGAACAAGAACCACAGTGTGATGAAAGTGTGTTCAGACAGGCATATACATGTTTCCCTATGCAAACAGCATCAAATATTTACCAGAAGAGGGAAAGTTACAGTCTCATCCCAGCTGTACTTGAGCAGCAGAGCCAGACATTACGGTTCTTACAAGACTCATGTGAATGATAAAGAGAGAGCGGAGAGAGATCAAGTTAGAGAGAGATGATAGATAGAGACAGTAAAGATGTTCTGACATTCAAAAAAGGATCTTGAGGCGAAGACTATCACATACACTCATCAACAACACACACACATAAAAGGCCACATGTATAAAAACCCCATGAAATCAAAATGATCTATATCATCTAAAGTTAAAATATGTGTACCATGAGCCTAACAGCTATTACAAATGAGCCACCCAAACTCCATGTCAACACAGGACAGAAAGCTGCATTTTTGGCATTTTGTGTGTGTGTGTGTGTGTGTGTGTGTGTGTGTGTGTGTGTTGTGATTCAGTCTGACATACAGTACAGTGATTCTTTCTTATTTTTTTTTTCTTTTAATCCACAAATTCTCCCTAAATTCTTCCTATTCTCACTGATACTTAAAACTTGAATATACAACTTACTATTCAAGCTCTATTGCTACAAAGGTGAGGTAGTGGCCTGCCCACTATATTTTTTTCATTAAGAAAGTAAGCTATCTCTTATGAATGTACGAGACATACGAGGCATTGTTTTTGTAGAGCTAAAATAACTGGAAGTGGCTCACAATGAAAGTCTAGCACATTCAAGTTACAAATGGCCAAGTCTGCTCTTAGATTAAAAATAAGGTGGATGAATGGCTTAGCTGTTCAGTGCTAGATTGATTTATTTATGGTGCAGAATAACCTGCACATGGACAGGCCATCAAGATGCCCTTTTGGCAGGTGTGACTGCAAACAAACATAAACAGAGATCGACTGCCAAGGTCACTGCAAGGTAACAATGGTGAGAGTTGCTAACGTTAAGTTCTGTGAGCAGTGTTGTGATTGGTGAGTTTTTGAAGAGTGGACCAGTGAACACTAGAGGTGTATTGCTCATTATCAGTCTTAATTAGGTCACCTCTGCACTCAGAGAACCTTCCTTTTAATCAACAGATCACAGAGAATCATTTGTTTATTTCCGATTACTCTTCATTTAGATTCTGAACAGGACTGAAGGGTACATGAAGGTTAGCAAAAAATTTTTGATTTTTACCTAGGGGATGGAAAAGTACTGCAGTTGGTTTGCAGAGATGTTTAAGCATATATGAACATAACATGTCTAACAGTTTAATCAACTGTTTTAATGAACATAAAGATAAATTAAAGTCTCATTAAAGTTCCATTGGGAGGAGACAAAATTACCTAACAGATGCAAATACAGGCTATACAACAAATAAAAATTAATCAGGTTTTAATTTGTGAGGGGTTAACGGGTAGGGAATAGGGGTGTATGTTAATAATTTTGGTTTTGATGACATGCAAGTCAACATATATAATAAGGTTAGAAAAAAAAAATTACATTTTTGAATTTATGAAAGGTAAGAACGGAAATCAATTTAAGGGGGCAAATAGCATTCCTAAACAGAAAAATGAATTTCCGTCATGGCTGTCATGACCACTGAATAGAAAACAAAAAGTATGAAAAGCTTCAGAGTCAGTTGTCCACGACGGGCCCAGATCAGCCAAAGTACAAAACAACAACAACAAAAAAATTCTCTCTTATGGTTATAGACAAATTTTTTATTTATTTATTTATTTTTTGACAATATCGCACACCCTTAGGCATAGAAAATATCATTACCTTGGTACCAAAACAATAGAAGTCAATGGAAAGTCCCTGCCAAAAAAACATATGTGAGTGTGCCAGCTGCATAAAAAAGCTAAGCAAAGGTGAAACGGAGGGAGAGAGTACAAGATGGCGGCATCTCTGTGAATTAGAGGATAGGAGCAGTCAGGTATAACAGCAGCTGGAACAGTGTTACATAACACAAATACAGCTCACCTTAATTCAAATAAGTATTAGCTTCATCATCACTATCATCCTCTAATAAAACAACACTAGGTTTATGTGCAACTGCACTTTACTAACTGAAGATAGACAGACTGTATATAGCCTGGCTAATGCTGCTTTTTTTACAAACTAATATTCTACTGGGAGGTAATGTATATGATGAGTATTTGATTATACACACACCTAGATGGCAAAACAACGATTGCTGTTATCCTGAACAAAGGGCGTTAATCATAGTGGACGGTCAGAGTCCTTTGCAGTGCTGAGATGGACTCTGACTGTGTGGGCTGAGCTAGTTTTCCTCTACTAAACATTCACAAGCTAGCACACCGTTTCAAGTCCAGAGGCTTTTTATGCTGTAAACAAACCAAGCAGTTTAAAATATTCTTTATAAACATCATAAAAACTGCACTCCAGGCAAGGGGTCCTTTTGTGCAGTCTAGATACAATTCCCCAGTTACAGGGCTGGGATGTATTTTTACAAAGTGTATTGTTCTTTTGTGTGTGAATGTTGATTGTATATAGCGCAGTGCAGTACTCTGCAGTGCCGATTCAGAGTTAATACATTACTGAGAGTGTTACTGAGATTAGGAGCCTCTTATAGTCTGTGTGTAAAGCGATGTATGTATGTATGTGTGTGTGCGTGTGTGTGTGCGTGTGTGCGTGCGTGCGTGCGTGTGTGTGCGTGCGTCTTGAGGAATGACCAGAGAAAAGTGCAGTGACAGCAGATCTGGTCTGCAGCTCAGCACTCACCATCAGCCCCCCGTCAAAGCTCAACCCCACCCCTAGAGAGGGAATCTCCTACAGTTCCTCGCTTTCATTTAAATAACCGGCATGCACATCCTGGGCAAATTTGAACAGTACAGGAAAATGCTGAACCACCCCATCTCTCTTTCACTCCTACATTAACACACAAATAAGACTTTCACATACACATTTTTGAATGGCCAATGCAGGCTGGCTAGGAATTAAAATGTGTAAGATACACATACATATTTCATACTTAATACAGTGCAACACCCATCCAATATGCATATGCACACAGAAAATATGTGTATATTCAATTGCAATAAAAATTGCAGTTGAATATACACACCAAAAATGGCACCAAACCATAAGTAAACTATTATGCACTGTGTAAAAGTCACTAACACTGAGCTGATCCCATAGCTGAAGAGTTCCAAACTTTCACTAGCATGAATATTAGCACAAAAACTGCAGTTGAAGCTTCATAGAATAGGTTTCCATGGCCGGGCAGTAGCATGCAAGCCTCACATCATCAAGTACAATGCCAAGCGCCAGAAGGAGTGGTGTAAAGCACACTGCCACTGCACTCTGGAGCAGAGGAAACGTGTTCTGTGATGAATCATGCTTCTCTGTTTGGCAGTCTAAAGCATTAGTCTGGGTTTGGCGAATGCTAGGAGAACATTACCTGCACATGAATGCATTGTGCCAACTGTAAAGAGGGATAATGGTATGGTGCTGTTTTTCAGTTGGACTAGGCCACCTAGTTACAGTGAAGAAAATTTTCTTGATGCTTCAGCATACCAAGAACTTTCGGACAATGCTGTGTTTCCAAATTGTAGGAACAGTTTGGAGAAGGTGCTTTTCTGTTCCAGCATGACTTGACCCAGTGCACAAAGCAAGGTCCATAAAAACATGGTTGGATGAGTTTGGTATGGAAGAACCTGACTGGCCCACACAGAGCCCTGACCTCAACTCAACCCCAGTGAGTAACTACACATCTGGTCAAAATTGAGTTAAGTCCTAAAATGGGCATTGTAACATCTGTTCTGTCTTGTGACAAAGTCTCCTGGTTCAATTTTGTCCCGTTTCAGAGAAACGAGAGTGTCAAAATTGCAGTAAGGCAAACCGCAGTAAGTGAAGTTACTGTGTTCTGGCTTTGTTTTTCCGGCTTTGATACCGCAGATACTGCGTGGTCTGCCTTGGTTCGCAGCCAAATGATGGTTGAACTCGCCTTAAAACGCAAAAATCCAAAGACGGTTAAGGAAGGTAGCAAAATATTAACCCCTAGCAAGGTAAATGACAGCTTTATAATCAGTCAGTCCCTCCAGGATTGCTGAATTGATCGCAAAATCAAGCAAATTCCGCAATATTCGCAAGAGCTCGCAAATTTTCGTAATTGCCGCAGATTTTCCGCAGATTTTTGACTTAGACGCATCCTGTGGCGTCATCGCAATGATCATTCAGTCAAAGAAAGGTTGTTTCTCTGTTCCAAAAATGGAAAGCACAGCCTTGAGTTCTCATCATGACCGATTTACAAGAGCTACATTGGACAAACGAACCGAAAGTGGAATGAATCCGCGCTACTCGTTTGGGCTACGCAGCGCAGACCGTTTATCTGCTCGGGCTGGAGCCGTGGGCTGATCTCGATCACGCGACACCGTTATACACAGCGTTGGGTGATACAGTGAAGAAAGTAGTCGAATTCACCGCAGAATCAGTAACATCTCTGTCAAATCTTGTGAGAAGCATTCAAATTCGATGCAGAATTCTGTTAAAGCTACAGATATCAGAACAAACACCACTGATATGGAAACCAGGAAAAACATCATTCAATAAACACAAATCACCACCATTCACCATGGATTTAACATAATATTTAACTACAGGAACAATTTGTGGCAGAAATGGTCTAATGTTTTCAAGTGTTTTTAAATGCTTCACACAACTTTTCCCAGCACTTCAAAGCTTTAAGTATTACCGAATTTGAAAGTTATTTTTAATGTGATGACATTATTTGTTCATCCTTCATAGGTTTCCCCCATTTATGAAACTAAAAGTTTTATAATATAGGAAAGCAAACACTTATTTAAAAATAAAAAAGACATTAACTTACCACTAGTAGATGGCTGCAGAGAAGTACTTATAGGCTTAATAGCCATTTCCACTCCCTAATATATATATTTTTGTATTTATTAAATTATATTTAGACATTTTGAATGACAGTAATAAAAGTTAATTTTATCTGCATCTCAGCTACCCGGACAGCACAAGTACATCTGTAAGACGTCTGCTAAAAATCTGGGAAACATCTGCTGTGTAATCTGATAAACGTCTCAGAAGCAGTTTTACATGCATTCTAATAAATGTCTATTTGACATCTGACAGGAAACGTCTTAGAGACATATTGCAGATGCAAACACTCTAAAAAAAAATACATCTTGCATATGTAAATGCAGACATCAAATAGACGTCTTCAAGATGTACATGTGCGATTAGGGTGAGTGCTTTACTGTCAGGTGCTGGTGCCATCTTCTGTAGAACTTAATGGCACTGGTGCTGGTGTCCTCAAATGGTACAGTACAAATAGCCTATTTTGAGCATCCCTTATTTTCCTGTAAAGAATCACAGTTATCCCTTATTTTCCTTTATGGCATCCCTAGTTATATTGTTAGGCAAAGTTTAAATTGTGTGAATTTTTAACTACTGTTTTAACTACTTGGTCTGTAATGAATTACTTTTTAAATGAAATGAGCAAAACACTCTTTGTGGTGAAAGCAGCATTGCGATAAGACGATCTTGAGGCTTACTACTGAGTAATTTTAACATTCACAACATGCAAACATCAATAACACTATTAAAGTTATTAAAACAATCAACATGTAAGAAACACAACAAGAAAGCTGGATGAACAGCTACAAACATTTAGTTTGTAGATACTGCACTTTGCTTTTGCAATAGTGTTTTAGTTATGTAAGGTCATCCAAAGGCAGAGTGCAGTATCTGCATTTTGGTGGTCAAAGGTCACTTCAGTTGTCATGGTTTTTATCTATAAAAAAATTCATTCTAAGAAGGCTTTAAATGAATGCATTGCCACTAATCTACCCACAACATATTTGACTGGCTGATGTAAAAACTTTAAAGGCATTTTTCTCAGTTTTATTGTTTGCGTAGTTACTGCACTTTGCCTTTGTAGGCAGAATAGGTGGTCTCTGTAAGGCTGCATAAATTAAATGCAGGGCTAATCTTATTTCCTAATTGCTCTCGACAGAGGCTGCAAACATCCATCACAGTACAGACCACAGCACAAAGGACGTCACAGTAAACAGAGCAAAGCACAGCTCACGGTATACAGTACAAAGAGAGGAAATAGTCCAGGCAATGAGTGATTGACAGAGCAGTGGAGCACAGAGAGGCACAGGGGCGTCTGAATATGGGTAGGAGATCAAGTTATAAGTCAAAGAGAAAACACACCCATCATGCCTCTCTGTCTCTCTTTTTTGTATCTCACACTCCCTCTCTTCTAGAAGGAGATTGATGGGTATGGGAGTGGTTTCTTATCAGAGCATAAGGAGTCTGTCCCACTGAAAAAACTGCAATGCAGATACACAGAGACTGAGAGAGAGAGAGAGAGGAGAGAGAGAGAGAGAGAGAGAGAGAGAGAGAGAGAGAGAGAGAGAGAGAGAGAGAGGGAGAGAGAGAGAGAGAGAGAGAGAGAGAGAGAGAGAGAGAGAGAGAGAGGCAAACTTAAACTCTGTCAGTAATCCCCTCAAATTCCAGAAATGCTCCATTCAGTCTAGCACCTTTTAGGATTCTCACATGAGCATGCACATACACATGTCTGGTTTTCTATCATGTTGGGGAGTTTTCATTGTTTTTATACTGAGCTATTGATATCGCCTAACCCTAAACCTGGCTTTCTACTAAAAATAAATAAATAAATAAATAATTTATTTATTTATAAAACACTATTTTGTGTGTTTATTACACTATTTTCATGGCAGAGACCACTGGCTTTTAGGTTTTATATTCCTATTCCTGTGGGACTTTTTTCCTCACAGTGTAAACAAAACCTAACCACACACACAGTCACCTTCAAAACACTTTCCTTACACCACATCCAGTGACTCTTTCTTTCATCACTCTCTTTCTCCATTTACAGGGTTTCTGCAGGATTTTTAAACTCAAATTTAAGACTTTTTAAGACCTTTTTTAAGACCTGCACAAATAAAATTAATACCATATGAGGAGAGGGTAGGAAATTTCTATAGTACCACATTAAACTGTAAATGACTGTAAAAAGCATAATTTACAATTCAAATACAAGTTTTCACAAAAACTTTTATAAAATGATAAATTTTACATTTCAGCCTTTAAACCATTTTTAAGAAAATGGATAAGTCAAAAGTATTAATTATTATATTGATTTAAACAATTATTATCAATAAAATTATATAAATTAAATAACATGAATTAGGGGTGTGAGATATTGACAAAAAATTATTTCTTGATTTTTTCTGGATTTTATCGATAATGATAATTAGACAATATTTTGCTGAGTGTGTTATTGTGCTGGTATCTTAAAGATTACTATGAACAGCTGACTCCAGAATTTATTTATTATTTTTTTTTTTTATTATTCTTCATATTCTGTGTGGTCAGTTCACAGCAGTGATAGAAATGAATCTTTTCCAATAAATTTTATGGGTATTTTTTACCTTTAAGCCATTTTTTTCTAAAAGTGTGCATCATCTTTTGAGTCAAATTCTTGCATTTGGGCTGTTACCAAGCAAATGAAATCAGTATCAACAAAATTTATCTTTGCAATGCATCTGAAGTGGCATTTAGATGTATTTACACACTGTTTAATGCAGCTCAGAGGACATAGAATGCTAACCTGCAGTTACAAATGCATAAATAATGTTTTGATATTTGAAACATAAAACGTTGAAAACGGATGTTTGAAATTATTTTTAAAAATGAAGATACTTTAAATGTGAAATTAAAAACGCCAATAGGTGGCAGCAAGTCACTGTTAATAAGCGAGTCATTGCGACTGAACCGATTCATTTAAACGGTTGATTCATTCAGGAACGAAACACCGTCATGTTGCTCAGAGACGCAAAAACAGTGCTGTGGCTGTGATTGGAATGATTTTTGTTGGCGAAATAGAGCAAAAGCAGGAAATATGGTGTCTAAAATGTAAGTCTTTTAATATTAACTTCTTGTTTATTGAACTGTTGCATAAAATCAATATAACATTTGTAATCATGCTGACTTTTGGAGAAAAAAACAGCACTCTTCGTGTGATATTAACTATATGAAATGATATAAATATAGGCTACACATTTTCTGCCCCCATATCTTAAATTATGTGATCATTCTAAATGCATTTTAATAGAATCGTGCAGTGAAAGAAGGCACTCGTACTCGTCCCTATGTTAACTGATTCATTCTCTGTCAGCAGGTGTCGCGTTTGGCACAAATATAACTGTTTTCCCGGTAAAGACAGTAAGTGCAGCACCGGACTTTGAACTTGAAGCGCTCATGTTTATTTCATGAATTCGTTGCCTTTTGAAGTTTAATCATCACATTCAGCCATATCGCAATTCTGGTCTTTCCGTCCCCAAATTTAAGACCACTTGAAATCATAATTAAGACTTTATTGTAAAATTTAAGACTTTTTAAGGCCTTAAATTTGATACAACTAAAATTAAGACTTTTTAAGACCCCGCGGAAACCCTGATTTAGTTTCATAGTCATTCTGAATCATCCGTCCCTCAATCTACAATGGCACTTATGATTAAGACATGTTACCGCAGGGCAAAAAAAAAAAGAAAAAAAAAAAGGTGTCCTTGCCTCTAACCATTTTTAGTGGTTTCTGGGGAACCTACACACTTTCTGAGTCACAATTTTACATATTAAACATTATGCCTGCTTCTTGCAAAATAAAAAATATAAATGTAAATCAAAAATGTACTATGATTTAGTATGTGGTAGATTTTTTAATTCATTGCAGATTTTTCCTTAATAAATACAAAATAGATTCCAAAAAGACATGAACAATGACATCATCCTGCCACTGGTGAGGATTAATTCTTTTGTTTACCAGAGATAGCGACACAAATATGAAATTAACATATACACTGCCACCTGGTGTCGGATATGATTAAATACCACCCACTATCCTCACTAAATTTCCTGCCCTGTAAGATTTTATTTTATTTCATGACTTTGATGAAAAAGGGCCAGAAGAGAGAACTGACAATGGTAAATATAGATAGAAGAGGCCTGATGAGTGTTGTAACACGGGGTGAATCGTAACACCATTAGTTAGAAATCAACATGACCACCATATCCTCCTAAGATGACAGAAGGTGCAACACCATATTTACAGCACAAAATAAACAAACAAATAAATATATACAACATACATACATAAATCTATTGAAAAAAAAAAAACAGAGAGCAGCCTATAATTTTACATCTGGTCATAGTTTGATAGTTTGCATGAGCAGATTTACTTAAAATACGCACAGCTTTTCATCTAGCCTATGCGACGTACAAAAACAGAAATATCAGCTGTGCAGACTGAGAGATTTGTTAACACTTTCCAATGTATTTCTGTATAGAGTTAACATTCACATACTGACTATTAATGTTATATTTTATATAAAACAGGCCTATTATTTAATGTAATTATTATTGTTTAGTTTTATTTGCTGTTTTGATTTACGGTGTTTCCTATATGCTGTTTATCATTTTGCATTAAAATGCTTAAAATCAAATAATGGTGGGGTAGTAAACTTAACTGCTACAAGTTTTTATAAGTCTATGTTTTCTAATATAGTGTCACAACTCGTCCTGGTAGTGCAGTAGTTTGTAACAACAACACTCTTTATACCTGACACTAATTTCTAGTTTATAGATAATTTTGTACATTTTTAACTGCTGTCATTGTAGCAGACAAAAATAAAACATTCCGGTCTCTCCTATTGTTATCTGGGGATTATTATTTTAACTCACCCAAACTGCATAAGATGGAATACAAAAGAAAGAATTAAAAGACGATTCAATTGGCTACGCCTTTTATGTGCCTTGTTTTTTAATGCCAGCTCAAATTAATAGACACTTGTAATTCCTCCAACAAACGCAACGCGTTGGAATTCCCAAAGAAACTAATGTAACAGACACTTAATTATGAGTGTGACGCATGCGCGCTCTGAACCCTGCGCATGCGCAGTCCAGCATGGTGTCTAGTTACTAGAGTGGCTTCGGGAATTCCCCAGGAAAACACCTACGCAGCCACAAGGCCTTTTCTGGACAAACTGGGAAGCAGCAAGCCGCTCACAAGGTGAGCAATTTGTAGTTTTATAATGCTCCGGACATGGAGGGAGTCTGAGGCTTGTGCGACAGCGCTTGCCGCTGTTGTTTGGGAATTTGTCCAGAAAGAGCTCATCTCGTTCCCCTAAAAACATCAACAACCCTCAGACGAATCCATCTGGAGAGAAGCGAAAACGGCGCAACAGATAGTTGTTTGTCGGGAAAGGCAGTTTCTCTTGTTACAGCTGACATCGTTTAAACGGCGCATTCATATAGAAATGGAGGGGACGCAAGATATTCACGGTGAATCCCGGAGACAGAGTGCACGGCCTGGACCGAGCCTCGCTCTGGAGAAAAGGGGCGCCGAGGACTCTGTCCCGGAGGACTGGTGTGACAGCGGGCTCGACTCCTTCAGCGGGGTCGGGCTCGGTTTTGAGGTCCCCTTCGTCGCGTACCCCGAGGCCGAACAGATGTGGACACCTGGTCGGTCTGTGTCTGACATACCTGACCTCCCTCCGTCGGACGAGCCCGACAGCAGGAGTACCGCGGATTGTGTGTCGATTGGCGGCGGAGAGAGGCTCGACTCTGCCATCGGGGACTCGATTAATGAGGATGCGGTGGTGGGGTGCCTCTCCGACGGGATCGGCACCATGATCCTGGACGAGCCTGCAGGGACAGACAGACTGGCGGTTTCAAACACTGAGGAGGGTCGGCAGCGAAGGGAAGAGCTCTTCAACACGCTCAACTTTCTGTCAGAGGACGGTGACACGTAAGGCTATGTAGTTTTCTATTACATATACATGTGGACAGTTTGGAAGGCTATTAGATTTAGGCTGTAAACATTTCCTCTTGTCTCTCAGGGTACTTCATTTGGCGCTAATTCATGAGCAGTGGGGTGTTGTTCAGTGCCTGCTTGAAGAAATTGTGGTGGACAACACCTGGATTTCTTACCTGGACATCCAAAATGACCTGGGTCAGGTAAATGTTCAACAGTGTTGCCAGATCCCTCTAGAAAAACAAACAACCTCCTCTGACAAACCAGCACCTGTGGATCAAGAAGAATTGGAATACTTCCAGTGATTTATTGTTGCATAAAACATTGCATATTTAAATGAACCAATACATTTCATCCTACTGTTGAAGTCACCATAAAAGCAAACTTTCCAATTCTTATTTTTATGGAATATTGCAGTGTTTATCATTAATGATTTATGCATTCCTGTAGTTTATATATATATATATATATATATATATATATATATATAATTTTTTTTTAATAACTAAACTTTCACGTACAACTCAAATTTTCTCATGCATATACACCTATAGGGAAACAGAAACCAAGACCTAGCAAACCCTAATACACAACTGTACTCTGAAAATAATGCAAACTGCAACTGACCAAACAAACAAGCCCTGATAGCAACACTAGTGGCAACCTATCTCTAATTTTTCCACCTCCTTCCTCCTTTACTCAGACCGCTCTACATTTAGCAGTCATCGTAGACCGGAGTGAGTGTGTTCGGGCACTGTTGTGGAGTGGAGCCAGTGCGGAGATCCAAGAGAGGGGTGGAAACACACCTTTACACCTGGCTGTCAGAGAGCTTCGCACTGAGTGTGTCAGAGAGCTGACCAGCTGCGCACGGACCCCCCCGGTGCACCTGAACATCACCAATTATGCAGGTACAAACACAAGCAAATGTATTTCACTCTGAATAATACCATTATTTTTTATATATCTATGTATTGCATCCTGTCCCTTTCTCTGTCCGTCCGTCTCTTTAAGGTGTGAGTCCACTGCACCTGGCTGTACATAGGGGCAATTGTGAGATCATCAAAATGCTGTTGGAGGCAGGAGCAGATGTAAATCAACGGGTGAGAAATTACCTCTTGATTTAAATAAGGGTTATTGTAGCTAACTAAAACTGAAACTAAATGAAAACCAGTAAAACGTTTGAGTTGGAAAAAAAAGACATTAATTGAATTTAAAAAATACTTTTTCACCTAGTTGCCAAGGCAACATTTCTCATGTTAATTTGGTTTAAATTGATGTACTAAAATAACTCAAAGTAAAAAAAAAAAGATGGACATATTAAATTAGTACAGTGACAAAACACAAAATTACTAACGTTTTAACTAAAAAACAAAATATAAAAAGGTTAAAATGATTCAAAATGTTAATAAAAACTATAATAGTACCTCAATGATATGATAAATATACAACCATATTTTTATCAAAGAATATAGGGTTCTTCTCCAGTTGTATCATAATTAATTTGAGTGTTCAAAATTTTTTACAGATTTTTTTACAGATTTTTTTTAAATCATTAACTCCTTGGTTTTGTAGGATTTGGGGTCAGGTCGGTCTCCATTGCATTGGGCGGTGGAAAGTCAGAGGTCAGATGTAGTGGAGTTATTATTGAGCGCTGGCGCATTGGTGAATCAGCGCTCATATGCAGGCCACACCCCATTCTACTGTGCCCTTTACCGACCCAACAAAGATGTGCAGGCCCTACTTCGTGCCCATGGGGCCACATACACACAGGACGATGAGGAAGAGGAGGAGTACCGAGAGAGTGAGGAGGTTAGAGCCAAATCCACACGCATTGACTAATAGAATGCTTACCGGACGGCTTCAGTACTTATTATTTCTCTGTCTGTCACAGGAGGAGTTTGATGATGTCATCATAAATGGACGGCGAGTGCTGTAGCTGCAAAACATGGACACTACTCTGCCAATGATTGAAATTGGTGGAGGCTATTATGTGTGTCTGTGTGTGTGTATTTTGTTTTAAGGTACAGTATGATGTCAGTATGCTGGTTTCAGTTCAGGCTGATGGGAGTGTGTAGCTAGATACTGTTAGTCATGGAGGATCGAAGTTATTTAAGCCTGACATCACGCAAAGCCTTTTAAAGCTATAACAATGGAGGCAGCTTTTAGTTTAGTGAAACCTCTCATTGGCTCATCTCATGTACATTATAATATAGGGATAGTTCACCTAAAGAGCAATATGCTGTTGTACCCTTATGGTGGTTCAAGGCTGTATGACTTTTTCTTCTGAGGAATAAAAAGAAAATGTCTTAAAATTGTGAAAAAAGTGTTTTATGTGCACACATTAAAATTAGGCAACATATCCTATAGGTACCTTTAGGTAAAATGTCTTCCACAGAAGAAACAAAGTCATTTAGTTTTGGAATGACATAAGGGTGAATAAATGATTTTAATTTTGGGTGAATTATCTCTTTAAGAACCAAATTCCCTAGAAGATACCAAACCACATACATTATGTGTCCCACTAGTGAGTAGAGTCATTATTTCCACAGTAGTGGCTTTCTTTCTATTTTTAAAATTAAATTATTAGCCAGATTTAGCTGAAGAAATCTTGAAGAGAAGTTGAATGGTTTTTCATAAACTTGTTGACTTACTATTACTGCTACACCAACTATTGGTTGTTTATTGAGTGAAGTGTCACTGTTTTCATGGTGACCTCTCAATGTTTTTTTTACAGTGGATGTTTTTCTTTTCCTATAATAGGTCTTGGGGTGAATATGATACACAGGTGGATATGCAGTTGGTCAGACAGATTAAAAAAGTGTTTAGAGCGCTGGCTCAAAAAAAAAGGATGAAATTACAGACAACAGAATTCTACAGTACAAATGGCAACCCAAACCTTTGAATTGGATGCAAAGAAATAGAATTAGAGCTAAATTTCACTTCAGAATACAAACCGTTTACGGTCACACAAGCATATGAATTGAACTGTGAAGCATCTAACAAACATTCCAAATTATATTAAACATGACAACATTAAAACATTTTTTTAAAGATATTACAATATAAAATTATATGTAAATTATAATTTACAGATTTGATTTAACTGGTTCTGTCTGACTGTTTTATTTTCAATTGTTATGAAAGTGGAGATTGATCTCCATTCACTAATGTGGGGGCATTATGGTTGTGGACATCTACAATCATTTATTTATAGGCCCATTTCAAATTTTCTGTTTGTTGGGGTGAACGAGAATATTTTTTCAGTGATGATGATGATTGGTTCCCTCTGTTGGTAATATAGAGACTCCTTTGGAAGTCAGGGCTCCTGATCTACTTGTACTTGTCCTCTGTGAGTTGACTGTATACTGTTGAGCAGAGTAAGATTGTTCTGTTTTAAATGACAAGGTTAATGGTTATTCATCATTTGAGAATATATCATTAGTTTGACCTTGTGCTTAAGGAAACAAAGCCACAGTAACAGCTCAGGGTAGATGTAAGACAAGAGAGAGGAAGGAGCAACATTTAGGGATTAATGAAACAAGTGTAGCCATGTCTTAAAAGTTAAGAGGTACAATTAATTGTAGGGGAAGATGGAATTGCATTTGAATGTTTCTAATCCATGTAAAAAGAAACAGAGTGACAGATCGTTCCTCTCATCTGTACATATTTCTGTTTACTTGGTGATGGGTGAAATGACTGAAAAGCTCTTAGAAACCATTCAAATGAACAATAAATAATAATGACAAGAAGGCTTGTTTTATTTACATGTTCATAATCACTCAAATACACACATTTCTCACGATGTAGCTGCATCTTCTGTCTTATCTATACCCAAAGATTGCAGAATGTGTATTAAGTTTGATTGGCTGCAGGTTTTGACGTCACTTCATTCAAAAAAAAAAAAAAAAAAAAAAAAAAAATTATATATATATATATATATATATATATATATATATATATATATATAATTTTTTTAAAAGAATTTAAAGAGATTGACTGGATTAGCCTGCTTTATTATTTATTTTTAAGCATATTTACTGCCACTTTTTTTTTTTTTAGGAATCTCACAAAAATGGTTAAGAAATGTCTCATTTTAATACCCATTTCCATTCTATTTAAATGATAATTCTCATTTCTAGCGCTACATTTAATGGTTGACATGAAATTAAATCAAGGCTGTGAGGACTGTAAGCACAGTGTCTTCATTATTTTAATTACTAATTGATTTAAAAGGCAGTATTAGTATTTTTCATGTAAGAATGAGAGGATGTATTTTGAATTACAGTAATAAGAGTTGGGGGGTAAAATGAGCCTAATTCTGCTGAAAATACTAATAGACACAATGCAAAGAATCCTAATAGTAGACTTTTTCTTTATGTAAAATAATATATTTCTTTTTCTTTTCTTACATGGCAAAATGTGACCTTGAAACGTCTTTGTGAGACCACCACTCTAATAAAATGTGGTCTTCAATTCAGTATGATTGTTTAAATTTTGCCTATTTGACTGTTCACTCTTCCAAGATTCTGTCTGGAAGAGCTCAGGGTAAAAGCGCAGCCCAGAACCTATTAGTGGTATGTTCGGTAGTTCTTCTCCAGCATGCACAGAGTTACAGATGATCCAACGCCAAACCCAGCATACAGTGCTTCTGAGAACTTAGCTTTAAATCTGTGGATGAGCTCCACTGTCTCAGACACAGAGTAAAAGGACACAGATCCTCCGGCGTAATCCAGGTACACACCGATCCGTGAGACACGAGCTGCACCCGGCAGATCTTTATCCATCTTATTGTGCCAGGCAGAGTATCCTGAGTCCGAGCATAGGAGGCTCCAGGATTTATCATTGTATCCCAGAAGGCTATTTGAGTTCTTACCTTTTCGGCTAATGCTCTTGTAAGCAATTCCAATGGAAAATTCACCATGCCACTCCGCCTCCCAGTAATGCCGTATTCCACTGAGTGGCTCCTTGCACAGGATCTGGCAAAACCCATCAAACCGCTCCGGGTGATCTGGGTAGAACTGGGTTGTTCTTTTCCGGGTCACCCGGCGATTCCCGTCTGAAAGGACCAGCTCTTTATAGGCAGTGTTGAGATCAAAAGTAAGTTTACAAGAATCTGTGAAATGAAATTGTTGAGAAAAGAGGCTCACTCAGCATTTAGAAGAAACAAAAAGGGGATGTGATATTATCTGTAAACTGAATTAGATTGATTAATGATGTGAAATTGTCTATACACTCACATTTGAGGAAATCTAGTCTTGTTTTAGGCTCTGGCAAATCAGTTCTTATCGGAGCTGAAAATATGTGGTACATAAATGACATAAAAGAGTTGTTCTGCAACATACTTTATTCTACATAAAGTGAAATGTAAATGAAATCTCAGGAAGTCCTCTCACCATTCAAACGTCCTCCAGATCTCGGAATCAGGATATAGACTGAGGTGTCACTCACTAAGATCAAACAGTTATGAATGTCATACAAATGTATAAATGAATAGTAGATAAAATATAGCTTTATACGCACTACAGATCAAAAGATTTTTTAAAATAATAAATTTAGTTTTATTCAGAAAGGATGCATTATTGTTTTTTGTTAAATTGTTTAACAACATACCGATTATTCAACCGGCAAAACTTGGTCTTTTTTGAAAAAAAAAAAACCTTAATAGACAAAATAGACAAAAACTCCATACAACAGTTGTGAAAGTTGTGAAAATGACATGATCTAGGACCTTTATACAGTTCATGTCACAGTAAAAACTGTAAGTTGATCCCTCACATGGCATCTAACCTGATTAAGGTCTATTCACCAAAGAAAAAAGGTATCAGTTTCCACAAAAATATTAAGCAGCACAACTGTTTTCAACATTGATAATACTAAGAAATGTTTTGTGAGCTAGCATGCATATTAAAATGTTTTCTGAAGGATCATGTGACACTGAAGACTGGAGTAATGGCTGCTGAAAATTCAGCTGTTGTTACAGGAATAAATGACATTTTAAAATATATTCAAATCAAAAACAAGTTTATTAAAATTGTAATGAATTTTCCCAATTTTTTTGTTTTTATTATTAACTGTTTTTATAGTTTTTGTGATCAAATGAACACAGCTCTTGTGAGCAAAAAATATGTCTTTCAAAAACATTTTTGAAAATCTCTGCATCTGAATTTACATGCATAATTTAGGGGTGCAGAGCTGATTATATTTTATTTGCTGTCAGTGTGTTTGATGCAGAGTAATGCCTTCCATCTCTGCACATTATTTTGACCATTTTAGACATAAGGCCAAAACAGAGGTAAAGCTCACGTCTGTTCCTCTGTCTCGCAGTGGTTACATGTTATAGTCTTCATGATTACCTCGTTTGGAGATGTTTCCCAGCTCTTTTTTGCAGATGTCGTCCAGGTGTAATTTCATGTCAGAGACAGTCTTGGTGATCTCACTAAAGGAAAACTCTGGGTTTATCAGCACTTTAGGCACCATGGGCTCCGGTGCAACAGATAGTGTGGGAAAATTCTGCACAAGTAACGAAGGCACTTAACAAAATCGGTGCTGACAAGTAGCTTTCCTGAATATTCCTGAATATGAAATATCCAGTCAGGCAAGTAAACTTTCTGAATGACCAAAATCCAGTTAAATGTGAGTGGCTGTTTGATTTTATTTACCTGTAGGAAGTGAATGTTGTCCTCTGTATCAAGTATGTGACGTAGTTCAGCATCTCTCTTCTGAAGCTCCATGATCTCTTGTTCAAGTCTCTCTACGTAACCCTGTGCCTGTGTCAGTACATCAAATCTATCACAGTCAGAGGGCAGGGACTAGCAACTGTAGTCAGGACTTTTCTTCATCTCAACACTCGCATAAAGCTTCATCAAAGTGTGGCTCAGTTTTTTACAGTATGTATGAGCTGTAGAATTACACTGTTTTGATAGAGACTAACAAACATTAACTTGAACTTTCACTTAAAAAAGTTTTCTCATCACAGTTCCTCAGTAAGGGACTGGGGATTTTAATCAGCACTTGCTCTCCCTGGGAATCAAACCCATGATGTTGGCATTACTAGTGTCATGCTCTACAATTAAAGCTACAGGAAGCAGTATAACCCCTCCGAATCTAATGAGCATGTACCTGAGCCATGGAGGCCTGTAGGTTGGCCTGTATGAGTTGGCTTATCTCAGCATGCCAGCGCTCTACCGCCTGTAACATCTCGCTGAAGATTTTATCACTGTCAGTCTGAGCCCGCTGTGCATTTCCCTGCAGAGAAGGTGCAACAGTCAGCCACAGAATACATCCACACAGCCAGGAGGCAGCACAGAGCACTGCGTTCAAATCAGGCGCCTTTGAGAGAATGGGATAACTGGGACACATTTAAGTTGCACTAAATACGTTATTTAAACAATACATTATTTAACTCTATACTCTTACTACCATTGACAAATGTGAGATGTTGTTGTTACTGAACTTTTAATAGTATCTTAGCTATCTGATGACTTGAATTTGTATGACCAGCAGGAAACAGAAGAGTGATGATGGTAGTTAAATAAAAACACATAATCTGCCAGAAGTGCATTAAAATTAAGATTCCATGTATCATGTTTCAAACTGACTGCAATCCCACTGCTTTCTTTCTTTCTTTCTTTCTTTCTTTCTTTCTTTCTTTCTTTCTTTCTTTCTTTCTTTCTTTCTTTCTTTTTTTCTTTCTTTCTCATTAAATTTCATGAAGGATAAATGGCCAATAATAACAAATATATATATGACCCTGTATCACAAAACCAGCCATAAGGGTCATTTAAAAAAAAAAAAAAAATTGATCAGATTTATACATCATCTGAAAGCTGAATAAATATGCTTTGCATTGATGTATGGTTTGTTAGGATAGGACAATATTTGGCCGAAATACAACAAGTATTTGAAAATCTGGAATCCGAGGGTGCAAAAAATTCAAAATATTGAGTTAATTGCCTTTAAAGTTGTCCAACTGAAATCCTTAGCAATGCATATTACTAATCAAAAATTAAGTTTTAATATATATATGGTAGGAAATTTACAAAATATCTTCATGGAACATTATCTTTACTTAATATCCTAATGATGGCATAAAAGTAAAATCAATCATTTTGACCCATACGCTGTATTTTTGGCTCTTGCTACACGAATCTCATTGAACTGTTCTGATTATGTCTGAAAATTAAGAAGTGTAGAGTTATAATGACACTTAAATTACATAAAAGTGAGAAATGTTTTGCCCCAAAGCTTCTTCAGGACTCTCCTGATTGGACCAACCTTGAGAACATCCACATTGTGTCTGAGTTCTTGAAGTTCTTTCATCCGATCCTGGATAATGTGCTGAACCTCCGTCTGAGTCGCCACCAAGACTTTCTATAATCACAAACAAACATATAGTACAGTATAGTACAGTTATTTTAAAATGTATTATTTCACAATATTACTGTTTTTACTGTATTTGTGATCAAATAAATGCAGATTTGGTGAGCATAGGAAACTTCCTTCAATAACATGAAAACACAAACTTATGAACGGTAGTGTAAATGTATCCTAAATGATTCTTACAATATAATCTTTTATTAAAGTGTTCAAACCTGTGACAGTCCACAGAGTATAAGGCATAACGCATAGAATATGGCTAGCTGTCAGCTGACTCTTTACTCTGGAATAGTCAAAGCATTGAAGATTTATCTGTAAAAAGCTATTGAACATTTCTACTCTCATTTCCAGGAAGCAATTCATTAAATTCATTATGAAACTCAAAATGTAAACATTATTTTGAGCAAGTTTTGGTAACTACAATACTAAACCACTGTTTTAGCCTATGAACACTGCCATTTAAATATGAATTTATTATTTTTATAAAGCATTTTTTTCATATTTAAATATAACTTTATTACATTTAAACCAGTTGTGACAACTTTCTCTGACTTGACATTTATAAAAAAAAATAAAATAAAATAAAAAATAAAAAATAAATCATTATTTTGAGAAAACAGTTCAACCTTCAATCTTCCTTCAGTGTGGATGACCACAAAATTATGATTTTGAAATCACAAACATTATTCTAATTTTCATTTTTCTAGTTTTAGTAGATGTTTGAAACCACAATACAAAACCACAGGTAGAAAAAAACACATTTCAGTACTTTGATTTATAGTTTCTCAGATTTGACCCGTCACAGCTTGCCCCAGTCTATTCACAACAATTCTAATCTTATGTCTCACCTGTTTCTCTGTGCGTTCATCATCAGCGCTGACTATGTTGTGGCTGCGATGTTCTCTTACTGTACACAGCACACAGATGCACATCTGGTCTGAGCGGCAGAAAAGCTCTAAGCCTTTTTCATGCTGAGGGCAGATCTTCCGATCCAGGTGTCCCGTCTCATCCACCAGTTTGTGTCGTTTAAATGTGGCTGATTCGTAATGGGGCTTGATGTGAGTCTCACAGTAATAAGCCAGACACATCAGACATGACTTCACTGCTTTGTTCCGTCGACCGGTACAGAAATCACACAGTGCATCACGCTTGAAGTATGGAAACGGGGTGAGCTCACGCGGTGGCGGCCGAGGCTCCGGGTTCCCAACGTGGGGCACGTTACGTCTGAGTATGGGCCGAGGAGTGAAGGTCGTCTGGCACTGCGGACAACTGTACACACCGAGGTGGTCAGAATGGTCCCAGTAGATCTTAATGCACTCCAGGCAGAAGGTGTCTCCACATGGAATGGTGACGGGGTCTCGCTGGCTGTCTGTGCAGAGGGGGCAGATGTAGTCGAGGTAGTCAGATTCTGCCATTTTCTAAAACAAAGATGTGAGAAAGAAAGGTGAATTGAAAGAGCAACTGAAGCAGGAACACACCCGTATTTATAGATCAGAAAGAAGGGTGGAGGAAGGGACCAGAGTAGTTTACATAGATGAGGGATTGTAAGGCACATGTAACTTGCTTTTCTATTCCAAAAATAGAAAATAATTCAGAACATAATTCCAGCATTATAGCAAATGTTTAAAACAAGTTTAAAGGAATAGTTCACCCAAAAAAGAAAATTCTGTTCTATGTTGTTCCAAAGTGGTTTGAGTGATGTTGAAAACAACATTAGACCCCACTGACTTTCATGGACAATACATCTGTCCAAACTATTTCCTTTTATGCTTCACAGGGGAAACAAAGTTATACAAGTGTTGACGAATTTTCATATTTGGGTGAACTATTCCTTTAAGGTTCTAGCGATTCTAACAAATGAAAGTGAATAGCCAAGGCACTCTCTCTATTTCAGCATACATGTACTGCAGTGAAATTTGAAACTGTTTTGTCTGTAAATATGGAAACTGGTTAGAATAAATTTGTCTAGTCAGTGCTTGCATTCTGTGAGTAAACTACAGCTCAGTGTGTACTGTAAACACTCAGCATAATATTATGCAAGTAAAGCATAAACACAATTAAATGCTGGATATGAAGAATGTCAAGGTCAAACTGACTGGTGACATGAAGGGAAACTCACTACAGTATGCTTTAGATCGAATATGCATGTGGATACGTACATTTCTTCCATTACCTGACCATTTTTCTGGCACCCAATGAATCTGTTTACACAGATCGTACTAAAACATTTACTGTTAATTTATTTTGGGTAGTTGTCCACTGTTTTTGTCTCATTTTAGGTGTTTTTTTAACATTTATTATTCTTGTTTAGTTTAAGAAATGTTATCATCATAGTTTTAGTATTCACTTTATTTTTAAATATAGAAGCTATTTCCCGTGATTGTGCGATTCATTAGCCGCTATATACAGGTAAAGAGAAAAATTACAAAGTGTGGTAAATGGCAAAATTATTTGTGATTATAATTAGGATTATAAATAAAAATAATATAAATACTAGTTGGTTTACATTTGCAACATCACGCAGCATAATGCCCTTGCTCTTACATTAAGTCAAAAATAGGATGAATATAATAATAAAATTCCTGCTTCCCTGTGCATTCCCAATGGTGTCCTTGCAGGCCCAGGGAGGGAACGGTAAAGGATGCTGAGCCACCATCTGGATGAGCTGCCAGACCTGCACTTCAGAGAAAAGACACACATTCTTTGCACACATTGCAACACCCTCTTAATACCATTTGAACATTGTTTATAAGCCACAGCTGTGACCATGTGCTGCCTTAAGGATTATGATCACAGTCCTTTCATCTTCTTGAATATGTAGCAGCTACATACCTAATGTTTTTGTGTTCACATGGACCATAAACTTGGAAAAATTTGTCACCATAAACTGTCACAAAGAATTTGGGCTGTTCTGGGGTCAATAGAGGTCCAGCCCAGTTTTAGGAAGGTGACCTAATAAAATTGAAATTGCATGTGTATCATTTGTTAGTAAATGGATACATTAAGTTTCAATACTGAATGAAAAGTAACATTTATGAGTAGTCTTATATTCATGTCTTCAGTGTTAAATTTCCAAACTTCTTCCACTGGTCTCAAAACATTTACGTGCACAAATGTCTCCAGACATTTTGGTACTTTTTCCAATTGTCATTCTCTATAAGGCTCAAGTATTGCAGACGTTTATAACGCTTTTTTCAGCTTGTAATCTATATCTTCAACAAGTAATAACTTATGAATGGATGTGTATAATGCTTGTGACCTTCAGGATTCATCTGTCTTCAGGTTGTTGCCATTGAATGTAATATGCAACCAATTTTTCTAACATACTGTAGAGGGAGCTCTTGTAGTTCATATAAAGCAAAGTTATGCTAGGTTTATTATTCAAAGTCTTTTTCCATTACTGGTTTTAAACTGAATAAATATTTTTATTACAAATAAATGGTTTGACTGAGGAAATACTGGAGATGCACAATCTTGCCATTAATTACAAAGCATTTCGGCTATTTGTACTTTGATCAGCTCATTATTTTAACTCCAAAATGTATTGCAAAATGCATCCCATCAAGTTGACTGCAATTTTTGTAAATTGTTAGGAAAAAAATAGAGTTTAAAAATTGAATTCCCCAAAGAAACTTTCTGTGAAATTTTCTTAAAATTATTATTATTATTATTATTATTATTATTATTTTAAATTTTTAATTTATTTATTTTATTTATTTATTTATTTTTTTAAAGAATAAACCTTGTTGCACTATAAAGTACATTTTGTGTAAAGGAAAGGTTCTGTGAATGTTAAAGGTTCTCCATGGAACCATCAATGCCAATAAATAACCTTTATATTTAAAAGTGTAAACCGTCATTGTTCCTTTAGTTGTGCTGTCAGCCATGGTGATCTACTGTGAGTGGGTCTTCGTTGTGAGTCAGTGGTGAGTTGCTCAGACACATTAGACAGAGGTGCCCTGAAGCCATTAGAGAAAATAACATTTAGAGCATCACAGTCCAACAACGTGTGTGTACATGTGTGTCTTCACTATGTAACATCTGAACGCTGATCCACAGAGACTGATGGGAAAGGGTGTGGCAGCAGAGAGACAAAAACAAAGACAGAAGGAGGAGAGCAGGTGGAGGAGAGAGAGAGGGTTGAAAGTGAAGGTCTACTGTATCTAGTCAGCAAAGTAGAAAAGAGGACAAATAAAAGGGCCAAAGAAGCAGAGAAAATCAAAAAGCAGAAAGACAAGAGAGCCTGTGGCAGAAAGAGAGAGAGAGGAGTGAGTGATGTCATCATTTGTGCTGGGCTGTGCTCTCTCCTCCCCTCTGTCTTGCGTCATTGTACACACACACACACACACACACACACACACACACACACACACACACTTACCAGGGGCAGAGACGAAGACAGAGGAACACACACCCACATTCAGCATCCTTTCAGTAGCAGCTTAGCATCAGTATCCAGGATTGTCCAACTCACTGTCAGGTAGGCTGGATCTCAATAACACAAACCCATCCGGAAGCATCTGTTATACCTACAAGACCAAACAGGGTTTTATGCATGAGATATAGTTAGCATGTTTTCATTGTATTATTTTCAGATGATACAGAGCACATGTAGATGGATTATTTGACTATGTACAATAAGTGCCTACGGAATAAAGGAACATAAGGTCTATTACTTGTTTATCATAGTCCTTTCATTTATAATAAAGCAAGAGTTTCATGCATTTTTTGAGTAATTTTGATTTAATCTACTTGTATTCCATTATTCTGACTATAAAGATATAAATAGATGCATATTTATTTATATTTAATATATTTTTATGGACAAAAGACCCAATATTAGAGAGAGAGAGAGAGAGAGAGAGAGAGAGAGAGAGGAAGCTCAAAATCAGTTGAAGATAATTTAGTAAAGTGGACTTCATTAAATTAAGGCTTTTAGTGTGAGTAATATACATTATGATGTGTGTGTGTGTGTGTGGTAAATGAGCATGATATTTGTGAGTATGGAAGATAATGGAGCAGTGTGGGACAGTAACCGAACATTACAGAAGCTTTTGCTGTACATATCCAGCAGACATAAATACATGACAATATTAAAAAAAAACAGTACAGCATTGAGTAAATAAGTAACTTTATATTTAAACAAACAAAAAAAACGAAAAAAAAAAACAAACAATACACAACGTACACACATTTTCATTAAAATGCTACGCGAGTTCATTAAGTGGCATCTTTCCACTAGAAGATCTGGAATGCTTCTTTGTTACAAAAATCAGGATCTGCTATGGCTGCACATGAACAGGTGAACAAACATGTTACCATGTCAGAGATTTACAGCTGGAACTATTAAAATCATTTTAAAATTTAAAAATAAAGCTGAAATAAAATACAAAACATTACACAAAAAAACTACTAAAACTAGAACTGAAATAAAAATAAAGCAAAACAAAAATAAAAATAAAAATGACAACAGTACAAAAATACTCAAACTAAAATTAAAAAAGACATATGAAAATCTAACAATAAATGCTAATTTAAAACTAACTCTATAATAGTATATCAATAATACTGTACTAACTGGATCAATCATGAGGCCAGGAGTGGAAAGATCAGTGTTATAATAATGCAATAAAATTTCATAAGCAAAACCTTAAAACATCTGTCTTTCTTTTTCTGTCTTTCTTTACAATTCTTTCTTTCTCTCATATTTGTTCTGACAGCATGGCTGAAGGTTCGGGTGAAGTATCACTGGCAGATGTTGAGACAGCATTTCGTAAATTTGCGGTTCATGGAGACACCAAAGCGACGGGGAAGGAGATGAACGGGAAAAACTTTGTTAAGCTGTGTAAGGACTGCAAGGTCACCGATGGCAAATCTGTCACCAGCACGGATGTGGACATCATCTTTAGCAAAGTCAAGTATGATTATCCTCACAATGACTGACAGCGAACAGTTTTTCATTAAATGCTGTACGTCACAACAGACACATGCATGACTGGACCTAAGGCTGTGCTGTTTGGTATCTGCTTATGTGTTTTAGGGCTAAATCAGCACGTGTAATTACATTTGAGCAATTCACTCAAGCCATGGCTGAGTTGGCTACAAAACGCTTTAAAGGGAAGAGCCAGGAAGAGGCAGTACAGCTTCTCTATGGTCTCATTGCTGGCAAAGAACCCGCCAACGTTGGAGTCACTGTGAGTATACCAGCCAGTCAGTTTTCGTAGATAAGCAATAAACATGCACAATAACCACTGATAATCTTATTCTCTCCACAGAAAGTGGCAAAAGCCTCTGCTGTAGACAGGTTAACAGACACCAGCAAGTACACTGGTTCTCATAAGGAGCGCTTTGATGATTCGGGAAAGGGAAGAGGCCGTTCAGGGAGGGAAGACATCCCTGATACCAGTGGATACGTTTCAGCATACAAAGGCCATGGCTCCTACGACAGCAAAGTAAAAGAAGACGAATAAGAGCAAGGGATGAATGCTGAAAAATGCTTTATGCATGACATAATGAGTGTATGTCTGAAGTCTTCCTGGTTTTATTTCAGCAGCTGGGTCATGGCTTGCCTGCAAAAATAAACCCCTGGCTAAAACCTTGCACGAAAACCAGTGTCTTTATCACTTTTACACTTGCGACTACTTCACAGTTAATGATCAACTGCCATGATAAATCATAAACACCCTTTGGTGATGCTTATGTTTTGTTTTTGTTTTTTTACACACTGGTTCTTACCACCATGTAACAACCTGCCTGTCTGTCCATACCTGATACCTTATTAACATTGATTTGAATCCCAGGGAACACACATGCTGATAAGATGCATACCTTAAATGCAAGCCATTTCAGATAAAAGCATCTGCCAAATATATAAATTAGTGAGAATTTCAACACACAACACAATACTCCTTTAAAAATAAGATAAGCGACAGGTTAAAGTTGACAGCTGTGGGGTCATACACTAGACTAGTCTGTTTCATGTTACTGATTTTTCATGTGGTAACAAGCTGATTTTTATGTTTGCCTTTCATAAAATTAATATATTATGTATATTTAAGACTAAATAAAAACAAATAATAACCCAAAAATGAAAACTGTCATCCTTTACTCAGGCTCATATTGTACCAAACCTGTATGATTTTATTTTGTTTGTGGAACATAAAAGAAGATTTTTGAGAAAATGTCCTAGTGGTTTTTTTTTTTCCCCCAGCGGTCACCAAACAGTTACCAACATTCTTCAGAATATCTTTTTGACTCTGTAATGCGCAGAAGTAATTTGTACTGGTTTGAAACAACATGAAGGTGAGTAAGCGACAAGATTTAGTTTTTTGTGTGAACTATATAAGTGCTTCTTTCTCTCTGCTTGGGTGAATATTTTGCTGGCTATATGAGCTTTACTGTGTGTTATCTGAGCTTCTTGGCTTTGTTGCACTGAGATCTCTATCAGACTGTAAACACTGAACTGAGTTGACACAAATAAAGTTAAATAAAGAAACGCCATGTGAGAATACTTTACTTAAATTACAGCACACATTGTGACTTTTTGCATTTTCTCTGGCTGCTGTATTGTATTGTAGACAGAGGTGTGGTGTGTTTCTTTGAATAGCTGTTCTGGGACTTCAATCAATAAGAAACAGAAATCCTGATTGCTAAGAAAAGATAGCAGCTTTAAATTCTTGCGTCCAGTTTCATCACATTTCATGGCATTGATGCGTGTCATTGTGTGGCGGTATAGTGTAAAGCTCAGTGGAGTTTTGTATTTCAGTGCATCTGAGGGACGTCACATTCACAAGAGCTGATTTCCCCCTTGTTGTAGTTTTTTTCATTAATTTTGCTGATGTACACCTCTTCACAAACACAAATCTGATTCTCCCTCCTTGAAAACAGGAGGAGGAGTGCTGCCAGGATATAAAGCTGAATATAACACAGACTCCAATTTTCACTCACTTCCATTGAGACTCAAAAGGCAGAAACAGACAGAGCCGTGAAACATGAAAGGTGAGAAAATAATCACTGCTTCTGTAAA